>JAHWFO010004499.1:2093461-2290189 GCA_023313115.1 Rhysida immarginata | reverse complement strand
TTTTTTTCCTTTTATTTAATAAAATAATAAGCCTTGCTTGTCTTGGAACGAATACTAGTTCCAAGACAAGCAGGGTAAATTTTTTATTTTTTTTCCTTTTATTTAATAAAATAATAAGCCTTGCTTGTCTTGGAACGAATACTAGTTCCAAGACAAGCAGGGTAAATTTTTTATTTTTTTTCCTTTTATTTAATAAAATAATAAGCCTTGCTTGTCTTGGAACGAATACTAGTTCCAAGACAAGCAGGGTAAATTTTTTCTTTTTTTCTCTTTTATTTAATAAAAAAATAAGCCCTATTGGTCTTGGAACAAAAACTAGTTACAAAACAAGCAATGTTATTTTTTTATTTTATCTTAATCTAATTTCAAATTTTATTCAAGCAACTTAGAAAACTATCTTAAATTTTTTCTTTTTAATAAAACCTGCTTGGCGAAATATATAAAGTTTATCTATGGGTACAAGTTTTAATACTAAGGTTTTAGATAAAATGAATTCTATTACAAATATCTATTGTAATAAATATGCATTGCTTTTCCTGAAGAACAATCAAAGTAATGGTGATCACGTGACTATGATGTCCCTGTTTGTCTTGGAAGTAGTAAATAAAGACGAGCAAGGATAGAGCACAATGGCGTACTTTAGCAGCGCGTACAGCATGGTTTCTTAATTGAAGAGGTTATGACACTATCGGCGCGAGCCAGAACATGTACCGAAAGTAGATGGCGAACGAGCAATCTATGCTTCATTTATTAAATTTTTATGAATCATTTTGGATTATTTATTTAAGATAAAAAGCTTAAAATGCATTACTAGCTGCGCCTTAAAGTAAACATCGATAACTTATGCTTTATATGTTGAATTCTATTGTACATCTGATTATTTAAAGCATACTTCGTTGTTTCGCCATCTGGTGGACAATATAATAGCGGGATCGCGTTTAAACGGGAGTGTCATAACCTGTTCAATTAAGAAACCATGGCATACAGCGTACAAGTTTTATTTTTTGATACTAAATTTTTAGATAAAATGAATTCTATTACAAATATCTATTGTAATAAATATGCATTGCTTTTCCTGAAGAACAATCAAAATAATGGTGATCACGTAACTTTGATGTCCCTGTTTGTCTTTGTACATGGTGTTCTTTAACAGCGCATAGTGGGCACAATGAGCTTAATTAAATTTTTTTTAGTAGCTGAGGGACTTACAATGCAAAAGACTTACTTAAATATCTAAAACTCTTACTTATTTCTTTACTTAAAAATATCGAGACTAAAGTCCTAATAAAATAAATTCTGTTACAAAAATCTATTGTAATGAATATGCTTTTCCTGAATATACAAAATTGAATACATTTTAAAATGCTAAAAGACACTGTACCCAAAAGTAGTAAAAAGAAAAATTACTTTAATATATCTGCTTATCTTGGAAGTAATAAATAAAGACGAGCACACGATAGATCATTAAGCCCGGTCACGTGACTACTTCATGGTGTTCTTTAACAGCGCGTATAGCGTACAAGTTTTATTTTTTAACTTGAGCTTAATTAAAATTTTATTTTAAATTATGATCACAGTTTCTTACTTTATAGAAGATGAACTAATTTTCTTCCTTAAATAAGATTTTCAGTTTATTTTTTGTTTTTTTTTAGTTTTTATTTTTTTACTTATAAATATCGAGACTAAAGTGTTAATTAAAACGAATTCTCTTACAAAAATCTGTTGTAATGAATATGCTCTTTCTGAATACATAAATAATTTTAAAAACGCTAAAAAATGCAGTACATTAAAAACTACTGCTAAAGAACAATTAGAGAACCCTCCCCATAATAGGTCACTTTCCTCTACTTGCGACCCCACATTGTATTAAAAGAACATGTTCATTCTGGTTACCTCTGTCACTGCTTACAGTTATACACACTTTTTTAGAATCACCCTGTATAACTGTACCCACTTTGGGATAAATATAAACGTATACAAAAAACGTACTTTTGGAATAAAAGCATATGATGAGAAAAAAAAATCTTAACTCTTAACCCAACGCTAAATAAAGCTTTTAAGAATATTAACTGACAAACCAGGGGGAAAAGTAGACACCTAACAATTATTTGGATTAACGAAAAAAACAGTTTGCTTACAGCACTTCCACAGGCAAATCCCATTCATCGCAGTGACCAGTTTCCAAGTTTGTTTGTAACACTTACTGTCTCATAAAGCTATCGCAACTGCATGTAAAAAGTATAAAATATTCCCATTTGGTGCACATTGTCCAAGTGTCCAGGAAAACTTGCACAAACGTGTTTGCCCAATCTGTGGTCTTTATTTCCCTTCTGTCAAGCGCATGAAAGCAGTTCATGGCAAGATCTCTAATTTGAATGTCCCTAGTATAACACTTGCAGTCGTAGATAATATTACCTACCTTCATCTGTTCCTGCTTGCAGTCATCTAATTGTATTGAAGATGATGATGATGATTTTTTGTGTGGCTTAGCAAATATGATATTTCTGACGTGTTTGTTCCTGAAGCAACTTCAAAAAGTACGCCTGTAATAATTAAAGATTCGGAGATGTGGGCTATCTCACCATGGATTAAAGAGGTGTAAATATTTCAATTAATGGAATGTTTTTCCCTTTATGGTGGCATTATTTTTATTTTCTATATCGATACACCTTGGGTGAATAGAATTTAATTGTCACTTTCAGTGTCAGACACATGACCGAGGGAGAGAGAGGGGGTAAAAGGATGAGGTAATTTGTGGACGACCCCTTATATAATAAAGACTACTAAATTCTATGCCCGAAATTAAAAACTCGTTAACTTTTTCAAAAAACTATAAATTGTGTTTATTTTATTTTTCAGATAGATAAAATGTACAAAATTTATTATTTATGTTATAATGACCCAAAGTGAATAGTTACAAGTTAATAATATTTCACCCAAAAGCCAGATAATTTTGGTAAACGTGATTGAGCAAACACGTGAAAGTTGTATTTTCAAAATAATAGACTTTAAAATATCTATAAATTGATATTAAATCGTTTCCAAAAATTTTTTTTTTTAAATAATTACAAATTTTAAAAACTAAATAATCATCAGAGTATTGGTTTTAGATTATACCATACCAATTTTTCTCCTACATTTTACGATCCAGCTTGTATATTAATAAAGCAAGAAACGCATAGTTCAAATGTAGCTTTTAGAACCCACTGGCTGACGTAGCGAACTCCGTAAGGTAACATGCTTTCGGGTGCCGTTTCCTCACCTCCTAATTTTACTATGCCTTCAATTCTGTAATTAATTTTTCACCCACTTTCCTTTGTTTAAACGACTTCAAACTTGGCACAGATTCACTTCCGGTCGCAATACAATCTAATTTTAAAATTTTCAAAATTCAAATTCTTTAATAGGCTTACAACTTATTTGTCGTTTAATTTATCTCCCTGGCAGGGGATAGGATCTCTTCAGGTGTTCTTCCGTTAATTTACAGCCCGGACAACCTATTCAGGTTTTCTTCATTCTCATATACAGAGTCCGACAAAAAATATGTACACACTTTATCAAATATTATCTGCATTGAATGAAGACGATCCCGATAAAAGACCACAACTACCACGTAGACGTAGGGGATTACTTGATAAGTTTGCTAGGAAAATGCATAGGAGCAACTGTTCGCCGTACTCAAAAAGTATCTCAACGCTTATGATAATCACTTTGAACACATGTCGTAATTGTAGAAGTCAAAGAGGACTTCCATTCATCGCTTCAAACCTGTATGAATATAGTGTTACAACTTTCATACAGGTTTTTCTTTTGCTGAAGTGCGTATACATTTTTTGGCGGACTCATAAATTGTAGCACAAGTATGGATTACTAATTGATTTTTAAACTCTTCGTTTTACTTTAAAAAGTGCACTTAAAAAATTAGTGCCTCTCATAAGTAGGAATCCATAAATTAAAAAAAGGTAAAACTGTGGCGGAGCGTTTAATATTTTCTAAACTATCAATATTTTATCAGGCTAGTAAAAACTCAATTCATCATGTGCTTACACCGAAATGCATATTTGCATTTACAAATGCACTGACTAGATAATATTTATTATTAAAATGCTTTAATTGTGACGTCGCCACGCTTTTACATTTTAAAATTTTTTCGCATTCCTATTTAAGTAAGAGCCACAAAAATTTATTTTTACTTTTTAGAAATCTACTTTAGAAAAGTGCGTTCTTAAAAGTCTTTTATTAAATTAGAATGGGCTTTCTTGTTTTAAATAGCCTAATGGTACCTAATTTCCAAACATACCTCTTAAAATAATTCAATTCCTGTAAAATACTGCAGAATTACTTTCGTGAATACATTTCTGAACTCAACGAATACTTTTATTCACAAGTAATCTAATACTTCAATTAGAATTTTTAGTAATTTCATGATTTTTTTTCTAATTAATCCAATATTAATCTGAAATAAATGGCAACCAAGTTTTACATAATCCATCGCAATTCCATTGATTTCCTAAAGAAATGGATTAACGAATACAAAATTTTAAACAGGTCAAAGTTATGTTTATTACGCATTATTACATACAATATTGAATTTTGTCTAAAGCAAGAAATGCCAACAGATTTAAGAAATAAGTAATTAAGACATCTACGAATATATTGGGCGAAGCAAATATATAAATTTGGATTTACAGCCTGTAAATTGAATTCCTTACTCTTTAATTATGTGAAACTAAATTTATAAATTCAAAGTTTTTTAATGCTGAATAAGAGCCAGAGAAATCTACATGTTCAACTGAAACAAACCTAAGAACTAAAATGTGAACCGGTTCACCTGAGAATTACGACCAAATTCCAAAACTCAACCAAGAATAAATTTGAAAGCTTCAAAGAAAGTGGAAACCAAATCCTAAAAACTGAATACCTAAAACTTGCCTGTATTCTAAGAATTCAATCTAAAACCAGTAAGTGCCTCAATCCTATAAAACCAGTAATCTCCTGAACCCTATAAATTCATTCATCGCAAAAATCCTATAAAACGACGAATTAGAATTCTCAAGTTCTTATTCAGCATTAAACCACTTTAAAAATTTTAAGTTAAACGATAAAGTAAAGAGTAAGGAAGTACATTATAAATACCATGAACTTAATGTTTGGTTCTTATGCTGTTGTCTTTTATGAATCTTGTGTTGTAGTCCAAATCACGATCTGGAATATTCAAATTAAAAAAAAGTCAATTAGTAAAAATAAATGCAATAAAAAGGATAGAAATGATATTTTTTAATAATGGATATAGTACTCGTTCTCTACTTTAATAGTCCATTTTTCTTCCACACAAGATGATCCCTTCTGAATATCGATGTCATATTGGAGGTTATTGGAAGTGAAACATTCGACGATAAATAAACCTAAAGATTTCAAAACGATTAGCTAAAGCGAACACATTAAGATTAAAATGATCGGAAAAAATTCTGTATTTACCTCTTGAGGGACCAACTTTCACTGCAAAAGGCAACATCTGAATTTCACGACAATCTGTTGAATATCTTCCGAGGCCTTTGATATAGTGAACTGCATAAAATATTAAAGCACATTATTTCTAAAGAAGGAAATAGTAATTTCTTTGTTTTAAACCATCTTCAATGCGTAAATAAAGAAGCAGCTAAGACCCTATGGAGAAATTTATTTCAAATAACACATTTGAGTTTAAATCTAAAATATTTAAAGTGATGAACATAAAGATCCAAATGAATTAAATTTTTGAAAAATCAAAGAAAAAATGCGATTAAATTCAGAAATGCTTACCAGATGATTCATGATTAAAAGAAGTCCTCGATTGTTAATTTTCCTACAACATCAAAGATGAATCACTGAAATGTTGGTGCGAAACCTATATCACTGCAGGAGAAATTTTCAAATGAAACAGATTCCATATATGAAACAATTTTGTTGTAAGATTTTTAAGATCTTTATTTTATAGCCTTACCTCATCATGCAATAATATTCAATAGTGTATATACAGGGTCGAGTCACATTATTATGACCATCCCCTACGTTTGTCTTCGGGGTTGTCCAGCTGAGGAACTATGTCACGTGTTGGGAATTGATTAGGTGACTATATAAGGTAGGTTTCCACTATGTTAAAAACATATCACTCATACACCCCTACATGGCGACTGTCTTCCCAGCAGGAGATGGCACATTCCAGCAATGCGATGTGTCATACGGCTGCAATTATTCGGGTGTGGTTTGAGGAACTTTGGGATCCTCTGGTCCCCTAATTCTCCAGACCTCAACCCAATCGAGAACTTTGGGATCACCTCGATCGTCATCTGACTCGATTCTATATTGTTGCATGATGAGGTAAATCTATAAAATCAATCCGAATTTAATCCAGTACATTATTATATCCATCTCAGCGAGGGCTGTGTGTATGTATATATATATCTGGAAATGTCTAGTATTATATACTAAAATGAAACCCAATAAAGTACCAGAGTGAAATTACAATCAATTAAGAATTTTTTACGTTTTGATTCTTCGACAGTTTCACATTGCAGCGCTAAAAAGTGAAATTTTAGCGAATTTCCGGATTAAATTGCCAACAAGCTTCCACAGAACCATCTCATTGGGAGGATTTCAGAAAAATTCAAATTTTCTAAGTTCCATTGTTTAATGAGAAAAAATTCTGTAATTAAAAACAGTTTTAATTTGAAACACTAATTGCTATAAAATTGTGAGATGACCTTTTAAGCTAGTCTTGAGTGTAGTATTGAGGAAAAAATAACTTAGTTACCTGAAAGAGAAATTCCATCGAAATCAATTCACTTTCAATAACATCACCTAATTGCTTGATCCATATCTGGAAAACAAAAAAAAAGATCTAAAACCAGCACATTAATTTATTCATACGATTATAATTACTAAACAATATTTGAAATTTTTACAAGAATCCGATTTATCCGATTCTTGTAATCCGATAGATTAAAATTAAAAATTAGATCTTTATAAACCGATACTCACTATCCTTGATAGCAGTGGCTTGTAAAAAATTTTCCGCATTTGCAGCAAACTGTTTATCTAGAATAACTTGTAGAAAGTACTGGCAGAAGATTTAAGTAACATTTTACTTACCAACTGATCATACTACCAAAATAAGATACCTCATATTTATATCTAAAACTTAACACCAAAAAACTTAGAACATAATGAAGCAAATCTACTGTTAATATTAGAAGTGTTATCTTAGAAGAGGGAGGGGGGGAGGGTTACATTGGGAAGTTAAGTAAACTTGCTTCTTTATGCACAGATTCCCTTTTCCTTGAAATGAATAAAAATTTAATTCCCATCTTAGAAACATTTATTGGTAATATCCAAAGTTATAATCCCATGAGCCCAACTCTTCGAGTTTCCGGAATAAAACACACAGAGAGAGAGAGAGAGAGAGAGAGAGAGAGAGCTGACATAAATGGCGCCAAATATTCATTGTCCAGTGTCTCTTTACGGAGGAAACTGCACTGGAAGAACTTCAGAAGTATTTATCTTGAACAGGTGCAAAGAATCCGATGACAACAGGATGAAAAATCTGTTCAGTCAGCCAAATCGAGAACTGATGTTCACTCAAATAACATCCAGAAGGGTAGAGCTGAAACTGCAACAAGGGTTTTATCCACTTTAAGCTAGTATTTCAGTGAAGATTTCACAGTGTTCAGATTCTCCTAGTTCGATTGAAGAAATTTAAACCAACTTCTTCACTTGAAAGTTGACGGATCTGGTTCCCGTCATGAGGCACGATTCAAGTTAAGCTTCATTCCAACCTACAAATAAAAAAAAATTGAACACAATAGCAAAGCAAAAAGCATAGCATTAAATTTGACAACTATAGCCCTTTCCCCATATAAAGTAATACTACAAACCCCTTTCCTTAAGTCGGATTACAATTTTCAAAACTAACCTACAAGGACTTCATATAGAGAATTAACAGTTCTAAAAATCACGAAATTCTGCTTGACAACGTCCTCAGTCATCACTCATGATATAGAAGATGGAGAAACGAATTTAGAGGACGTAGCATGAATTCCAAGCCAGATCAAAATTACCAAGATGCACAATAACGTGATGCTCATTCTCGACGGCTCAAAAAAGCTGAAATCATGCTCACTCTGTTCTTATATCCTTTGAATTTTCCACGTAGGAAACTGCAGTTTATTCGACACAACAAATTAATTTCATGAGCAGTCTTGAAACGACTTTCGAGAAAGAAAACACGCTATATACCCCCCTTCCCCACACACATAGTAACAAGAACCCCGTTCCTTATTTCACACATTCACAGTTCAAAAAGTCACTTGAAGTTCTGAAGTCCTCAGTCGTGATATCGAAGTTGAAAGCTGAAGAAACGAAATTAGAGGAAATAGCACGATGGATTCGAAGCCAGATCAATATGAGCAAATTCTGACGCATAAAGCTCAGTCACGAGGACAAGTTGATCACAGTCAAACATCACACACACCTTCAGATGATTTTTATCCAGCTCTTCGTAAGTCTTTCACATTCAGCTAAGTCACAATCACAAACTGCAGAAAAAAACAGACTTCAAATCAGACTTCTTAAATTTTCGAAGCAGGCGATTTATTCGACACTACAGAAATTCACTTCATGCGCCCTCATCTCTATTACGACTTCTGAAATAAAGCAAACACGCCACATGCATAATGAAAATCAAAATCGAGTATTTTTTCTTAAAAAATAAATAATACTTACAATCTTGAGATTGCGACTTTTATCTTTGATTTTGAAACGAAAGTTGGATGGCTTCCTCTAAGATTAAACAAACAAACAAAAAAAAATGCAAATATTAATTTATGTCATAAAGGTGCTGCATGAAGAAAACATGATCCAATTATTAATAAAGTTCATTAAATATATTAACAAAATATTAGACAAAAAGTGACTAATAGCTCCATGTCAAGTTAAAATACAAAAATAAACGTCTCTTTAGCTTCATTTATAATTTTTTTTCTTAGAAAAAATTCACGTTTTCTTTATGCATGTACAATAGGTTAAACCATACGTTCTGTGTTTAAGGAAAGAATCTGGGCATATTCGGATAAATGCTCCCGCAGGAACAGATTGGAACCTCGTACTCATCCAAAGTTAATTTTTTTAACCTGTAAAATTTGGAAAATATATTAGAATTTGTTTATAACAAACATTTAGAATACATGTCTTAAAAATACTTAAACATTAACTTAGTCCTAAAATGCATAAATATAAACTTATCTGGATTAAATATTCTATTACTCACCATTACGAACCTTAAAACCTACACACACATCTTAAAATTAAATACACAGATTGCCGGACACGCAGCTTCCCTTTACACGCAGGAACCAAACTGTACGCACAATGTTTACAAACTAAGATCGCTAAAAACAGTGTGTAACCCTTGCCTTGTACCATGAGGGAAAAAAAACAGGAAGTTAGTAATTTACATTTATCAGGTTGTTGCAAAAGTTTCTTCCTGTTCTAAAACTCTTGCCCAAGAAGGGCTCATTTTCCAAAGGGGGTGTTCTTATTTTTTCAAACAAATTATTTCATTCGATTCCTGAATATCTTTGCTATATTACATCCAAGAATTAACTTTCTAATTATACATCTGTGAGCGCCATCTGGGATCTGAAATGGACCTTTCACGCGAGCATATTCGAGCAATAATCTTCTACGAGTATTCTGGAAAGATCAGTGCTGCGCAATGTCACCGAAACATTTGCCAACGTTTAGGTGATGGCACTGTTAGAAGAATGGTATCGCCGGTTCAGACGCGGAGATAGCACTCTTCAAGATGCACCTCTCTGGTCGGCCAATCATGATTTCAGAGGTGATCTACGCCAAGCAATTGATGAAGATCACAATGTAACAACGAGGGAACTCGCAGAACAGTTCAAGGTTCACTTTTCAACCGTTGCCCGGCATCTGCATGAGCTGACTCTGTCATTCAAGTTCAATCGTTTTTGTGTTGGAATAAAAATCCGGAAAAAATTTTTGCAACAACCTGATATAACGCTTTTACCTAACAACCCTAACAATGTTATTATTGGTTGGTCACCGTTCAGGGACAGTCGGATTGTATGAGACCCTACGTAGAAATTCAACGTCAAAAATAAAGCCACTTCGGCCTGAAAAGAATACTTTTAAAGATAGCAACAAAAATTCATTAATTAGCATCAGTTATAGTGCTCCCTGAAGACAGTGGTAGGCATCAAGCGTATACCATTCAGTGTATTAGGTAACCCGTCCGTCATTAGAAGTGAGACATCTTGGGTTTTGCTAGAAAGACACAGACAAAATAAAAGATACCATTAGTAAATTTTCCAGTAACTCTTTCTATAATGCTAAGACTAGAGTTCTTAAGCACTACACTTATACTAATGGCTAAATTAATTACTATTCTTACAGTCACAATTGTTCCGTCCAAGCTAGCCGCGCGGCAAGTGACCACGAAAGCTCCCCGTTACCTGCTAGAGAATTGAGCTAAAAACTGCTTGGCTGTATGCTTCCCTTGCTGAGCATGTTCGCCGACCCAATCCTGACGCAATTCAGCGAAGTTGTTTAGAAGGTCCTCGTGCCGTACTCTGAAACCCGATGCCGGGAAACTTCGGTGTACAGGGTGTTGCAAATATCAGGTTGTCCGGAAAGTTTCTTCCGGATTTGAATTTTTATTTCGAAAGCGAAAAATGATTGAAATAATGAGGATAGTACTCCCCATCCAACTCGATGAACATCTCCCAACGTTTTGGGAGCTTTTCGATTCCCTCCGCGAAGAACCCTAGGATCCTAGGAACAAATCGACCTCCTTTTTGAATAAAAAATTTCACCCCAAAGATGAAGTTGGAGGTGGGAGAAAAGGTTGAAGTTGAAGGATGAAGTTGGAGGGTGCTAGGTCAGGGCTATATGGGGGGTGAGCCATGATATCCCATTCGAACTCGTGCAAGGTCCAGGAGGTGGCAGTGCTTGTGCGGGAGCGTTGTCTTGACGGAACAGAACCGGCTTTCTTCTGAACTCGTTTTGGCGATTGGTCTTGATATATTGTTGAACAAGCACTCGAGATATAGAATTGTTTGCGTACGTATCAAGAATCCGGAAGAAACTTTCCGGACAACCTGATATATACAGGACAGTACTGCTGGGCGGCCGATTGGCAGAATGAAGGGAGGTGAAGGTGGCCTGCAGCAGTCAGCAGCGTCCCACCATCGGGAAGTGGGGAAGGGGGAACGCCGGTAGAATGATTTTTATTAAAATCCAACCACGTTATTCCAACTTTTTGGAGAATGATCTCGACGTCCTGCTCAAGGACGTGCCTCTTGCCCTGCGACTGAACGCAATATTCCAGCATGATGGCCGCGCAGTGCTGGACAGAAAATTCTCAAGGCGTTGGATTGGCCTCCATGGCCCCGTCGAGTGGCCACCCCGCATCCAGGATCTAACCCCATGTGATTTCTTTTTTGTGGGGATATGTTTGGGACAACATCTACTACGACGGTCTTCCAGTTGTAGTCGCCGACCTGCAGAACAACATCCGCCAGGCAATGGCAACAATCGCGCCAGAAATGCTGGGGGGGGGGGGGGGGAGTGAGAGAAAACTTTGTGAAGAGGTTGCTCTCTGTACTGAGCAAGGTGGGAGTTTCTTTGAATATTTATTGTTATAAACTTGACAAAGGTGTGACACGCTATTTTTCACTATTCTCCCCGACTCCCTCCAGTTTTGTTAAGCGCCTAATAAAATTTCCCAGTTATCATTTTATGTCGAGCCAGCGCCTGCAGTCGAGCGGATAGGATACCTAGCAGTACTGCCCTGTATATATTTGCAACACCCTGTATGTGGATGTTGACAACCCAATGGGTTTCACGCGTTGCCCTAGGAGTGCCGTACAAGTCTTCTTTGGCAGCTGTGGCCTCCAGACATGTTTATCGCTCTCCGCTTTCCTCCGACTAAACGGCTCGTGCGTACTCATCCATTGCTTGCCTAGTCGCTCGGCGTTGGCAACGCATCTCGTACAAGAAATGCCAGATCGAAATGTCAAAAACCGCCATCATCTAACTAAATAAAAACAGTTCCCCCTAAATAAGTCATAAAATCCCCAGTTTTACCCTCTAAATATTTGTTAAAATTTTAACTCCCCAGAAAACTCCTGAAGACTGAAAAAAAAACAAACAGTTTTCGGGTTTTCCCCCCAATGGCAACACTGCCTCACACTCTGCTGTTGCTGCGAAGCTCCTCTGCCATCGGCCTTGGTAACCGTTTCCATCTTTTCTCGTCCTTCTCCAGTCTTTTTTACTTTCCTTCCTCACTCCTTTTCTTTCCTTCTATTTCTCTAACGGAAAACGGCGACGCTGCGCGTTTCTGTTGCCTCCTGAAAAGAGGCCATATCTCGGCCACTCGTGGCCCGATTTGAACCAAACCTGATTCATTTTGCAAGTTCATCCATTTCAGGGGGAGCGTATATAAACAGTTTTTGCTCCAATTTGCTCAGGTTGAATACGAGAAAGTCTAGAGGAGAACATTCCCAATTTTTAAATGTGTTATCATCAACAACAATTATCCCAAATTTGATGACGCTGACAATAGTAGGTTTCTTCATGGTGGTGTTGGTTTTATTATTCTGAAATTATGAAATTTAAATCTTTTTTTTTTTTTTTTTTAACAAAATTTAAGAATCTTTGAAAGTAAGCTGTGTTCATTAATTATTATAATAACTGCAACAGACGTTTACATAAATTTCATTCCACTGGTTCAATATTTGCGTTGCCTGAAGTGAATTTATATAGAAATTTTCATCTGAGGTATATGCTCGTAAATGCTCATCGAACATTCTTAAGCTATTCTTTAGATGTAAAGCTGCAAATTTTTTTCTGTCATTTAAAACTCGTATGGGAATAACTTTAATTAAATTATAAGAAGTAATTACAACTATTCTAAATCCCATATTATGAATTCACATTTGAAAATCTATATAACAAGATATGAAATTTCAAGTATTGCGATACATTTTGGATTAGTTCATATCCGATTTTCAAATACAATAAAGAAAAAGTATATCCTTTAAAGGTAAGATTTTTTAACTGTTAATAGATTTCGATTCGTTTATTACAATGTATTTAATTTTCTGGATATAATTTAGTTTCGTGCCTTGTTTAAAATTTAGAAGCCTTTCCAATTTGGAAAATACGGTTTGTTTCGAAAGCCAGCGCATTCTTAAATATTTTCTGATCATTTAAATGAACGAATTTAGATGATTTTTTTACTCTATAATAAATGTATGAACGTAGCGAAACTTTAGGGTGCTTTTATTTAAAAAATCTTAAACGAAAAATCAGATTTTTTCGTCTCGGATACAAGCCCTCCTCTCATTTACATTCGGAGAAAAAACTCCAGAGCTTCGTGTTCCTCCATGAACCAAATTAAGATTGGATTTTTTCTCTCCCTCTTTCAAGTTTCCTTTCGAAGATTTATTAAAGTCTAGATCAGATTCAATAATTTTATTTTCTCTCCATTTCCATCTTCACTTCATTTTTCGATGAAGAGACGATAGGATGAACTCATTTGAAGGAGATGGGGAGTAAGAAAGGAACGATGAAATCCTCTTCCTGTGACCTAAGCGCTCTTCAGTCGGTTTTCTTTTTCTTTTCTTTTTTTTTTTTGGCTCCGGGGATTTTGTGCGACACAAGGAACCAATTGATTATGAATTGTCTTGTGCCAACTCGGCTGCTTCTGTCCCCTCTGGCGACAATGCATTCAAAATTCATAAAGGCGGCGGATATAATTTATTTTTTCACTCTTTCAGATTAAAATAAAATTTCGTGGCTGTGGATTCTTAATGTTTTTTTTCCTCAGTTTGTCGCTTTGGATAGCGTAATTTCTGGGGTTTTTTTCAGTTAAAAAGCTTAAAAAGCAGTTCTCAACTCTTAAATGGAATAGTTTTCTAGCCGCGGACATAAAAAAGATTTAGAAATAATTAACATTTGCAATTCATATAACAGAGACAAGGAAAATTTAGGAATATTAAGGAAATTATGGAGGTAGTGGAATATATGATCTTAAAAGGTACAAGTAATGGAAAATAGATCCCAGTATAAGAATTTTGAACTTCAATTACTCTATAATAATTAAAGGCGGATATCAGAGACTTTCAATAGAGAGACATGCCATTTCATTATTTTCCCATAGAAAAAATGTAATATGCCGTTAATAGGCGCCCTCTGAACATTTGCAATGAAACACTCAGGCCATCCATGAATGACGCAAGTAGTAGCATTGAGGCAAGGCATTATTGACGTCACAGTAAAACCTGGGCGTGTCCAGTTAAATTTCCGGTTTCAATTGTTAGACATTGTTGCAGTTTAACATTTTTTTTACTTATGTGTTTAATTTTAAAATTATTTTCTGAACATCTTATATTTAAACAGAAACGGCAAAAAACATTTTAAATTTAAAGCAGTTTTATTTTGTGTTGAAAATAATTTTCACAAAAGTACAAACTCATCTATTCTGTTAAAACTTAAATTGCTAAATAGATTTTATAAATATTGCTTTATCATACAAAAATACCCACATAATTCCTAATGTGTATTTTATAAGTCCCATTATCAGAATCTAAAGATGATAAAATGAACTATGCGAAAAATGAAATATACAAATGCTAATGAATCTCACATGTACAAATTTATAAAAGACAAAGAATCGATCAGGAAGAAGTACGAACAGTGAAAATGTAATCACTACAGAAATCTCGAATATCACCTATAGATAATTATAACACTGTTATATAAACTTTGCCTGCATTTCAGTTAATTGTTTTCTGTCTCTTTGCAAAATTACTCTGTATTTATTTAGCTTCATTCGTAGTCGCTTTTTCGGGGTGGCAGCTAGTTCTTTTGCTGTTTGTTTTTTTCTGCTTTTTTGGTGATAGTGTGTTGAGAAATGGTAATTTTCTTTTGACACTTGCAGTCTTTGCTTCCTGAAGTAACTCTTTGGGATCATCTTGGGATGATTTATAGTGCACTTCTGATGTACAAAGAGCGAAAGGGGCATTGATGATCTGGATGGTGAAGGTTCATGGTGCTGTGAAGTGGATGGTGCACCATGAGTTGATGTTTTCCATGTTCTTGTAAAAATGGTCGGAACTGCTGATTTAATAGACGGCTTCTCTTGCTGGCGTTATAAAATTGTTCATTTGTGAAATGTGCTGCACATAGTACGTAATTTTTATGATTTTTTCAAAAGTTTCAGTAAGCAGGTCGCTTCTTCCATAGGCTGTTAACCATATTTTGCACTTAATGTCAAAAATATGAAAACTTTAAGTTAACGACAGCAATAAACTAAGAAAGTATAATTATGCATATGTAATGAATATCATAAAATGAAAAAACACGAATTGATTTATTTTTGAAAATTTTCGTTAATCAATTTCAAAAGCTTTTTATTTGGATTTTTACTATCTTTATTAAAATTAAAAAATAAAAATCATAAACATAATGTAAAGAATTTCATAATTTATTTTAGGTAAAATTGCTTATTTAGGATTTAATTTGATTTTTTAAAATTTTTGGCGCGTTTTTTTAAAATAATCGATATAGCTACTATAGTAAAAAATTATGATGACAATATATTTTTGGCTTTTAACAATATATTGGATTTTAACAATCAGTGTTTTTTCGTTTGTTGGAAGAAATGAAGGTTGGATTGTTGTTAGGCACTATGGAAGTTAACAATTTATGAATAAGATATTTACTGTAAATAAACGTATCTCTCAGGCTCCGTTTGAAATCTAAAGAACGAAAGGTGCTTTACAGCACAACGTTGGGCGCACAATTTTGCAGCACACCGCTGACCAGACATGTCTTAGTAAAACAATCTGACAAGTTCTGATGATTTTCGTTCGTCGATTTGATCGTTGCTAAACTTTGAACACATACTGAAACTTATAATCGAAACTATGACGTCGTCGTCGTCGTTACAGCGCCATCTGAACATTCCCAATGAAACACCTAAGAGTCCGTATTACATGAAAATTAAATAAATGACATGTCTTCCTATTGAAAGTCTCTGGCGGATATACTCGTCGCCTGTAATAAAAATTTAAAAAAAATTGGCGTCAGAATTTAAAATAAACTGGCGATAAATTCACAATATATTCCATCTATTTCCCAATCCAAAAAATGGAATTTTATCGCATCAATAAATTTATTTAACGATGAGAAAGAAACGTTTATTCCTCAATTTTAGGATTTTATAGAAAAAAATTTAAATTCCTTAAGCTTTCTAAGCTGTGGGCTAATCGTGAAAATAGTTCAAGAAAGAACCTGTTTGACCCTTTAATTCCCATTTATCTTTAAAAGCGTTCTGAATTCTTTAATATAGTTCAATTATCAATTGAAGCAATAATTCTTAAGTTAAGCGGAAAAACGAATATATATGGATTTGTAGATTAAGTAAGAAAACGGTCGAGGCAATCTGTATTCTTGTGGAAAAAATAGACGAAAATTTCACAAATGGGAAAATAAAACAGAGAAAATAATATTTCTTTTTGGCTGCAACTCTCTATATAAAATTAATATCATTAAGTGGGAAGACGTTCCAAAAAAGAGAGGATGAGGAGTGGAAAAGGGAGTTGGAGCAGAGTAAAAAAAAAAACGAAGCGATGGCTCTTTCTCTCTTTTGCTTTTCGCTCATTTCCTCGCTGGCACTCTTGCGTTCCCTCGTGTGCCTCGAGATCTCTTATTGTTAAAAGCAGTTCACGTAGAGACGAGCGAAAACTCCCTCGACTGCTACCGCCTAAAAAGCGTTCTGACACCTGCTATAAATCTTCCTTGATCACATTTAGGTTCAAGGCATCTTTTACTGACCTGTCACGTTCGTAAATGTCTCCTTGAACAATACCCAGAGGCGGCGGTTCCGTATGGCGCGTGCGACATTTTTCCGAGCACTCAGCCAATCAGACGGCCTCGCTAACTTTGTGTCCCCCTCCTTTCTACAATACTAACAATCGGCCTTCGAAAACTTCTAACAAGCTTCTTCGTTCGCTCTCTTGGGACTCAAAGGATTGTTTTCCGGGGCGATGCGAGCTGCCACTGTTTTCTTTTATGAGTTTTTGAAGATTTGCTTACCATTTTTCATTACAACGCGCTTTGAATCATAAATTTGAAGATTTTATTCAAGTTTGCATTATTAAGAAAGACTGAGTTGCGTTCGCCTGGGATAGTTGCCGTTTTTGGACAGATGCTTTCTGCATCTTTTTTTTATATAGGCATATAAAAAAATCTGTTCTCGGGTTAGCGTTTTAATTTAATTTAGTACCTTTCTAATTACTCACGCCTTAAAGCCGCGGTGATAAAAAGATTCAATTCTTCATGAAAATGATAAGGAAAATATTAAATGAGCCTTCATTTTTAATATATTCCATAAGCTCATGTCATAAAAATTAGATTGTACTCATAAAAATTAGATTGTACTCATTTTGCGAGAGATCTGAAATTATACGAAAAATCTTTAATCTCATCGCTAGATGGCGACATAACTTCCTTTCGTCAGAAGTTTTTAAGATTGAGGTTCCTGGAATAAAATTATTTTTAATGTTAATAACACACGTTTATTCAGGTTGGCTCTTTTTAAAGGGCATATCAACATTAAAACGATAAAATTTCATCCCCGAAACTTCTATGCGTTTTCGGATATATTTATAATGTATTTCAAGAAGCTTATATTTAAATTCCCAAATGGACAATCCGTTACATCTTCTAGAGGTTGAATTAACATCTCAATTGCATTTCATAATGAAAACATGCAGCGAGATCGTTCATGGCCGAGAGCAAACAAGAACGAAATCGCCCCGTCGTAAAGAGGACCTGCCTGGCGCACATTCTTCCGAAGCACGGCCAAAATCCGAAAATATAAGCTTACCTTTATTTCATGGCTGATATAGGATTGCTTTTAAGCGCTACGATTTGAAACGACTGTCAATAGATGAAAATGAACAAGCGCAACGAAAACGGATTCATTAAAAAAAAAAAAAATAAAAACTTCTAGAGCACACACTTTCACCTTAAAAAATGCAATAAAAAGTGAAAAATGTAATTAAAAAAAAAAAAGAGATAAAACTGTGGTAGCGCAGTTTTGTCAATCTAGTTTTATTTGATTCTTTTTAGTCTTTATTTAAAAAAATAAGCTTTTACATGTATAAGATAACTATAAAACCAAAAAAAATCTTGAAGTCTGCCCAATCGGCTATGTCTGTATCTCGGGAAAGCGTTTACAATACATTAATAATAATAATAATAATAATAATAATTTAACTAATAGTAATCCTACACGTCCATCCAGGGCCTGTATGGCCTGAGGCCGACGAGTTGGGTCCCTGGATGAACCAGGATTAACGACTGCTGTATGATGGTCACAGCAGCCGGGGGGGGGGTGAAGATTATGAGTCACTGAATGGTCGCCCATCCAATGGCTAGCCGTGCCTGATGTTGCTTAACTTCACAGAAGTTGTTACATTGAAAGCCCACCAGGCCACGGCCTCCCCCAATTGAACATTACGACATTACGCTGGCTAATCATAAAGAACCCTCTCGTACGTCATGATTCCACTGTACTTATATTATATTAAACTTAATATTAAATTATTTACGAATAAATGAAAGACTACCTGCTAGTGAAACTAATGATTGAAACATGCATTCTCATCGATATTTAGCCAATGGGGAAAATTGCAGAGCAGTAGGTAGTCAGGAAGTGGGTAAAATATTAATTACAAAACTTGAGCACAAACACGCAAACAAGTGAAGTTAAATAAAAGTATGTAAAATAGTGGATGAGTAGAAATTACATTTTATTAAAAAATTGCTGCATTATAATTATTATAAATTTAATTCTAAATCACTTTTTAATATTTAGGCTTTTTTTTAAATTTTGAATCTTAGGCCGCGTTCATAATAAGAGTCAAGAAACGAAATTTCTGTCTCCTTACTTCTTAGTTCACTTACTTCCAAGACGCCGACGAAAAATTTATTTCAAAGACTCGAAAGGATGATTAATATTGAACACACAAGGCAAATTGTGGATAAGGTATTATGAAACGAATAAACGTAACCTCTTTTCCAAACAGATTTATTACGAGCTTTAGCGTTAGCAAAAAGCTACTTATAAGAATGCACGCTTGGTCTGTACGTTTATCCGTCCGGCCGTCTGGATTGAACATCAAATTCTGTTTTCAGAAATATGACCATCAAGATCTTAGTTCGGATGTATCAACTTTTCAGGACTTTTCGTGGACCCCTTCAAGTCGAATTCCTGTGCTAAAACAGTCACCGTAAAGCATATCAAGATAATAGCTTGTCATATAACAATCGATTCGTCAAAAATGAATAAACTGTTATTTTGTTTATCTTTTAAGCAATCTGGAGCAAACAATATAGAAAACAAAAAATATAATTCAGGTCCTGGTTAAGCAATAAGGGAGAGTATTTTAATTGCCGGCGCGTTTCATTCATATCATCTTCACAGGCTATACAGGATGATGATGTAAACCAAAATGCGTCGGCAATTCTACCTGATTGCCTATCCAGGACCTGTGTTATGATTTTTGTTTTGTTTTTAGCAATACTGGACAGCATGGGTACTATAAACAATACAGAGCTTAATTTTTGAACAACTGGAAAAGTTAAGAATTGACATTAATGACTATAGCATAGTTATTCTGTGACTATAGAGTTCATGGCCTTCTTGATCCGCGTCTTGGAAGTAAGTGAATAAGGACATTTTGCTTAAACCTTTCCAGTAACGTAGTTTTGCGGAGGAAGTGAATTCAATTCAAAACAAAGTGTTTTTATGCTTTTCTTGCAAAAAAGTACCTAAATAGCTTTTTTTCCTCGATTCTTTGTTGATGCGTCCTTTTGCAGGAAACAAAGTAAATTCAACTCAAAATCAAAATTTTTTACTCACATTCTTTTTTAAAGTCTATCATCAGCGACAATCATTCAAATCTCGCTTAATTTAATCTCTAAATTATCCTTAACTATGCTCTTCTACTTACCTATTACCACTTTTATTCTTGCGGTTTGACTATACTTAATGTTAAAATAGCAGATGCTAGGCATCTGCGAAACAAGATGCCACTTCTATCAAGAATAATTATACGAAAAATCTTCAAACCATTTGATATCAGTAAAATTAAATAATAAACACGTATTTTGATATCAGTAAGCAAAAAATTTTGATAGATTATTGAGAGAACGTCAAAAAATTTCCAGGATCTGCTTCGAGGATCCTTAATACCCACATCTCATTTTCTTACAAATTAAGAAAAAATTTCGTGCTACCCTAAACATTTTTTTCTTCATTTACCAAAAAATTTCGTGGCGTTTTATTGGCATGTTCGAGAAATATTTCTAAAGCGAGCTGAATTTAGCCCAAAAGAATGTCGCAGGAATGGTTGCCCAGTACTTCAATATGAGTGAGGTTTCTTTCGCTTTCCTTTGGTTCTATGTTAAGTTGACGGGGTCGTTAAAACGAGAGAAATACCTATAGGCCATTTGTCGTGCTCGACGTATTTTGTGAGTAGCCCATTCCGGGTCCTCCATTAGAGGAGAGAAAACGCCGCCGAGCTCGTAAATAACGGGCGGGTGCAGCAGAGCAGCTAAGAGTCGATGACTTTAACCTATTTACTTTGCATATTTATTTAAATCCCATTGGAAACCATTGGACGACGTCTCGAATGCAACCCTTTCCGGGCTTAATGGTCGAAATGCGAATTAGATTAGAAGCGAGTTATAATTCCAAGAGCGGAAAAGGCAACGAGATAAAACAAGCAGCAGCAAGGCAAGCAAGCAAGCAAGCAAAGCAAGCACGAGTGGATGGTGGGGGTGGAGGTTCCTCCTCCCCCCCATGTAAGGACCGTGCCACTCAACGATCGTGAAAGGCTATTGGACCCTCCTCCGCCCCGAAATTTAATAACGCGGAACGAAATTTTACAAACATTGAATAACAAACAAAATTGCTACGTCCGCGGCCTTCAGCTGTTCCGCGCATGCTCGACGAGATCGCTGCGCTTTGAGGTCACGTGATTTGTTGGGGGAAACAGCTTTAAACATTGTATCTAGTGACCGAAAGCATTACGCGGTCTAAAAATGTAAGGCCCCGCCCGACGCCCCGTTTAGCTGAAATTCGATGACGTCCTTCGGTAATCGTCATTCAGCCTTTTGCATCATAAAATTCAAAAGCAGATCGCGTGTGGGCGATGCTGTGTATCGGTTAAAATAAACATTGAACGAAATAGAAAGATCGATACGAACGTAAAAATTCAAGGAAACGCTCTTGAATTATGGATGGAAATATTCATCCCCCTACCCTCGATTCCTTACCCCTCTCTCTCTTTATCCCCTCCTCATCCAACTTCTCTTTTCCAGCTTTATTGGGGAGTGGAAAGAAGAAATAAAAGTTAAAGTGCACTGGATGTAAATCTTGGAGTCGTTTTTTAGTCGTTGATGACTAGGAAAAAGGGAAATTACTCGAATTCACCATCAACAAATGAGTTTCAGTACTGATCGAGGATTACGAGAATGTTAGCTCGAGATTCTCTGGAAATGTTATTCTTTCTTACCATTACCACAGAAACTGAAATATAAAAACTTACCGACTTAAGAAGACTTGAAAAAATTTTAAAAAAAATTTTAAACGCTTAGCAAGTTCATTTTTAAAAACGAAATGACTGGGTTCATATTGGTTCTAGCTTAATTTCTAAACAATAATAATATAATTTATTATTATTACTTTTTTTCGTTATTGATTTGTAACAACCCAAACAACTCAAGATCATACTTAATAAATAACCTGGAGACAGTTTAAGACTGCTTCTCAATAGAAAGAGTCCAAAACGAAGTTAAAGTAGAAGGAATCTCATTATTCATTACTAATTTATTGCGGTTTCAAAATTTCATTGCATAATGCGCACCAGCAAGCGATTAAATAATGAGATTGCTTTTTTAAGGGACAAACCAAACAAAGCGAGACGTATTAAATCTTTTAATCACATATCCGCTGCCATTTTTGGCTGAAAAATCCTAAGTGCGATGCAAAACGCATGTCACGAGGAAAATAGAAAGCAACGAGCCAAAATCAAATTTTACATCAAGAAAAAAAAAGTGCCTCCGAAGCGATAAAATGATTCTACAAGTGTACGGAAACGAATCCTTATTCCGTTCGCAGATGTGCTGCTGATGTGCTCTGTTCAAACAAGGTCAGGAAGACTTAGAACACGAGCAAAGGCCAAGCCGCGTCGAAAAGAAAGCGCAAAGAACAGATCGCTGTGCTATCCTGAAAGATTTTGCTGACGATAGGGAGACAATTCGCAAAATAAGTTTCTGCTCTCTTCATTCCAAATCTCCTGTCTTAAGATTCCAAAATTTTTATTCTAAGCCATATGCTTTCCATATGACCCGTGCTAAAATAGAACCTGTTTTCAGGGCGTCGATGAGTGCACATCATACATAATAAGAACCTGCACAGTTATCTCAATTATTGCTTGAAAATGCCAAATGTTTTATTGAACCTGAGGATATGTACCTTGAATAATGCGTAATAGACTTTTTGCATAAGTACGAGCTACGTCCAGAGAGTAAGTCCAGTTTGGTATTATAAAAAAAAGCAAGTACACTCAGAAAAATATTATTACATTTTTAAGAACGTGTAAGGAACGATTTCAGATGCAAAAAGAGATGAAGGTCACTAGGTAAAAGTGGCCAGAAGTTCAACAAGGATGATGAGATAAAAGAAGCTGTCACTACATAGTAGACATCACAGGCGAAACTTTTCATGAAGAGGGACACAAAAACTCGTCCCTTCAAAATGGTAGGAATTATGAAGATTTTTTTGTAGTATTTTTCTGAGTGTGCACATACTTTTTTTTGAACTATTAAATGGAACTTACTTTCTGGACGTACCTCGTCCAATCATTAAAGTCACAGTACAGTTGTCTCATTATCTATTCACTAGGCTGTGTTAAATCTAGTGTGTGTGGAGAGGCCATAGCGAGAAGGGAATATTGGGATTGTAAATGATCGTATAATGAGGTGCGTCACATAAGTATAGAACCACCCATATTTTCCCTTGTCTGCAAGAAACAAAATAAAATAACTAAAATATTGTCACTGTATCAGATTCTCACAACTATTATTTATTGTCTCCAAAGAAAATAATGGAAAACAAACAAGAATAAGAATTTATAAAAATAGAAATTAAGCTATGAGAAGTGGGAATATACTGTGGATAAAGACATGATGCAAAAAAAGACGAACGTCTTGTCTACAAAAGTTTTAATGGGCGAATACGTATTTCGATCTCTTTGAGATCATTAATCAACGCAAAATCTAATTCAAAATCTAATCTCTTAGATCGAGCGAAGAACAAGGCCTTCTGATCCCAAACCGACAGGGTTCTAAAATTCAGTCTTAACACGAAGTTGGGGAAAACTGAATTTTAGAATAATGATCTTAAAGAGATCGAAATACGTATTCGCCCATTAAAACGTTTGTGGACAAGAGGTTCGTCTTTTTTGCATCAAGAAATTAAGCTGTCCCATAAGTATAGGACCAGCATCACTTAATGCCGTTTTTCGAGCAGAAAAATTAACAAAGCAGTGATTAATCAGTCAATAGATGACACTGGTGATTACCTAATAGGGTTGCATCCACAAAAACTTTCAAGTGGCTGTAAACAAGCAACTTAAACACAATGCTTTGTCACCACCTTGTCAGACTAAGAAAGGGGTCAAATTTATGCTTTGAAAGCTTCTGGAGTGAATGCACGAGGTATAGGAAAGGCTATAAGTCGGTCACATAAAGCTGTACTTAATTATTTGAAAGCTGGTGCTCAGTATGGCCAGAAAAAGAGACCTGGGAGACCTCAGAAGATGACTAGTCGACAAAAAAGGGCGATTATTAAAAAAATGAAAGACCCCACAACATCTTTGCGTGCGGTGGCCAATTCTCAAGATGTTCCAGTATCAAAATCAACTGTGCAACGGATTGTGAAGCAGGCATCATCTCTTGTCTACACGAAAAGAAAACAGCAACCTGCACTCCAACTACACCACAAGCAGAAACGGTTGGCCTTTGCCCAGTCAGTGATGTTCTGAACAGAAGATTGGAAGAGAGGGGAGAAAAAATTCAATTTAGATGGGCCAGACGGCTGGCAATATTACTGGCATGACATCAGGAGGTCAGAAGAAATGTATTTCATATGGCAACAGGGAGGAGGATCACTTATGATCTGGATTGGCTTCGGATGGAATGGTAGAACTAATTTAGCTATTGTTAGTGGAAGAATGAAGAATTCAGATTATCAAGATCTGCTTGATATTCATCTGTTACCGATTGGAGGGACCAGATGGATTTTCCAGCAAGATAATGCCCCAGTTCACCGTGCAAACAGCACATTGGGTGCAAATTATGGGCTGGCCTGCTCTATCTCCAGATATCAATCCAGTGGAAAATATATGGGGCGCTTTAGCCAGATCTGTTTACGCAGGTGGTAAACAGTACCGCAATATAGAAGAATTAAAGTATGCTGTGTTGAATGCCTGGGAAGAAATTAATTCAGATTATCTGCAAAACATGGTCACAACTATGCCAAACCGAATTTTCAAAAATATTGAAAAAAGGGATGATTTATTGGGCATTAAGTGATGCTGGTCCTATACTTATGGGGCAGCTTAATTTCTATTTTTATAAATTCTCATTCTTGTTGTTGTTTGTTTTTCATTATTTTCTTTGGAAACAATAAATAATAGTTGTGAGAATCTGATACAGTGACAATGTTTTAATTATTTTATTTTGTTTCTTGCAGACAAGGGAAAATATGGGTGGTCCTATACTTATGTGACGCACCTTAGAATAGTTTATTCGTAACATTTTTTTTTTAAATTGAAAAAAAAAGGCAAAGAAAGAACAAATTTTTCAAAAGTAACATGAACAATGGAGATTTAAAACGTGAGTATAGGTCATGGCCAATATTTGGATTCAGCCAGTTTGCACAGATGCTGAATAATCGTTTCATAAATTTTTCAAAGTTCCATGAATAATGTAAAACAAAACCAGTTGAGAATGCACAAGCTTCAATTACTAAAACAACGAACTTAAAAAATCCCTAGAAATTTTATTCCAATTTAACTTTTTTTTTATAAGCTACAGGGTTTAACAGTTAAAGTGTTACAAACTTATAGTACTTACACAAGCGATCATAATAAGCATTTTATGTCCTATAAACATTAGTCCGGAAATGCATAACTGATAAGTTACAGAAGTGAACAGATGCAGACTTCACTGCAGTTACAGTAGCTGTTCAAACTGACGGCATCCAACTTCAATACATGTTTTGCATCTGCGGTGTAAGTTGTTGTACACTCTGTCGAGTGGCACTGGAGTGTATTTTATGTCTTCAGCGGCTGCCACCAATGGTGCTACAAGATCCGCTTCTGACTCCACCAGTTTCATAAACGATGCTCTTTAAATGTCCCCACAAAAAGAAGTCCAGTGGTTTAAATCCGGTGACCTTGGTGGCCATATCACTGGACCCCTCGCCCAATCCATCATTCACTAAATGTTTCGCCCAGCTAGTCCCGGACAGCGTGCGTGAAATGGGGTGGCGCACCATCATGCTGAAACCACATGTTGCGACGGGTGTCTAGAGATACATCGTCCTACAAGTCTGGCAATTTGAAGTTAATTTGCATGATCCTAGTTAAAGTACACGATTGCTCATGTTAGTTGAGACCATTCGTTCACAGGTGGAATGGGTAGCAGGATTCGATGGTGAGCACTGCGAATGAGCCACGTCCAATTCTGTAACTCATCAGTTATGCATTTCCGGACTAATGTTTATAGGACATAAAATGCTTATTATGATCACTTGTATAAGTGCTATTAGTTTGTAACACTTTGATTGTTACACCCTGTATATATAAAGAAGAATGTTTACGGGTTTGTTGGCATCTTCTACAAATCTACAGTCAAAGCAAGAGGAAGGTGATCGCCTACATCAGATTTCGAAAAAATATATAATTATAATAATAATAACGATACTCGATATTTATAATGATGACAGGGCATACTAATAAGAGGTATCTCATGACCAACAATGTAAAGCAAAGTTTGTGCAACGTACATAAGTTTCCATATCACCTCTGCGAATTATAAACAAAATTAAATTTTTGTAAAAACGTATAGAACACCTGTTGTTCGGGCTTTTCTTAGAATTGATAGTTATTAGACTAAATCAATTCTTGAAATCCTTAAAATGAGCAGTAACTGGAGATAATGGAGAGCTAGCAAACTATTGATAAACTGACTGAGCAAGTGGTGAGTGACCAAGTGGTCATCGTAGTTCCCAGGCGGCTCTCGACGATGCAAGAGTGTCAACAGAAGAAACGGCGACTGCTAGACTACAGAAAGTGATGAATGGCCAAGTTTGGCTTCAAGACATCGAGAGCAAAGTGCGAATTGCAACAACAGATTACCAAGTAGCGAATAACACCATTCAGATTGTACATCCACTGCCAACCAAGGAGTTCACCACAGCAGGGCGAGTTTATCTCCAAAGTAAAATTACGTGACCAAGAAATTATTTAGATTAGATGTGCCATATTTGGGGAGGTCCATCTACTCGGAGCATTTTAAAAGCGTTTTTTCTCATTTATTATGAATTTTACTGTATTAAATCTAAGCTTTTTCATGTGTTCCTTTTTCCAGTATATTCACATTCAGATATTGCAAAATTTCATCAAGAAAGAGTCCGAGCATCGCCGGAGATATCACCTAGCTTATTTGGTACCACAGTAGATCCAAACATTTCCTAAAAAATCCCGATACATTTTGATTATAATATGTATGAATACATTTTGGAAACCGACGTAGTGATGATGCAATGACTGAACGATATAGATAGGGCAGTGTCTATCGAGGAGATAAAGGAGATACACGTGTCTACCTTGAGCTCCCTAAGAATAGTCCAGACGACTGGCAAAAGTTTGTGGGTTTGTTTGTATCTTTGGAAAGAAAAATGAAAGATCAAGTATTGGTCAGAGAAATTCTGCAGCTAAAAGACCAAAACCTATCCAGGCGTCGGAAATATCGGAACAACGGGAACCTATCCAAGTCACGAGCATGAGAGTATAAGAGCTTCTACGACAAGGGCAAGGGAAACTTCGAAGGAAAGATAGGTCTAAAGTATCCAGTGATATTCCCCGGTGATGAAGATGAATATTATCTTAATCTAAAGCAGGTCAACCCAATAAGAGGATAAATTAATCCCGGGCGACGCCGGATTATCAGCTAGATTTTAATAATAATAAAAAAAAGTTTCCTTTTGGATGATAGTTAGTAGTTGCTATTATTGTAAACACAAGTAGATTTCTCCTTAAATAATAATGAAAATTATTAAAATAAAAAGTCATTGGAAAGTCCATATTTACATTGGGCTGGGATTGAACGCTTGATAGACTGATGACGATTATTAGAAAAAATTTCCTTGGACCTAATCATTTAAATCTAGTAGTGGAATACTTGATGACTATTAATTATTCGAGTCAGTTTATATTTAAAGAGGAATCTACTAACCTTTATAATAATAATTATTATAAAATGAAAATTAGAAATGATTGGTTTGGTTTGTTTTGTTTGGTATTAACTAGTACTAGTATTAACGTCCTTTTCAACTGCTATGGTCATAAACTAGAAATGTAATCAAAAATACGGCCTGCAACATGGCAATTTTATTTTGATATTATTTAAATAAAGCTAATATTACTCATGTTCTCGTTCGCTCTCTTTCTCTCTCTCGTTATAGAGAGCAGTTCTCTATCTCTTCAGATCCCTAGTCCATTCATTCGATCGCTCTTCTGTCAATATTTTCCGATCTCCCCGCTTCAGCTCTGGTCTGGTATGCGATCCGCTTTTGGCGTCACGTCTCCTCAGGTCTCACCTGTTCGGCAAACAACTTGAACACGAACTCAATTTTTTTCGTAAATCAGAGACAAGTTAAATAAAATTATGTCTCTTCTAACAAACAATTCTATTAATCAGTGAAAAAACAATTTTAATAAAACCCTAAAAGTTTTCAAAATAATATAAAAATAAGTTTTTCGAAACTGAAGCTCAGGCAGAGATATGAAGACAGCCGACGATAATCTGAAATTGTTCTGGAACCCAACTGTTTTCTCTTTAATTTTAATTCTTTTTAGATTACACCATTTCTTCCTCTCCTTTTTTTGGAAATTTAAAATGAAAATTTATGAAATATTTTAAACGTTGAATCCTTACCGGATCCAAAAGACCTCAGATATCTCGCTGAGGAGGATAAACTTTGATTCGGATTAAATTATGTTTAAATGGTTTCAATATTTAATTTTAGTGAAAACATAAGATCTATAAAGTATATAGAGCTAGTAATAAAATTTAATTTATTCACGAATCATCACGTGCATGTATAAATAAATTATATATAAGATCCCTATTTATTTTACCTTACATTAAAGTCAAATAAACTGGCATTTCATAAATAATAATAACAAATTTAAAAAACATTTTAAATTCAAGAAATAAATAAGTTTACAATTTAAAAAAAGGAAAAATTAAGTGTTTTTTGTTTAATGCGGATTGCTTTACTCTCTAATCGAGTCATTTTGACAGGAATCCCTTTTAAAAATTGAACATCGTAATGGGGGAAGCCATTTTTTTTTTTTTCACTTTCGCGAATCGATTGTTCTCCCTATTGTCAGGAAAAAAAAGCGTAGAAGATAAAAGGGAGAAAATACTCTTCCGCCCATATCCTAAGGCCACGGATCCCGACGGACCAATTATGAGGTGGCGGGAGCATCGGCCATTGTTGTATGCGACCTCTCTCTCTTTTCGCGGGCCAATTACGTCACTCCACGTTGAATTCTCCCGCTTCTTTTGTGGAGCTAGAAGGCGCTCGTTCAAAACGGCTAGCAGTGCGTGAACGTAGCTAATTTGCTATTTCTCCGACGAAGAACGGTTCCCCCTCTTTTTTTTCTCTCTCTCTCTTCCTTTCTTTATTTTTGTATGTGCACTAGCATACAACCCTCGTCGTCGTCGTCGTCGTCGTCGTCGTCGTCACAAGACCCGTAACCCGGGAAAATTACCGCATATAAAGAAGCGAACGCGTCGGCGCTCCTCAAATGTACGTCGTCGGTCCGAGATTATCTCGTCTTGGTCCTATGCAAATGAAGGTCTAAATCCGAGGGAAAACTCCTCAAAAAAATGGCACCGTGATCTAATGCGAAGCGCCTTAGCCATAAAACCCCCGGAGCCCAACAGCCTCGAGCCATAAAAAAATATAAAAGGACGGGGAGGAGGGTGGGTGGAGGAAAGAGGAAAAAACTTAGGAAGAAAGAATAAAGACCCATAAGCTGGCCGAAGGCGACAGGCAGTAGTACGCATGCGCAAAGGGACTTAAATCCTTCTCCAACCTCCTCCCTTTCGTCAAACCTCCCCCAAATAAAACGAAAATTCCCCCTTCAAGATTAAGGCATAAAGTTTTCACGTTCCTTCCCTGTGCAAAGAAATATAAAAAAGGTAAATATATACATTTCATGATGGAATGGTAACGGGGAAAATTATTTCCCTTTAACATTCAATAGAAAAGAATTGGCGACGAATATCAATGGCGTCTTTTGAAATTTTCAGACGAAAGGAAAGAATCGTTGACCTTGTTAAAAAGTACTTTTCTCGTTTTTTACGGTCTCTAAAAGAAAAGCACAAAAACCAACGAAATAGTTGTAGAGCACGATTAAAATATTCACGTTAATAAAATATCTTTAAGTGCTTTTATCTGCTATTATGTTACTACATAAACGTCAAGAAGGTTCAGGAAACGCCTTTAAGTTAGTTAACACATATATCAAGAAAACGGTTTTAATGATATTATTATTAATGCGGAAAATCTCATATTAGATTAACAGCCATGAAAATGGCTAAAGTCCTAACCAAGAACCTAAGACCTATTAAGGAAGCGCCTGTTCACTTACTTCCAAGACTGAAAATTGATTGAGATTGAACACACGTAACACATTATGTGGTGAAATATTATTAAATGAACAAATGTGACTTCTTGTCCACAGAGATTTATTTGCTTCTATAGTATGCGGTCTACCGTCAGTTTACCACCTACCTATGAATCTGAAGATGCAGAAATTCAAAACAATAGGAACCATAGGGCTCGAATAGATGAACTTGGGTTTTTAGAATAAAAGAAAGAACTGGTTTTACGGTATTTTTATATTCAAAAATTGTGACCAGGCCACTCTTGTTGTCAATTATGCAGCGACATTGTCTGCTAGGTTCACTTATACATGTACGTAGTAATGAATGGCCAGCACATCCAAACTTGAACAAACACGAGACCATTAATCACATCAGGTGCCCACATATAATAATTCGAGTGCAGTTGGTTTGATTCAATAATAATAAAAAATTAAATAAAGATGCGAGTACAAAGGTGGAAATGCTCGAGTCCCATCTGGAGAGTAGTTCATAAAAGTTCTCCAGATCTCTGTTTGCAATTTTTAACACACATCCATAACATGTATCAATAATTTTCAATAAAGCCTATGACAATGTAAAAAGACCACATGCCGCCAGACGGTAGATCGCATACTATAATATTAAAGTGATGGCAGACCGTATAGTATAGTGGCACCGATTTATTTCATTTCGTTCATTTAGTAAGCATCATCACAAGATTACAGAGTATAGGCAATCGAACTGCGGAGTGTACATACAACTGTTTGGATGGGATGGGAGCACTGCTTTCAGAGAACTAACCCTATCTCAATAGATGCCAAAGGAACTACACGGAGATAGATACGAGAGTTGTTCAGGAATTTTTGCTTATTTGTTAAGCGATTTTCAAAATTATTTTTGTATCTGGTACTTACATTTGTCCTCTATGTAATGCACTATTCACTTTTCGACATAGTCCCCATCCCTTTTCACGCATTACGCCAACGCGTGATTAGTCGGGTGAACCCGTCGGAGAGGAATTCCAGAGTTGTTGTCGACACGAGGATTGAATAGCATCTTTCACCTAGTCGTCAGAACGCAACTCATGTCCCTTAAGGCCCTCTTTCTTCTTTGGGAAGTAGTGAAAGTCGCAAGGTGCAAAGTCTTTCTTTTTTGAACTGCAGTTTTTCTTTTTTAAACTGTAGGCGCTGCAACGCCTCTGTTGTGTGGCGATCGTGTGTGGGCGGGCGTTATCGTTAACGTGCTGTAGAAGAGGATCCAAAGCTGCCATTCAATCCTGGTGGTCGACAATAACCCCGGAATTCCTCACCCGACTAGTCACACGTTGGCGCAATGTGCGGAAAGGATGGGGACTATGTCGAAAAGTGAATAGTGCATTACAGGGCCGTAGCCAGAACGTTATCTTGGTGGGGTCGATTTTCAAAAATTCCACTGAGTCGGACCTTTTTCTATATTTGGGAGGCGGACCTTTTTCCATAATGGGTTGGTCGTCGATCCCCCCCTCGACCCTCCCCTGACTACGGGCCTGCATTATATAGAGGACAAATGTACAGTCCTCATCCGATAAGTTAAACCTCGACCTTGAAGGGAAGAAATTTATTTTATTGCTAAAATGGGAGGCAAGAGGATGAAAAAAAATCTGATGTAATACTATAGTACTTCCCTGCACTACATCAGATTTTTTTCATCCTCTTGCCTCCCATTCTAGCAATAGAATGAATTTCTTCCCTTCGAGGTCGAGGTGTAACTTATCGGATGAGGACTGTAATTATCAGATATAAAAAGAAATGAAAATCGGTTAACAAATAAAGTTACGGACCAGGAGGCAAAAATTCTTGAGCAACCCTCGTACGAATCCTGACGGACCCAAGAGGTCATTCACAAAATGCAAGTTGAAGAATAAGATTGAAGATTGTCAGCCTAAAAACACAAAGACACAAAAAAAGTAGGAGAACAGATTGAAATCATACAACTTACAGTAACAATTACTAATCAGAAAACAATAAAATTTGCGAACAAAGAATCGTTGAAGCCACATGATTGAAAAGTAATAATACACAATTAAAGACTTAATTTAAAAAAAAACTTTAAAGTTTTTAATTTAGTGTTTAAAAATTCAAAAAATATAACTAAATAAAAAATTAAATAAATAAAAATAAATAAATTAGGTAAAAATCAAAATAAAATAAAAATTGTTAAGAGGAAATTTTTTTTTTTATCATATCAAACTATTCTTAGAATCTGTTAGTGGCATTTAGAATTAATAATACTATAGTATTAATACTTTAGTATTAGAATTAATAATACCATAGAGTGATACCCCCTCTAATACAATACTATGATAATACCGACTACAGATTTAATCGCCTCCTTGGTTCGCGTCTTGGAAGTAAGGAACTCAATTTTTCTCTGCTTGTCTCGAATCTTCTACTATGAACGCAGTCGATGCGTTGAAATGTTTACTCGTTTTTTAAGTCCCTTATTGTCAACGTCAATCACCCAAATATCGCTTAATTTATTCTCAAAATTTCCAATTTTATCCTTATACATGCTAGCTTTTATTACTATCTTAACAAAGATGATCAGAATTTTTCAATTCGAAAAACGAGACGGATCATTGTGGGTGGCATTTCGTGTAAATATCAGAGAAGAAATTTCCTGCCGTTAATCTTGGAAGAATTTTTATATAAATCTGGACAGTCGGGAAAGAATAACCAAAATGGGACAAACAAGCGACCCGATTAAGCAATTCCGAGGCTTTTTTTTTTTTTTTTTTTTTTTTGCAAAGCTTTAAACATCAGCAAGTTCAAAGTTTCTAGGTATCGCGGTAGCCCCTTCGGTATTGCCACAAGGGCTCCTACAACAATAGGAATCGACATTGTACGAGTTAAACAACTTCATAAGATAAACATTCGCTTTCGCTTTTTCCCCCTCAATGATCTCCTAAAGACATTCATTCAGCTATTGAATGCGGGAATGTTCTTTTCTCTCCAACGAGAATTTTATGCGCGATCCGTTTCATAACATCAGCGATTTCAAGCTTCCAGATATTATCATAAAACCGAAACCGTTAAATAGACCCAGGAAGAAAGTTTGTACGATTGCACGTTACATTTCATTCCCAATGTCTATGCACTTTTGCCATCGCTCCAGCATTTCCACATTGCTCAAACTATTCCTTAAAGATATACCGACACAACTTCTAGACAGCCGCCTGTAGCTCGGCTTTGGAAAATTCATCCCAGATCTTCTCTTTCATAGCGTCGAAGAGAGCGTATCGGTAGGTGGATGAAGCACACAGCGCTCAGAACATGTAATTGTTGCCCATGTTTATCTGATTCCATGTTTTCTCGCTTTGTCCACGAACACACCCGCACTATTGCACATGCAACTCCCTTCATGTGCGATGCAGCAAAGTTATCTGCTATCAGTACGCACAACTATATCCTACCTTCACACATACACATGGAGGAGTGCCAATAATTTTTGAACAACACAAGTAAACAAAGAACTTAAACCATTGAGTTAAACAAGTAGCTAATTACGAGAAGACAGAAAATTACATCTCATAAGTTGAAGCACCGCCTGAGGCTCGAAAGCGCATCTGGATGAAGTCTCTCGCCAACAGACGAGAGCACAACATTCACACGTTAGCCACATCTAACACTCTGCCACACTTTTTTATGAGGGCATATTAAAGAGAGGTTTTATTTGTCTTTCCATTTCTTGCAATATATTTGGGAAGAAGTAGACCATCGTATGGATATCGGCCGCATGACAAAGAGGGTACACAGAGAACATAATTTAATACAAATTTAATATCAGTAATAGCTCTGTTTGTAAAATAAAATATCGAAAGTGTCTGTTTTTTATAATAACTATTTCTACACAACAAATAAGAGTGTTTGCCCATTTCTGAAGCCTTCCCTCCTATCTTCTGCGTTGGTTGACAGGATGGAATCACGCCTTCATTTAACCTGAGCGACGGCAACGTCTCACCGGCTCCCTTCCACCCAATTCCCTAAAATGGAAGTTCATATAACAATGAAAGCATATTTACTTAACCTCTCTTATAACCAGTAAATCCAATCTGTTTGGTGCCAAGCCACGTTCCCAGCCCCGCTAGAGCGAACTCACTGGCCTCACCTGTCTCCGCGAAAAGTTCGTTCTAGCGAAGGAGCGCGGGGAAGACACTCGCATGCAAAATAAGCTTCGCTGCGTCTGTAAACACACAGATTAAGCACCATCACGATGACACGCAGGATAATTTAGACCATAAAAGTGCCAAGGTGCTCTAGATTTAAGAGGGAGGGCAACCATTTTACGTCGGGGGAAGCAAATCTCTACTTAACGCTCTTTTTCGATCAAGCTCTGCTTAAAAGAAGTAAACGAGCGTCGGGAGCTATCCATAATTCACATGATCATCTAAAAAGGAGAATGAGAAGGAGTAGGGTGGGGGTAAGGAGAGGAAGAAAAGCGTTGCAGACCCCAGTTGACGTTGACGATGATTAAAAGCAATTCGTTAAGAGAATTACTAAGACCCCCCATCGTTTTCCTTACTCGCAAATTCGCCCGGAAATAAAAGTTAATTAACTTCGCCATTTAAGTTTTAGAAGCCGAGAAAATTTTAATTAACAAATAAAGAAGGTGCAACAAAGTTTGAGATTCCGAGAAACTCCGGTGAAAATGACTTCATTTAGGGGGGTACTTTTTTGAGCGTTTTTTATAGTGAACAGTTAAAAGAAACGTTTTAATTGCGAATTAAATAGACGAGTCGCTAAGTTATAGGCTTCAATAGTCACGTTCGATTTCATTTGAGATTTCAAATCTTTTTTTTACTCTAGAAATGTTTTTTATGCAGAACTATGAATTCGGTTCCACCCGCATGTAGTTTAAATAATAGAGTGTGTGCTCGTTTTCAATTCAGCTTCGTCTCGGTTAACGTTAAAGAAACGACGACTGTCGCCTTTATTATTCTCTCATTTAAAAATATTAATAATACGACACAAAAAAGAGACAAAAAATGTTATGTGTCTCGTCTGAACGAAAAAAAAAAATTTTAAAAGACATAAAAAGGGAATTTTTTTCCTTAGCTACTAAAACCATAAAATTAAGAGCGGAAACGTGCGTCATTTTAAGCTTCTCGAAGACGGCTCTTTACGGCGAAAGGTAAATGAGAGTAGACAATGGAATATCGAACATTTCTCTCTCGGCAACACAGAAGGGTAGCTCATTATTTTACGGCTGCAAAGTTTTAAAGCAAGACACAACGCAAGCCTAATGGAATCTCCATCGAGAGAGAAGTCTCATTATCATCTAGGTGATCACATTTCTAAAAATTGTTGGAAATCTTATGTTTGCAGTTTCACGCCGGCAATGATAGCGAGATTAGAGAAAGCAACCCGCAACGAGGCTTTCCTGCAGTGCACGTTAAATTCGCATATGTTTCATTATACGAGGGTTGCTCACCAAATCTGTAAACGATCGCGATAACTGAGCTCTAATTGAATTAATGGTTGCGATGAAAGAAACAATTAATAAACATACGCTTGCATGCAAACATACCGAAATGCAGTCATATTTAGATTCGCATCTGAAAAAAGAAAAGAAAAAAAAAATCCGCGACCTGGGTTCGCACAAAAAAAATTCCAAAATCCGATGAACGGATCACCAACAATCACATGTTGAATTTATTAGTTACCTTCCTATGCACTTCACATAGACATTTGAATGTTCAACATGCAAATCAAGAAATTACCATAAATTACCATAATAACATTCACTTTCATGAGGAAAGCAATAAAACGTATGTGTCAGCATTTATAATTAACTTCGGAGTAAAATTATTTAAGCACTGGGGCTATTTGTAAATTACAAATAATTGTGATTGTTGGTGATCCGTTCATCGGATTTTGGAAATTTTATTTTGTTTTGTTCGGAATTTGATGCTGAACAAGTCTTTAATTGGAATTTTTCGTGTATCTGTTACGGTTTTTAAGACAGGATTTGAATGTGTCCTAATTTCCATATTTGGATAATGAAAAATGCACCATGGGATAGGTCACCCACAACTTTCTATTCAAAGGATTCATCAAAACTGACATATCAGCTTCGTTTACGAAAATAAAAGAGAGGGCTCACTTTTGTATCCACCATGTATAATATATCTACATTTAATTTACAACTCGTTGGTCGATAAGTTGCATATATTTCGATCCATGGTCTTCCCCAATGTGTCCCTGTGACGTTATGTCACGACAAATTTGCATTTGTTTTGTTTTATTTTGTGAATTTTGAATTTTTTTTTTGATAATGAAATTGTGAATTTCGTTATAATAAACGACCGTTTCCCATGGGAATTCTCCCTCGAAAACGCAAGACTTCGAAGATTGTTTACATTTCAGACTCGCTTAATTAGCGAAAGCCGTCTATGTTTAGACCAACCGAACATCGGACCCTGATGCCGCTAACGAGGAGAATCACGTGATGGCTCTCCTCGAGCGCGAACAAAGAGCGGTAGAAGAAGCCGTTCCTATGTCTTAATTTGCATATATGGGATGATGAAAAGTGCACCATGAATAGGCCACCCACAACTTCCTATTCAGTGGATTCATCAAAATTGATGTCATATCTGCCTCGGTTACGAAAATTAAAGGGGGCTCATTTTTGTACCCACCCTTTATATTAAGTAAATAATAATAATAATTAGGTATCATAATACCTTACACTCACTCACCAAAAGTCATGGCACACCCCTCCAATAAAATTCCCTATCCGTAATGAGACAGATCCCGCTGCTTCCATTCTCGGAATGCAGGTGCACAGGACTCCTTGATATCACACGTTCACTGTAAGCAAAACTAGCTGCAGAAATGGAAGCACGCCGAGAGCTATCCGCATTTGAATGATTGTTGTGCCATAGACGGATGGGTGCCTCAATATCAGATGTAGCCAATCTTCTGCAATTTTCCCGCACAACCGTTGCAAGGGTCTATCGAGAGTACACCCAACGAGGGGTTACAATCCATGTCGGACAGCGGACGGGCCGCCTACGCCTCATTAATGCCAGGTGTTCGCCGGGTCACCCGGCTTGTAAGTGCTGACCGAAGGGCGACAGCGGGCCAAATCACCATGCGGTACAACCAGGGACGTCCCACAACTGTGTCCGTGACGACAATTCGGCGAACCTTGGCAGCTGCCGGCTTTTGGGAGCAACGCCTAGCCTGGGTCAACCAACATCGACATTGGGCTGCTGAGGACTGGCGAAGGGTTGGCTGGTCTGACGAGTCACGGTTTCAGCTGTATCGGGTCAATGGTCGGTTCCGTGTCTGGCTCAGGCCACATGAAGCCTTGGACCCCGCTTGTTGGGTGGGGACCACTCAGACAGGTGGAGGCTCCGTACTGGTCTGAGGTGCTTTCTCGTGGCATACAATGGGTACATTGGTGCATCTGACATCCGCTCTGCGTGCTACTTCCTACGTCCATCTGCTTGGGGACCATCTGCACCCCTTCATGAACTGTTTTTACTCCGCGGGCGACGGCATCTTCCAGCAACATAATGCGCCTCCACACAAGGCCCTTGTGACACGGCAGTGGCTGGAGGAATATGCTAGCGACTTCACGACAATAATTTGGCCTCCACGATCTGTCAGGTCGTCACCAACACAACTGATAAATGCAGCATCGTTATGGAGTGCAGTGGAGGCGGCATGGCTTGAAGTGCCTGTGGATGTGTTCCGGGGAGTGGTAGACTCTTTTCCGGGGTCGCCGCCGTTATCCGGGCCAGAGGGGGCCCAACACGTTATTAGACAGGTGTGCCATGACATTTGGTGAGTGAATGTATTAAATAGTTTCAATTTCTTTTTTAATAGTTTTCCACCGTTTTAGTGATTATCAATAAGATCTCACATTTATATATTTTTTCCCAAAGATACATGTAAACTTTCTGTGCTTTTTAAAAAGCTTTAAAACATATTCGTAACTATAACATAATAACTATTCATATAGGACCTTTTATCTGTCACGACGGTTAAATATTCTTGTTTCAAATAATAAAGTTCTTATCAAGAATAAATGCTTATCGATAAAATATGTTCATTGGAAAATACAGACATTAAATAAGGCTATCTCAAAGGCTTTTTTATAACAACAATATAATAAGTCAGCTAACCAATCTACATATTAACAGGACACTTTTTCTATTTTCTAGCATATCTTTGTAGCAGTTTTGTTATAATTTTGTTTTTTTAATAATACGATTACCAAGTCGTCACTCCTTTTCTACCGTTACTATAGCAACTGTAGGAGTTTCGTGTTTTTCTAAAACCGTCTCCTTGTCCTCGCATCCTATTTCTTCTTTATCTCTTTTCCCATTTACCTGTCCCTCCTAGAAGCGAAGAACTCTTCCATAAATTCCTATCTTTCTTTTCAAAGAAGAAAAAAAAACGCAAACAAACGCTCAAAATAAAAAAATAAAGACGAATATACCGATGCCCTCGTCTCTTCCACACGCTGTCTGCGCAGCCATTACTCAAAATAAGACTGAATGCAATTTAACTTTCCTCCACTCGCTGCTTTCTAGCTTTAAGTCTTCTATCTCATTTCCTTTCCTTAAGACCAGCATCTGATTTTCTTTGATTATTTTTCGTCCCTGCTTTACGTTTTATCGATTGGCGCTCTCCTCGTCGATGGAAAAAAGGAAAAACCCTGCCTCCTCCGAAAAGGAGAGAGAGATACACCTGACCTTTTAGAAAACGCGATTACGGAGCTCCAGAAGCCTCCTCAGGCTCGTAGCCTAAGCGTATTAGTCGCGGATTGTACACTTAGGCTCTTTTTGCTTCTCCTCTTATGCATGTGTATGCAGGAGAAGAGAAGGGAGGGGAAAAAATAGCTCGTGACATCAAATGTGCCGCCTTTGAATAGGCGCTCAAAGCGCCGTTCTTTTAGAAATCACCTCCCGGGCTCTCATTTGGGAGCCAAAGGATTAAGCGAGAGTCTCGACGCAATTAGAATTCATTTCGGGGAAAATGCCGAGCGGAGAACGGTGAATGTTAACGCTAACCTAATCTCACGCTTGGAGTAGAGAGAGAGGTACATCGCCTTAGAAACGCCAATGCTGTCGTTAAGGCTACTTTTGATCCTCTTCTCTCTTTTTTTCTTTTTTCCGTGATGGGATGAAAAAGTTGCAGAGGCTCAAAGGTAGGTGAAGAAAAATTACATTGGCGGTAAAGAACTGAAATTTTCAAAAATTTCTCACAGGCTTTACCTTATACAGGCTCGCAACAAACTGGAGGATTTTCCTTGCCGCTTTCGCACAAAGCCTCTTTGGCGAACCTACTCTCCCCGTCATGGACTTTTATCGATGTAAGAGAAAAGCCACGCGAAAAATATTTTTCATTTAATAGCAAATGCTTTCATGATACAATATCAAATGCTTTCAATATTGACTTCGTTTTAAATGATAGCCTATATTCAGAAAGGTAACATTCAAAAGAAACAGTACTAAAACAAGTATTCCAGTAATATTCTTCTGGAATAAATTATTTTTCTTTTGTTCAAATGATTAGCAATAGATAAATCGCTTACTATGTCTGGACAAAATATTAGAACCCCTCGCCCCCTCCATTTAATCGTCCCTTCGCTTTGCTCTGCAATGTGAATACACTCATGCAGACAGATTATTTATAAAGGAATAACCAGGAAGCAATATCATATATCAACATCTAAAATACCCAAGCTTAGTGACACTCCATACTATAAAATATATGCCAGATACAGCCTTAGAGAAATCAACGCATAAATTATATTTTGACATAGCTATAATAAATGGCTAGACTTTAACAGATAGACATCACACTCGTAGATAAGAAAAACAAAGTGACCTACATAATTGATATTTCCATCTCCAATGCAATAACAGTGGTCAACACTGAAATTGTTGCAGACTTAAAAAAGTTTTTTCTGTAGTATTTTGGTGTGCTAAATACGAATATAACCATTAAAAATTTTTATTAGCTCTAATTTTGAAGATATTTCATATAGTTCATTTTCTACGTTTCAACGTGTGCTGATTCTAAATTTCTCTACCACGTCGGGATGTTCAGTTTCAGTTGTGTAAAATAGTCTCATAGTGTCAAATTTAAACAATGGCTCCCATTAAAATTAAAATTATTCTATAACTCGAAATTCTGACGTGATAGGGAAATTTGGAGTTCAGATTTGGAATCAGCACACTCAAGCTAGTCTAGAACACCTATATTTCCCCCAGTACAAAAATGTTGTTGACCAGTGCTATTGGCATGTAACAAATGTTTCTGCAGATTACAAAAAAACAACTAGAACTAATTTTGCATTTTGACAGTTATATTCGTGTTCGGCATAAAAATTGATAAAAAATGACTCACTTTATTTTGGCAACATGATTTTGTAAAAATGTGTTGACCAATGTAATTTACAAAAAAGAACATTAATTATACAGAACTTGTACACGACATAAATGGCCTGTTTGGAGCCTGACAATAGTGAATATAAACTGACATGTACACAAAAACCTACAGAAAGCCACAATCTTAAACAATTATCATATAGTAAGGAAATTCTTTTACCCAGACATTAATACTTCGACTGGGTATAAAACTTTTCCTTTCCTTACAATTGACTCCCTTTATTGGCCTAGCCATTTTTTGGGTCTGCCTCTGCGACTTGGTTTCCAGACTTGATCCGAGTTTCGTTTCACCAAAACAACTAATACCGTAATAACAAGAAATTAACCCCTCATGGAAAGTGTAGGAAAATAGCGGACGCCCTGAATACAAGGAAATTGGCCTATTTAAAAGGCTTAAGTAGTGGAGGGATAAGATATGGGGTAAATATTCTTTACTTTCAATGCATCTCTATTTTACACTTTTTTATCTCTAATTTTTAAACCCTCATTTTGTCAAAAAATTGATTTTCTTGAAGTAGTATTTAGAAAATGGAAAAGAGCTCTATCTTGTTTTATTTATCACAATATTCCGAATGAATGACATATGTGATATATTGCCATTTGAAAAACGTTAAAAGTTTCTAAAAACCACGTTCTATCCGCAACTCCGATCCAACTGGAACAATCTGACTTAACCTTCATAGCAAAGAAACGTTGCCTATCGAATTTCACTCCTTTACATACATATAGACAATATTGACCAATTCGAACTCTGTAACTCCAACTTCAATGGACCAAAATTACTGAAGTAGAACATGCCCACTATGTACCAACTTCAACTTTTTATATCAAAGGATGTTGAAAATATAAAGAATAAAACCAATAAGTAGCTCCATTCTTCCGTTACTTAAAACAAAGCACTTCTCGATACTTAATAAAGATTTTTCATTAGTTTGTCCAACCTTTTCATTTTTTCTCTTTTTATTCCCCGAAACAAGTAAATACCTTTATACAGTAGTGCTCTTCAAAAACAATAATAAATTTAGAGAATAACAGTCAAGTGCAACACCATCGTTAGATCCCACGTTGAAAGCAAAAGAAAAAAAAAGCGAAATGTCCTCCTCAAAAATAGATTCTTTATTGTTATTTACTTTTTATTTTATTTGTGGGCAGCTTTTATAGCTTTTTTAAAATAAGAAACGCCGTGAGAAAAGTTTTTTTCCCATCAGCATGAAACAATCACTTTAGTTTTAAAAAATGTAAAACTTTATTTCACAGGAGAGGAGAAAAAGGCATATTTTTTGAACAAACAAAAAGATGACATTGTAAAGAAGAGGTGAAAAATTCCAATTCATTTCAACAGTCTTGTTATTATTTTTATATCGTCTTTCCCTCTTATCTCTCAAGTTTATTTCTGGCTTTCATCCAAAAAAGGGAGAGAAAGCAGACTGAGAGGAGGGGGTGGTTAAAGGCCTATTTCTCTTTTTCTTTTTCTCCTTAACCTCTAGACTTGATTCTGTATCGGTCGCTCTTAACATCATCCCTGACAATCATACGGAGGAAGGGAGCTCTTCGTCTTCTCTGACCATTTCAGTCGAAGGAGGCCACAAAAAATATATTTAGTTCAAAGGCCCTAGATGAAAATCAATGGGGGGTATAAGGGGAAGATGTGAGGAATTTTCCTTTTTTTTAAATAGAAAAGAGCGGAAAGAAGAACCAAAGGCAAGTAACAACAGCTGAAGTAAAAGAGCGGGAAATTAGCTCCATTTAGGAGCGGGTCAGTCCTAAGTGCCATTTGCCGTTTTTGTTTTCGTCGCTCTGCCGTCAACGATCGTTTCCCAAGAGCCTTTGCGAAGAGTGCCGCCAGTTGTACTGACCACTCTAAGTGACTAATGGGAGGCTCAGCTATAAAAAAAAAAAGATGGTGACATTGCCTCTTTTCCTTTCTTTTTATTTTTACTGACAGGAGAGGTGGTTGAAAGCTCCTTTCCTACATAGATGACTTGCGTGCACTTTCTTATAAGTTTATCTGCTCTATGGCAAACCGCTCTTCTTTGGGGATACTGAATTAGTAATGGGCAGATGCTTTTTAAAATATCCTTACTCCAGTTTCGATTCTCTTTTTTGTTATCTATATCATTTAAATTTATTCTTTTCTTCTATATGGCTTCCTTGCCCTCTTGTGGCAATATTTCCATCCATCTTTGTCCTCTTTTGACTTCCATAACCATCTTTTTGAAGCCTTACATGTCCCTCATAATCCTACTGATATTTTTGACAATCCACTAAACCCGAGACCTACTCAAAAATAGGCTACAGTATGATTTACTTGTTTATTCAGCGGTATTAAATACTAATCTGGAAAGTAACCGAAAAATGTATAGGAAAAGTCCTTCTAGGGGAACTGGAATATAGTATCGCATCTTGTAAAGAAGTTTTTGCGCGATTTTAGTCATAAGTTCTTAACCATAAACAGTAAGGTCCTTCTCACAATTGAAATAGTCGTTCGTTATTCTGTTATGTCAGTGCTCACTGACATGATCTTCATCCAAATTTATCAAATCGTATGGCCTGGAAATGAAATGTGGATTCCCACCATAAAGGCAGGTAATGAAATTCCCATTCCAGTTCTTGCATCGTCCGAGCACTGGCAAGCAACATTACAGCGGAACTGTTAAATCGGGCCCTAGGAGCTGTCTCTCCGACGAGACATCCGAGATCTCACATGGGCCACACCCTATATATGGCAATTCAGTCCCGACTATGGGCTAGTAAGGTTTTACCATAAAAGTTCAAGAGATACGAGCTTATAAGCTATAAAGCTTGGGTGGATTCGAGAATACTTTGGGTGTGCATCTTCTCGGTAATCCAAGAAGTTATTGGATTGTAATTACGGTTTAGTCATATTAATGATATATATTACGTCATACACTATGTATTAACAATTATTATATTAAATAAAGAGGTAATTAAAATATATATAATTGGTAAATAGGTTATAAAATCTTCAATGAATTATAAATTGAGTACTTGAAGATGGTAAAATGAGAAGAACTAGAACGAACAACTGGTTGTAAAGTATTGATAGTAGATAACAAGTGATGGTAATTTTGAATTTTTTATAAGTAAAAATATTCAAATATCAAAAATGTTCTCAAGTCCAACTTAGTTTTGTACAGTACGGGGGGCGTTCAAATCTGATCTGGACTTTGTTTTATAAATTTCATTGTTTTAAAAATTTAAACTTTCATTGCCATGACAACCGATTGTTTGTTTAAACAAAATGACGGGCAACGAGGTGTCGACAAAAGTGGAACAACGAATAATCATCAAGATTCTCCATAACGAAGGTGTGAAAGCATCTAAAATTCATCAGAGACTTCAAAGACAGTTCACCGAGTCATGTTTGTCCCGATCATCCGTTTTTGCTTGGTGCCAAAAGTTTGAAGGAGGGCCAGAATCCACCGGCAATGAACCTCATAAGGCAAGACCAGCAAATACTGTCAATGATGGCATCATCTCACGAACAAATGAGCTGATAAGGGACAGCAGGCGGATTCATGTCCGAGAATTCGCTTCGTTAATGAATATCAGCACTGGCAGTATGGAGACCATCATCCACAATAAGCTTAAATTCAACAAGATCTGGTATTTTGATCCTCGGTCCCTAAGCAATTCTCCGAGGATCAAAATACCACCCAGGTGGAAATCTGTTCCATGCTGCTGCAGCGATATGACAGGGAAGGGTACAGCTTCCTAAGGCGCGTTGTGACCACCGACGAGATATGGATTCATCGCCATACTCCTTAAAGCAAGCATGCGAGCATGGGGTGGCGACTCACTACGCCCAAGAAATTCAAGATGACACAGTCGGCAACGAAAGTGATGGCGGCTGTATTCTGGGTCATTAAGGGTATCATTCATGTCGATTTTCTGGAAGAACGTCTAACCATAAAAGCTCCCTACTACTGTGACATTTTGAGGACGCCCCTGAAGCCGGCCAGGACTCCTTACCAGTGGTGTTTATTTTTTGCATGACAATGCCAGACCACAGACAGTCAAACTGACTATGAATACACTGACGGGACTCAAATGTATCTAACCACATCCTCTATCATCTTTTTGACCATTGAACGAGTTCTTGGGAGGGCAGAGGTTCGGCTCCAATGAGGAAGTGAAAAAGGCTGTCCTGACGTGGTTTCGACATCAGCCTGAAGATTTCTACAGAACCGGTATCCAGATGCTCCCAGAACGCTGGAAAAATGTGTAGAGAAGCAAGGAGAGTTCTTTCAGAAATAACTGGTGTGTTTTTTTGTAGTTTTCTGATTTTATAAAAAAAAAGTCCACGTCAAATTTGAACGCCCCTCGTATCAACCGATGATGAGTCATGTTAGATTCAAAAACGTTTTTGATCTGAATACTTTTATTTACAAAAAATTCAAAATTACCATTACTTGTTATCTCCCAGGTAACCACAAAAGTTATTGCAGTCTTTATGTTGCCATAAAAGGAAGTGATACAAGATATGCAAATGAGTGTAGAGTGTGGTCCAAATTCTGTCAGGGGGAAGGAAGAAGGTTAGCCTGTATAAATACATAGGGCTGTTGGGCATTCACATCAATCACATCTCGTGCAGAAGTGAAGACAAGCATAGGTATCGTAGGAGATGGTTAGGTATTGTTTGCTTTATGACTTCAAGGTGGGCTTGTCAGCAGCAGCATGAAGTCGCCGAATGTGTCTTGCGTTTGAGGATGATGCTGTGAATGAACGCACCGCAAGGCATTCCAGAAATTCAGATCGGGAGAATTTGCCATTTCTGATGAACCCCGCAGTGGTCGACCACAACCCTTAGATGACCAAGCTCTGAAAATGGCCATAGAGAAGGACAGCAGTTTAACATGTGGTGAACTTGCCAGACGGTATCAGGTTTCTGATGAAACAGTTAGACGTCACCTGCACAGCCCAGGAAAGGCGTATAAGTTGAGCAAATGGGTACCCCACACATTGTCGGAATCCAACAAGAATCAACGAGTGATAGCCTGTTTACCAGTGACGAAAAATGGGTCCTATGTGAGACACTAAGCGTTCCAAACATTGGTTGTCACCCCGGGACACCTTGCCTCACACCTCAAAGCTAATCCCTACACCCAAGCAAGATCATGCATGCTCTGTGTCTGGTGAACTAGACGTCAAATGGTTCACGTCTTTATTACCTACTTAACAATACTTTAACAATTGTTATGGCGTCTCAGTCGGCAAATTTACAGTTCTTTCTAACTTCTTTTCGGATATGATTTTTCAAATGGCGAGCGTATACGTTTGAAACTCGTACGCTAATCGTGCTGGATAACGAAAATTATAGATGCGCATTTCATTAATTAGTCTTTACTGATAACACTTATGTTTTAAATACTGGATTTTAACTGGAAAGATACACAAAAATGTCCTTAGGCATTGGAGATCAGTACCTGTATTTGGCAATCTTTCCGAATTCATCGAAACTGAATATTATCGCTGCATTATCCACTCAAAATGTTTCAGAAAATATTTTTCCATCATGTAAGAATTCAAGACAAGAAAAATATAACATACTCTCGTTAATTCTTTCTGATATAAGAGCCTCAACTCTTGCTGTCGATTAGGTTCCCCTCTCTCCGTTTTAATCTCTTTCGACTGGTCACACACGCAGCCCTATTTCCTAGCTCGTAGACTGTCATTTTTCCGAGATAAAGGTTTCCCTCGGACGAAGGAGAAAGAAGAGTCTTAACTCAAGGGCCGTGACGTAGATCTTGTGAAGCGACCGAACAGCAACGGTTCCATTATCTGTAATCCATAACTTTCCGTTTTAACTCGCAACCTGTCACGTGAGATCAGTTCCAAAAGGGTTCCCTCCTCGTGCAACCGAGTTTTATCTCTTCTGATATAATGTCATATTTTACGGTTTTAAAGCTAACCGGTCGTATTTTAATTTTAATCAGCAATTCGCATTAATCAAAAATCTTTTAAAAAATACTGAACTTAAATTTTATCCGAACAGATATAAATATATATCTAATAAATAAATAGATAAATAAGAAAACTACTCAAACTATTCTTTAGCCATTCAATAATAAAGAATATAAGAAAATAATGTTCACAATTTATAATCATTTTTGAGTACAAAATATTTTTGATGGGTTCTTTTTTTTTCTTATGTCTTCTATTCACATTCTTGTTGATTAGTATATCACTAAAAAGATTCATTAGTACCTTCTTGTCTCATCGTTCACCTCTAGTTGGCCCTTCAATCTTCTCCGGGATCCGAAAAAAACAGAACATTAAAAATTAACTTCAGGATTAATTATAGATTTCTTCTTTTACTACATGAAAAATTAATAAATTGGATAATCTAATAGATGAGAATTTTAGCCAATAAATGAGTACACATCCGTGCCCTTTTACCAATATACTGCTGTGATGGCGCTGCGCCACGCTGCCCCTCGGCCCACCCACGCTCCCTCTCGGCGCTGCACAAACGCAAGAAACTGAATCCAATAAATGCCAACAATGTGCAGCTTAAGTGATCATTGTGGAGCTTATCATTGTGGCGTGAGTGATTTAATTAAACTACTAAGTACAGTCATTTAAAATATTAACTAACTGCATCCGTTTAGTTGATAGCCGTGACGAGCTGTTCATCGCGTTATCCTTGTGCTTTTTTTTTATCCTCCGTGCTGACAAGTCGAGTCTTTTCTATTTGTGTGCGGTGGTTTCCTGTTGTCGCTTTACTGTCAAAACAAACACCTTCGTCCGTGAGAAGTAGTATTCCTCAATAAGATTTCACGTTTAAATTAGATTAATAAAATATTGAGGGATAATTCAAATCAACTCCTTTAAAGTATAAAGTTTAAAAATCCTAACCTTTATTATCCGCAATTTTATCCTGCAAAAATAGTGCATAAATTGTTGAAAAATATACTTTTAGAACTATTGAGGAATGTACCACCAGATAACGTCTTTTTGTGGCATCACAAAGTAAGGAAGAGATTAGCCTAGAAGAAATTAGAAAGCCTTATTATGCCCTAATCACATACAGATTCCGAAGGTAGGTCACTGAAATGCATGTACTTTTATTAACTTTAAAGTAAGAATTTAGCTGCATTCAGTGCCCCTTTCAGACTTTCAGTGCCCTTTTCAGACATTCAGTGCCCCATTGCCTTCGAGCGCGCCAAGCTGCCCTGTAGCCATCACTGTATACATTACCAATAAACAAAATCTAGAATTACATTAAGATAGACTAACAGAGTCGGCTTTTCAAAAATTGAACATCAGAAGAAGGTTTTTTTTTGTATAAATAATAATAGCATGGAGCAAAGATTGGTCATTACCGGGGAAAAAAAAAAATCCCCTCCTCCCCTTCAGCAATATCGTATAACGCAGGCTTCGCCGACCTTTATACAACAATAGGCTCCGGTGGTCATCGTCTAATCTCGAGGGAAAAGAAAGTTTCAAATTGCAATCAAGAATTCCACGGGCTTCTTCTCCTTTTCATATCTGTTCCGGTGAAGAAACTTTCTCTTTTGGAAGCGATTGTGTTTCATCTACGTCGTCGAATAAAAAACAAGACGGCGACCGTAATTTCATTTTCCCAAAGAAACAACTGTGCACATTCACTCTATTTCTCAATGTAGAAATTCCGCTTGGCCAGAAGAGCTCTTCAAATTAATCTCACCCTAGAAATCCGTTTTTCAACATAGCTGAGCTCGGTTTCACAAGAGAATCACAAAAGGTTTTGTTTTAAGGAAATGTTTCTTTTTAATGGCTCCTAAATTTTATAAAAAAAATTTGTTCTCAAAATAGCGCAAAAATTAGAGACTTGAAAGTAAGATCTAAAAAATTATAAATCCTATAAATATAATGAAGGTTTATCATACGCGAGCCATTTGATAACTCCGCGCAAAAATGAAGAAAACAATTATTTCCCACTAAACGAACGAATGCTATTGATCCGCATGCCTTATAAAAGAATTATTCTTTATACTCATCACTTTATTTCTACTCAGAGATAAGATAACAATTAAACTGAACAAACTTTTCAAATATCAAAATTACGAACTAGAAAGGGAAGGAATAATTGCGAGACCTGGACTCGAATCAGGGACAGGCCTTTCGCTGGCGCCGCTCTTACCAATTGAGCTACCGCGGACAATGAACCGCAAAGCTGTTACAATAAATCCATATGGACTTCCATGAAGCCACAAATCGGCTCAACCGGCAGAGGAGGCTCCCGACTCGCAAATCGTGAACCATCAAATAAATTGATGAAATTCAACTCAAGGAGAAGATAATATTCAAACTGAAGAAAACTCTTCAAACATATTATAATTACAAAGTAGAAAGAGGAAGGAGAAGTTCCCGATCTGGGCTCGGACCAGAGCGTTTCGCTGCCAACCAAAAAAATAAAAGTCGCACAGTTTAATGTTTTGGGTCGCCGTTCGCTTTGAAGTCGGCGCGCATTCGCTATGGCATAGATTCAACAAGTTCGTGGATCTACTTCTCTACGTCTATTTTTAACCAGGTGTCCTGTAAGATTTCATCCTGATCTGTATTCCCCCCTCCAAAACACCCCAAGATTTTTTCTACAGGATCAAGATCAGGATTCTGTGGGGACCAGTTGATGTGTTGAAGTGACTGATTATAAAATCAGAACCAGTCAGTTACGATTCCAACTGGCGTTGTCGTCCTGGAATATTCCAGTGCCATCAGGAAAGAACTCATTTATGAATGGAATAACCTAGTCATCTAGTATAATCAGATAATCGGCTGAGCGCCCCATAAGTTGCAGAACTCAGGGCCAAACAAGGTCATCACAGTACGTCCACAGGCTTGTGGGTCCATCGCATCGTGCGGTTCTCTTCTTACCCTTATGCGCCCATCACTCTGGAATAGGGTAAACTTGGATTCATCAGACCACATGACTTTATTCCTCTGCTTCACACTCCAATTTTTATGCTCTGGGCAATAGTTATCGATTTTCCTATTAATCTCACTGACAAGCAGTTTTTTTTATGGCAGATCAGCTGCTTAGTCCCATTCTTTTAAGTTCCCGTCGCATCGTGCGTGTGGATATTCTTTCGCTTCTCCGTTGTTAAGCTTCCCCATCAGTTCTAATGTGGAATGTCTTCGGTTTGCCTTCACCATGCGTCTTAATGATCTCCGGTCACGATTATCCAGAATTTTTTTCCGACACATTTACTCCTCGAGGTTGATGGTTCAGACCTTTCCTTCTAAGCTTTACTAATGCGTTGAACAGTTCTTACTCCGTTCCAGTAATTGCCGCAATCTCTTTCTTGTTCTCTCTATTTGGAATAGGCAACAATTTGTACCTTCTAAAATTCGGTGACATCTTTTCCAGGACCACAGACGTCTACAAATATCTTTCTTCCAAACTCGCAAACTCGTACATGACCGCAGTAGTAAACCTGTGATAGATTCCTTAGTATTTGCATATTAAATTTTCGAAGGCGGTTTTTTTTTCGGTCTTCTCATTTAAAAATCAAAATGCGCATTTCCTATAAAATTAGCATAAAATTACGTAAATCTGTTTAATAAAATTAAAGTTCAGATTCCTATTGTCGTTTTTTTTTTACTAAAAGTTATATGTTAAACGAAAGATTACTGTTTCAATTTAAATGAAAAAAAAATGAAAATAGCTTTAAAAATTTAACCTATTATGGCCCGTATCTCTCAAATGTAACCTAACCTTTTATAAATTTATAAATGTTCGCTGTGTCAGACAAGACCCACCCTCCATCATAATCACAATCAGAAGGAAAATGAAAAAGGAAACTCGTGTGTATGTGTGCAAGGCCTAGAGTTTAGCAGTTTGTGCAAAAAGGTCAATGATACTTCAGCGGTTGATCTCCGTGTCTCGTTCGTTTTTCTCGCTTGTAAAATGAGCCGTCTCGCTTTCTAATTAAAGCGTCGCTTGCTTAAAATTAAGTTTTTCCTCGGAGAAAAAAGATGAAAGCAATTTGAGAAAGACATTGATTATGTTGCCTTTCCATTTTTTTAAAAAAAGAAGAAGAGTTAAGTGTCTTTGGTCACACGAATAATTTCACTCTTAAGCTCACATTGCAGAGGCACTGTTTTAATCTCTCTTTCTCTCATATTGTTGTAACGTTTTCCCTGTCTCGTTTGTGTGCGTCTCTCGGCGGAGTCGTTTGCCCTCTGTGGGTTTTCTGCCTTCACCCCAATTTCCTTCCCGTTTTCCAAGTGTAATGAGTTCCATCTGTTAGCGTTTTCCATTGTATTAACGTTGATCGCGGGGCGATGCCGAGCGAACGGCAAGAACAGGCAACGCGCACCGACGCCCACGTAATTCGACCAATTACCGAACGCCCTCACCTGAGCCGTAAATTGCATGCAGAGGGTGAGCCACGGAAATCAATAGGAGCGAAACCTCCCCCCCCCCCCCCACCATACTTTCACAGTCCCGGCACCTCAGGGTTGGAGCCGAAAAGAAGAGGGAAATGGCGTCGTAGAGATGAAGTGAAAAGACAACAACAACGACGACGACGAAGAATAATGAAAAATAAAAACGAAGGCCAAATTTTGAAAACCGTCGGGAAAAAACTAAAGCTTAACGTAATCGAATTTCACCACCACAGTGAAAAGGTACATTCTAAGGAAGGGCATGTGCTGCTTTCTCGTATCGGAGAAACATGAAGCTAAATCGCAAATATCATAGCATTAGCAACTCGTCTGAAATCTTGGATAAGGTTAGATTACAACCTAAGTAAAGGATCTACCAGAGCAACTGTTAGAGTGTAGTGTGAATATGATCTAATTAAAGAGCAGGTTACCTAAATAAGTAAGCGAATTTTTTGCTGGAATTTTATGATATCGACTTTTCTCAAAAGATATTACATCTTGGAAATCTCACCATATACCGACTAACAAGAACCTTGCGGCCACTTACATAAATAATAGAGTAATAAATAGATACTGGAGACAACATAAAAAAAATTAACCTAGTGAGATAAAAAAGAAAGGAAAAAAATCCGCGAGCTGGATTAGAATCAGGGACCACGAATATCTAACTCGTCGCCTCTACCAACTGGGTCACCTCGAAACATTATACAGCAAGCTATCTCCAAATGTCCTAAAGACTATGAAGTAGTCAAAGTGGAAGACAAATGAGAAAGCCCGCAGTTACTTATGTTAGAGCATTATCTCCAGTCTCTATTATTTCCTTTTCAGTTTTCATCAGCTTTCTAACGATTTAGAAAGGAGGAATTCCCGATCTGCGGGCCTGGTGCCTGCCCTTGGATTATCACTTTTACTATTTTGTGTCTTTAGGACTTGGACACAGCATTGCTGTACCAGTGTTTATGCTGGCCCAGTAGATAGAGGCGACAAGCTATAGGGTGTCCTAAAAGGACTGACGGTTTTTAAAATGGCATAGCAGGCAACTCATCCAAACACAGTAAAATAGTTGTATGAGAAATTTACTTAAACGGGTAGTGTTGCGGATGAGTTGGCGAGCATCGTTGGAAGTCCGTGATCGGTCATGATGGCACAAAACGTGTAGGCCATTAAGAATGTTAATTGTGCGTAGTCCGAAAAGATCAGTCCCCAAAACACAAAAGAAATTCCTGACATCACATATTAATCTCAGGCAAGAATAACTTTAATAACTGTCACCGTTTATCTGATATTCCATTTTAAAAATCGCCAGTCCTTCTTAGGACATCCTGGTTCAAATCCAAGTCGCGAAATTTTTTCCTCCCGTTTTCTCGTTTCTCCATCCCAAATCACAAACGCTCGATTAGAGTCATGTCTGGGGAATTTGGAGGCCATGGTAATAGTACTGTTACCATTTCCTGACAAGCCCTGACGTGGAGTATGGCCTTGCTGATAAATGCATCTCCATCTGTGAACACAGTTGCCATAAAATATAGTACATACTCGGTGATGAATCCACATTCAGAATGTTCGCTAAACTGTTCCGACATACTAACACAAGATAGTCTACGCTGACATTTGTTACTGATAATCCACTTACCTGGCTATTTGGAGAAAACATCCGGCCATGTAAGTTAATTTTCACCGAAGTCAGAAAAATCTGTTACATTACCCGTTGGCGCGTAATAACAGATATTATCGCTAATGCTCAGCTATTTTATACCCTTTCAATAATCTTAACGCATATCACTGACTATCTGCAAGCTCAGATCTATATCGCCATAATTAAACAAAAATTTGACCAAATAAGTTGCTAAGGGAATCAGTAAAACTGAAGCATTTGATGGACCAAGAGAGGATAATGGGAACCAAGAGTGGACAATGAGGCATTCGTACCTTCTCTAAAATAGATATTCATATAAGTTATAATGGATTATTAAAGTGTAGAAGACTAATATAAAATTTTAATGTTTTAACTTAATTAATTGACGTACGTATAACTTGGTTTTAAGCCATTTAAATTTCATTGGTGTTATAGATGGGGGTACTAGACTCTATTATTAGGTCTAGAGTCTATTATTAACAATAAATATCTCCATCAAGAAAAATACGAAAATGGTGAAGTTGGATATATGATCTTTATTCTGGAAACGTAAACAACGCCCAAAATGGGGAGTGTAAAACTGCGCCCAAAACCTTTGTTGAATATATTCACTTTTCAAGGTTCACCCCGATGTTGAACTGATCTCCCACAAATAGGAGCCGTGGCAATGAATAATACCGAACCGAAATTAAATGCCAAGTCGTGCATAATTCCAACTCTAAATGAGCATTATTTAAGATCATCATTGTAAATTGGGGAACGGAGTTATTTATTGTTAAGTTGAATTTAGTCGAGCGAATCTGAAGTCGACGAATGCAGTGAACAATCAACAGCGAAGGGCTTTTCCAACAACTTAACAGCAATCACGTAATCATACAAAATAGCTAGCGGTTATTATGTGTACTTTTCAGATAAGCCATTAATTTAATAATCAGGAAGAATTATTTTAAATGTCGATTGTAGAAATCCTAGGCAATTCTCTCTGCGGTTTCATCATTCAATATGAAACGCTATTAAACTGCATATATCTTATAAAGCACTATACTAAAATTAAATTTAATTTAAAACAAAGCTATAAGAAGGACGCGAGAAGAATAAATCTCTGCAAACAAGTTCATCTATCTGTCTTTTCTCTTTTTTTCCCTTCTCTTTCCTTATATATAGCTCTATTTTCCTCTCATTCTTCCCGAAACCATTTCTCATTTGTAGCCTTGGAGCGCCCGAGCCCGGCACGAAGCAAGCCCATCCATTTCCATTATATGGAAATCACTTCCTCCCCCGTTGATGGGAAATGAAGCTCCCTGAGTAGATAACAAGGCATCGATCCTCGAACTCTCTCCCCACGAACTCCCGCAAACAATTCCTCTGGACCAGGACTGATCCGTGTCTATAACCACGGATGATCTCATCTCTCTTTTTTTTTCTCTCTCTCTCTCTCTCCTTATTTTCATCCCATTTCTTATTCATTCATTCCTTATAACCTAAGGAAAAAATATTCACGTCCCCGAACCCTTTCAAGTTGAGGAACTATATCTAAAAAATAGAAGATGAAAGGAAAAAATCTCCTTGTCAACCCTATCAGGGAATGGAGAATACATTTTCTTTAGCATTCTCATTAGGGGTACAGTATTACTTGACTGTATGTCTTTTCTTTTTTTTCTCTCTCTCTCTTTTTTGACTATAGTTTCCAAAACTTTAGGAACATCAAGAAACTTAAATAATGATGGATTCACGACAGAGTAAGGAATATAAAAAGACCAGGTGCTTGTTAGAATGTATGCCGTTTTTTTTGTCTGAAACTAATTGTACAGTCTTTGATAAAAAAAATCGATATACTTAAAAAAAACGAATCCATGATAACGAAACTTCACATGCAAATACCTTTCAAACAGATATGCAAATGATAAAAATTTTAAATGTCTCCGCTCTCACTTGCCATAAGGCGTAACTACAGAAGGTATGGCCTTGGGAGATAGCCAGACCAAAGATGGACGATTACCATAAAGATTTGCTCATTTTGTTAAACATTTTCATCTGCTTCTCTGAAGTCAATTTAGATTCCGTATTTTTCACATGGACAACTCTAGCATGCTCAAGCGCTGGATCTCCAGAACATCTTATCATCTATGTTCCTGTGGATAACCAAAAAAAATCTTGTCTACAAGAGACTCTTCGACGATAACACCGCATATTAGCTTCTTAATATCGATAATAAATCTTTTATGGCATGTAATATATCAAACAACTTGGAATGATATGTCATGAATGAATATAACGTAAAAGTAATGATAATCCAAATTTGTTCAAAGGTATGTGGTTTAATGGTGTCAATAAGCACAATGCAAAAAAAAAGCCTTAATTTAGTTTTTCAAAAATTTACCTTAAACAAATTTATCCCTTTTTCAAGCAATCCGAGCTAAATAAATTACTTTAAACGGGTGAATAGGGTTTAATTACTTGCAGCGGGCTGCGCGGATTTTATAAGTGAAGTTTTTCATGCAACAGCTTTTTTCATAGGTTTAATTCCCGAGAAGTCATGGATGATCTCTGTACAGTTGGTCAAATTTGGTAAAAGAGTCAAATTTAGTTACTGTAAACTTTACCTTAAGCAATCTGTATATTCAACCACCCGAACAAACCCGAATACATGTTGAGCACCACCAGGCTTAAGAAAAACGTAAATTGTTCGCAAGAAATTTTTTTTTCAGATACAACTTTTATGACTATCTAATAGAATAATACAGATTAAATGAATTTCTATGGGGAATTTTATATTTCAGTCGAAACGGTCGAACCTAGTCAGTTAAGTTCGGCCAACTATGGTGGGAGTGACTTAAAATTATGATTGTTTAAAACCGCGAATTCTGTTGTATATATATATTGTACAAGTAGTTTCCGAGTTAAGCATTCAAAATCGTAACAGTGCTCAAATGCGAGTACTAACCAGTACGTGTTACGATATTGAGTGCGTATTTCGGAAACTACATGTTGAAATTCGATCACATCTTAACGGTATACACAATTGCACCTAATTATCCCCCAAATTTCATCATCTAGATGGTATAGAACCTGAGTTATTAACTTGTTGATCTCGGTGGCGGCGTTTTTATTTCTGTTCATATCTCAGTTATCGTTCAAATAAGGACCCATGTTCATATGACCTTTTTAGCTTAGAATCACCCCTACTACCTCCACTAAAAGTTTGTACATTGAATTTTGAATCACCCTGTATACAGGGTGGATACAAAAATGAACCCCCCCCCTTTATTTTCATAACCAAAGCAGATATGTCAATTTTGAAGTGTGGGTGGCCTATCCCATGGTGTACTTTTCATCATCCCAAATATGCAAATTAAGGCACATTCAATCCTAACTTAAAAACCGTAACAGATACACGAAAAATTCCAATTGAAGACTTGTTCAGCATGGAATTCCAAACAAAACAACAAAATTCCAAAATCCGATGAACGGATCACGAACAATCACAAGAACATGTTGATCATTTCAGTTTACCCTGTTGAACATTCAAATGTCTTTGTGAAGTGCATAGGGAGGTAACTAATAAATTCAACACGTGGTTGTTGGTGATCCGTTCATCGGATTTTGGAAATTTTTTTTGTTATGTTCGGAATTCGATGCTGAAGAAATCTTCAATTGGAATTTTTCGTGTATCTGTTACGGTTTTTAAGATAGGATTTGAATGTGTCCTAATTTGCATATTTGATGATGACTTTATTGTTTGATGATATTTAGTCTTTAGCATTATTATTTTGAAATAAAATTATGAACATATAAAGAATGATGAAGATATACTGACTATTAATTGTTTCTCATACGGATTGTATTGAGTATTTTGAATTTTATTAGAAGTTCTGTACTGGATACTATTAATCATGTAATAGATTACTCTCCTCAATAGAAAATGAGCGATCCAATTAATATATTAAATTAATAGAAGATGATATGACAATCCATGCCATTGATTAACTTCTTCAATTCGAGAGGTTTGATTAGGATAAACTTTATTGGAGAAAATTTCAAAAGCATGAAAACCATACCTATCCAGTCCACGTTTTATTCCTTTTCATTATCTGTAAGACGATATTGAAGCAAGTCAGAGCCTTAATCTTACTGCAATGGAACCATTCGTCCTCATCTTTGAATTACTATTTTGGATCCTTTATTAAGAAAAATTCAAATTGAAATTCCAAGAATCGTCTTTGGTTGGAAGAATTAATCAAACTTTACGATCTGAGGATTTGAAAACAGCCCCATTGGTTCGAAAGATCAAAAGGAGATTTGGAGATATAGAAGCATGTATTCAAATGTTCAAATATAATGCTTAGGTTGATTACTCCTTGCTGAGAAATTAATTCATAAAAGTTTCATACTTGAAAATTACTCGACAATTTTGATACAAGCTTCCCACAGGTGAACGAGTCTTGAAACTCTAAGGCGCCAAACGCTGCTTCACAAGAGAGGGGATAAGAGTGTTTCCGAATAGGACCCGTCGCTCCTTGTTGCCGTGTCAATTTGTTTTAGGAAATGCCTGCAGTCAAGGAACCATCTGCTAATTGGGTGAAGGCACTCATTTCTTGTGACAGTCTCACTTCACCTCGAGTAATCAGTCCTTGGCGCAGTGATCGTTAAAGAGCCGTTTATTTAATCCATTAAACTTAATCATTCCAAATTAAGAACAAATGAGAGTCTCTCGTCCATTGGTAACGAGTTCTGTACAAGAAACGTTCCGTAAATCCACGGCAAAGGAAATCTCAAAGAAACCCCGTTGGCATTCTCTTTATTAAAGATCAGCTGTGGGTCAGCTCATCCAGTAATTAATGCAACGAAGATTAGAAAGGAGAGTAAGAAAGGAACCTTCTTTTAATCTTCTGCTTCGATTCATAAAACTGCTTGATAACCTATTTCAGATTTTTTTTTCAATTAACAATTTTTTTCTTTCTCTCTTCTTCATATAGGGATCCAAATAGTTCTCAATATTTCTAACTGACATTTCAACCCCAACAAGTTCAAAGCCCATCTCGATGTGAAATTAATTAGCTCATTTAGAGAAGCTTCGTTAACTCTCAGTAGGAAGGAGCACACCCAACTCTTTCAACGGGTTCTCTATCCACACGCATACACACTCACACACACACACACCCACAAACTCCAACTTCTTTTTTTAATCAGGATTTCTTCGTAATGACGCTGAAATTTTCCCCTTGAACAACATCGACCTCCGTTGATCTCAAAAGCAAACAAGGAAATGAACTGTTTGAACTCATTAAAACCTGGATTTTCTACGTCAATCAAATTCTCCTCCCCTCGCCTTCTTATTTGAATATCATAAAAATATAAAATGAAAAAAATTACAAAAACATACTGGTAATCTCTATGAAAAATGAAATCCTAGACAGGTTTTTGAAATGAAAAGAAAAAGCGAATATCTCTACATAAATATCTTCCTCGGGCAAAATAAAATTAAGAATGAACTTCTTCGATGACATTGGTTCTTATCTTTTTTTTCTTAATAAAAACACAAATGAAAACATCGTGGGAACGTGAATTTTTAATTAAATATTTGTCGAACTCAAACTTTTAATTAAGAATCATTTCACAAGGCTAAATTCATAAAGAGCTGAGCGAGCTCATTCCTTTGCTAGCTTTCAATTTAGTGCTTAGAATGGAAAGTCATTTGAACAATGAAAAATAGACTCCTTATGTGAAGTACACAAAGCGCAATTCATTAGCAATATTCACATTTATACCAAGAAAAGAGAAGAATATTAAATTTGATGAGAATGTCTGATCCATGGAACGATACGAAGATAGTACAAATTTTAAGTTAACTTAAAGCATTAGAATTGAATTTTGAATTTCTCAACCTCAAATCTTTAAATTTATTGTTGACACTTAGCTTAATACCTCTGAAGTGCGAGCTGGTAAACTTCCACTTTTAATTTCAAATTAATGTCAGGGATCAAAAAACGGACTCTACAGGGTGTTTCATAATTGGTGTCCCGTCTTGTCTACATTAGCTAGCCATACCTTTCACTTTACCCACTCGATAAAGGGCAGGGGATGAGATTTTTTCACCGGGTTTTTTGCTAAACCCACATTTTACATGATGCTCTACAACTTTCTAAATAACACATGGGGTCTAACCCCTACCCTACAAAATTAAAATTTTCAAAATTTACTCCTTCAACCCCAGGGACGCGAAATGTTTTTATTCTGAATTAGGGGACATTAAAACCAAATAATCAATACTCATTTTCCCCCAATCTGTTCCCCTTGAGTCGTTATTTGGACCAAAAGACGGGAAACCAATTATGAAACACCCTGTATAAGTTATTTTTTTACAAGAGTTTCAACAAAGACCTAATTCAAAATCAAAAATAGGAAAATTAAGTTAAAGCTTAACTAGAAACAAACTATTATAATTAGCGGAAATAACGAAGTTTCTTGTTCACATAAATTCGTCTTTTCTTCTTGAATGTACAGGGTGTTCCAAAATATTTTAGACAACTTTTGATCATTATACAGGGTGATTCAAAATGATGTCCGGCATTTCAAAATTTTACTATGCATTTATTTTATAACATAAACTAACCAGATAGGGTTCAAAATGGGCGAGCTGGGCATTTGTTGTGGCCACCTCATACACTTGACAAGACACCTCTGGACTTTTTCCTGTGGGGTTTTCTTAAGGACAAAGTGTACAACACAAAAGTCAAAAGTGATGGCGAATTTGAAGTCCCGCATTGTTTCTTCAGTTAATTTGGTAGATGAGGCGATGCTGGCAAGAACATGGGCAGAGCTTGAATTTCGTAAACTTTGAAAACTTTTTGAGTTGGAAAAAAATTATTGAAAACCATTTGTCTCTATCTGTAATTGTTTTTTTAAAAGCTTTTATTAACCAACAAAATTGGCTTTTTCTTGTAATCAATATTAAACCAACTTCCTGACAAGCTAGGGAGCTGAAACTTAACACACATACACAGGATCGATGACAATTTATGTTAAAGAAAAAAATTTTCAAATCGGTTCACTGGTTCGTGTTCTAATGATACAAATTCATTGCTACGAATTGATTATTGTGACAATTGGACAATTCATTATGGCGAGAGTTAAATGTATTTATTGTTGGAAAATTAAGCTTTATTGTTGCCACTAAATAAAGCATTATAAAAGCTTGGTTTGATAAAACCCTTTTCCTCTTATATTGTTTATATAATGATTAAAAGTTGTCTAAAACATTTTGGAACACCCTGTACATTTGACCTATAAATGGTCACCTATTAGCGCAAGAATAACTAGGTTTAGGTTAGAATTAGTAGATTAGGCTAGGCTAGATTAGCTTGGCCTGTCTGCTTTGCCTTGAATTTAAATGACAAATAATTTAAGAAAACTTTCAAATAAGACCTGCACAACAACAATAACGATAAACACGCCATAAACTTCTGAATAAAATAAAGAAACGTAGCCTTAAATCACTCCAATTAAACAACGCCATCTATACATACAAAGACACTGGCCCTTTACAAACAAATTACCATTTTATGGCATCAAAATTTTCTCCTAGCAACTGTCTTTGTTAATAAACACGTTGAAAACAAGAACAGTGAACCATGCAGACTTTTTCTCTTTTCAGTGATTCTTTTGCACCTCTTAGACTGACGATAAGATAAGATATTCCAACCATTTAATGGAGTCACCGCCTGATGTTCTGCTTCATTTTTTTACATTCATATTTGAAAAACATTTTATTGCTTTTTTAAAATCAGAAACAAAGACTACAAATGAAACACCGGGAAATTCGATATCTGAATTCACTGGATGTCTTGAAACATTTGGAGATTTTAAAACGTATCTCAGAAGATGAACTGCGCCGCATGTGCGAAGATTAGAAGACACGCTTGCACAGGTGCAGCCAATTGGATGGGGGGGGGGGTATCCCGGGATATTTTGGGGGAGATCATGCAGGAAAAAAAAATTAATGCAAAATTCTAATATTATTAAAGACATAGCGATTACTTGTCCATTCATATGCAGTTGTTAATGGCAATTTTCTCCCGTCATAAGATCAGAATTGGCTCATTCGTCATATGTTCACATATGAAACTAATTATCTTGCAGGTGTCCAATTTTGAAATGATAATGAAACTAAAATGCTATAAAACTCTAGTGCCATCCGTTTTTAAAAACCTAGATACGATTATTTATAAGAACATGAAAGAAATCTTTAAGATTCAACTGTTATCTCATTTAATTTGGCATCGGATGTCCGCCTTTGATTTTCAGCTTTTGAAGGAAAACGAACTGCTAAAACAGCAGCACATTAGTCCATGTAGATTACAAGCAAGCAAAGATCAATATTAATCCAAATTGCATGTCTAAAACAGCCACAAATCTAATTTGAAATGGTAATAGTTTTTAAAATTAAAATTCGTACAATATAACTGAACGCAGTGAGAATGTTAGCTTTCCCGCAGCCAAATGAACAAAAAAGCGGCCGTAAAGTGTTGTTTCCCTGTTAGCGTAAAGATCAGACGAAGGGGAAAATATCTTACGAATTTAAATTTAATACCCCGAACAATTTTTCTTTTATATAAATTGCTTTATTTCCATTTTTACTTTTAAGAATAGTTCTCTCAAGTTAAAATTGTCGAGTTAGCGTCGAATACGATATTAAGCCTTCGGAAATTGCGATGTTGAATATTTTAAACAATTCAAATTATAATCAATTTTAACAAAGAGAATTCATAATGTTCTTTTCTAAACTGTGTCGCAAATTCAAATATAAAACATTGGGGCTTAATTAAAGTTTATTATTTTTATTGTTTACTTTCTATAAAATTGGCCCCGAAATTTAATTTTCTCAAAATGCTGTCTTATATTAAAATAAGAGTCGACACTATATTCCTTAGCATCGCTCCTTCTCACCTAAGCTTGAGGGCTTTTGCATTTATTCTTCTGCTCAAAACAATTCCACCAGTTTCACCTCATGCCTTCGCTCGGTCTTTCAAAGAGTCTTCGAAAAATCTTTTACCTTTCTTGGTTCCTTTTTCCCTCCTCTCTCTCTTGAATGAGCGATGCTTTCATCTTTACCGACAAATCCTTATCGGCTTAAGATATTACCTTAAAAGGGAGCCAGGAACGATGAAGGGACCGATTAGGAGAGCAGTCCCATCAACTCTTCTACCTCCTTTTCACATTTTAAAGTAGAATACACACATCACAAAGAAACGAGATAGGGACGTCGTCTCGTAAAAAAATCTTTACCAGCAAACAATTCGAGAATGAACTATTCTAAGTTTTATTCAAGATCAAACGACTGCCTTTTGCAACAGGCAATAGATTTGCTCTTAAAAATCTCCCACGAACAAAACGCCGTTTTGTTATAGAGAAAAAGCCTCTAAAATCTCTGCTCAATTGAGAGGGTAAATATATTAAAAGCAAACAATTTATCTTATTGAATATTTACTTAAAGAAGGAAATACGATAAGGTTTCGTTCTTTCATCTTCGGAAAATAACTCTACATAGAAGAAAAATGTGATGCGATTTCGGTTTTCTTTGGTATCAGTAACAATCTATGTTAGAATTTGACAAATTTTTATTATAACAATATTAGAAATCTTTTCTTCTTATTCTTCAAATCATTAAAGATATTTGAAGAAAAACTAAAAAGGAGCGTTCATTATAAAGATGTGATTCCCACACTAAACTGTCGTTTTGACATTTGTTGAAAGGCAGCGTCTGCGTTCAAATAAACGCACCAGCCTGGGAGAGCGAGTGTTTGAGAGAAAAGACAAGAGAAGCTCTATGTTGGTCGATTCCACTCTGAAAAATGGAGAGGGCTTTGCGAAATGGCACCCGAAATACGGACAGACCCATTATCAAGATTGCTGCTCGAGCTGAAGGTGGGAATGGAGCAGTTGGGCTTCGGTGGCACCGCCACCTGGGCTGCCTTGGCTTCAGGTAAACAACGGCCTTCTGACGCAGGAAATAAGAAAAGGAGATTCAGTTCGAACGAAGAAACGGAAGGAGAATGGAGGGGGGAAGGGAGAGAAAGGTGCTGGAAAGTGCAAGTTAAGAAAAAAAAATTGCGATCGACATTGGTTTGCTGGCAAGAATAGGTTTAGGCTGAAAAGACTTTTAGCAAGAGCAACAAGTAAATGTTATTAGGGGAGAAAAAGGAGGAGACAAAGAGAAACTGTTAAATAAAACAATTCAAAGGAAAAAATATGGCCTCCACTTTTTTTCAAGGCAGGGATATTTTTCCACCATTCATCTTTTCATCAAGATTTTTTTTCTCACTTCCCCTCCAAGGAAATCCGGTTTTCTTTTCCAAATGGACGAGGATTATCGGCACCTCCTTTCTCTTCGACCACTTTTGGCTGTTTTGCCAATCCTTTGCAAAAACAAATAAACAACAGTGAAAGCCAGGTCTTAAACAGACATTAATATCATTCGGAGCACACTTACTCTTAATTTTTCCAATGAAGTCCCAAATCGCTGGGATCACAAAGTTTTATATATAAGAAGCGTTTGTTTGCTTACATTAATATTGTACGCTCGTCTATATTCATTACAGACGAATTTGATTGCAAATAAAAATACTTTAAAACAGAGGAGGAAAAACGTTCTAAAAATATTTTGCTTTAAATTAACAGAATTTAGGAATACCACCAACACACGATCCCGCTGTTAAAAAAGAACTCGAGGATCTCTGAAGTTTCCTAATTTTGGTTAGAAAACGTATAACAAGTGTTTCATATAAATCGGAAATTTGAAAGTTATGACCGGGCAGTAATAGTTTTCCCGGATTCATCAAGCTGTGATGAATTTGTCCGGTTGCAGACCACCAAACAGTCATTATAGCCTTCTTTTGGTGCAAATTGGACATCCCTTATCGAGCTTTTTCACCTTTCCAATTTGCTTCAAATGGCAAACAACTGTAGAATGTTCGATCTGGAGCTCTTCGGCAACTTCTCGTATGGATTTATTTACGCGGGACGGCTTCGATTAATGTCTTCAATTGCCTTGTCGTGAACTTTCGATGGACGGCAACAGAATTTTCAAACCATGTGCGCGTTGTACGTTGAGAAACTGTCCTGTCATCTCATGTTTTGATGACATGTCGAGTTGTTTCACCAAGTTTGAATTAATGCAATAAAATAGTGCACATCTCTTGTGTAGACAATATTTGCAAAATTGATGTAGTCTTTCACAACGTAAGGCGTTTGAACAAATTTTTAGCATCACCTTAAAGAGAAGAGCTACAGCTTTAAAATGATGTCTCTCGGGCTATATTGGTCGAAAAAAAATTTGGGTATCGACTCTCATCTACAAAATGCAATCGGCCATTAATTTAGCACCAATCTAATAAGAGAGATTCAAATTTTTTTAAATTCAAGTTTTATACTTTTAATCCATCATATTTTTTGTGTTCCATTAATTCTTTTTAGTTGATGTGGTCAGTTAATTGACCTCATTGCCGTTTGGTTGTTCTTTCATTAATGCCGGGCCTGTAGTGGGTTTGGACAACATCGGATTAGACTTCAAGATATTACAATACAATTTTATATTTATTTTTATTTATTTTATTTTATTTAAAAAAATCCAAGTATTTCATAATCGTTTCTTGAAATTTGTTGAAATGTTACAATCTTTACGTCTTGAAAATATGCAGTCTTTTCATTGCTTGAAAACATCCTTACTGATGTAACTGAGAAAAACATTGTAATCTTAAAAAATTATTTAATGGTTCTATCTCAACTCCTCATCTACAATCTCGTATTGGGCTGCGTTGTTCTAGGTCCGCCAACTGTTCCGGTCTTTCCCGTGTTACCGGAAACTAAATATTTTTATGGAATGGAAATTGCTTACCTTGATCCCGCCTATAAATTTATTACTATTTTTAAAAAAAGGGAACAATTTTATTAAGGATAGTTTTAGCTGTTTTTATTAACCCTGTATTAGGGCTTGCGCCTGTTGGGGGACATTTCGGGTTCCTTGTTTTTTTGATTTATGATTGTATATTTTCTCGAGAAATTACACGTAAATAAAATAAATAAAACTTTATCCCTTGTCTTGTTGTAAAATGTTGCCAGAGCGGCCTAAAATACAACCCATCCTGAGCTGCCTTCCGTCAGTAAGAAGCAGCAAATGGAGAAATCAGTGAAACAGATCATGCAGAAGGTCCAAATCAGCCAGGCCGCTGTCTGTAACATTTTACAGGCAGACCTCTGCATGACACAAGGGATTGCCACCTTTGATCACACCTAACTTAACCTTTTGGAGCGATGCGGACTAATCCAGATGACTTTTTCGACTGCCTGTCACAATGGACTAATGCTGGGCTTTTTCGACTGCTCACGAAAAGGTCATCTTGGAGTCGGACTGTTCCTCCAGAGCCAAAGATAAGACTTCTATATCAAGAAACTCCGACAGCTGATTCATCGATAGGAGAATGAGTGGACATATCAGGGTGGATCAAATATAAATGAGACGTTCTCTTCTGCGCGCGAAATTTTGAATGGGACCGGCGGCTGCGTCTAGAAGGGGTGAGTAAGAATGTCAGGAGTTCAAAGAATCGCCGGTAGACCACGTCAGACTCATTCGGTGGTACCACTCACCATGTCTGAGCAAGAGGTTTACCCTTCGACTGCGCAACGCGTTATAATCAAATTTCTCACTCGTGAAGCGTCAAACCGATGGAAATTTTACGGAGATTGACAGCGCAGTTCGGGGATCAAACACTGTCAAGGGCTCGTATGTTTGTCTGGCATAAGGAGTTTAAGAAAGGCCGTAAACGGGTAGAAAATGAGAACCATGATCGCTAAGCATTTTGTAGTAGAACATTTTTTGCCATAATTTTGCCACATTTTTTGCCATAATACGTGATTTTCTTGAAGGCGACCATCAATGCGGCGTACTCCTGCGACTAATTGAGTGAGGTTAGTCTAGTTATCTTCGCAAAAGACGTTACCTACCGATTCGCGGAACCCCCTATAGCCGCGGAAACGCATGACAACGCTCAGCATGATCATCCTCCCTATAGCCATGCGATGTTCATCTCTTTGGGCCACTCAATCAAGAACTATAAAAAAGGAGGCGAACGATTTGATAATGACGAGGGAGCGGAGGGCTTCGTGCCAATTAGTTGCTAACACAACCTTTTTCGTTTTATGATGATGGTATCAAAAACATACCAATAAGCTGGGAAAAATGTGTTTACAAAGCAGGAGATTATTTAGAAAAATTATATGACTGATTATTTCTTAACAGCAAATAAAAATTATAAAAAAGTCTCGCTTATATTTAATCCACCTTCGTTATGTAGAGAAGGACCAACCGTTATACGTGCCTGGGGCTCTCTTCCATCGTGATAAGTACCCGGCAATAACTAAAAAAAAAGGTTCAAACTTGGGTAATTACAAGACGGTTTCAGCATTTCGAAGTTCAATGATCTTAGTGCTAACTTAAAAGTTCAACTTTTCATTGCTGCTTAGAACTAATGGATTCCAAGGCAAATGAAGAATCGAAAGAGAAAAAAAAATTCTTTCCCCATCCCTCGTCAAATTATCGCTGCTTCTCTTTTACGCGTACATGTGTGTGTGTGTACATTTCTTAGACAATCTCCCGAAAATGCGTGGCTGAGATTCTGACAAAGTAAACACGGTTTTCCAACTTGGCTCACCTCTCTTAAGCTAATGCGATTGCGCAACCTTCCCTTCTGTTTTCTGAAGGGATTTAAAACTTCGACGACGACGCTATGTTGCTTAAAATTCCAAATTTAAGGGGAAAAGGGCAAAGGAGATAGAGGTGGAAATCTCGGCGGAATTTGCATTTTAAAAACTACCTTAAACGGGAGTGAAAATGTTTTTCTTTTCTCGAAGGGGAGAAAAAAGAAAAAAGATGTTAACATTCAGAAAAGGATGGAATTATCCCGCGACTTTTGTTTTCACGATCAAGTTCGGGGTAGAAAAAGGTTTCAAGATAAGAGGATCCAAAGGAAGTAGCAGAGGTTATACTTAAATTTAATGTAAATCTCGAATAATGAATTAGGAAAGGTTAAATGTCAAGGATCATACTTGAAAGAGTCAGGAACGTAAGGAAATAAACAGAAAGGAATTTTCTCTGCTTGCTTATGCATTTTAGGATTGAATACAAAGAAATGTTGACTATGGCCAAATAAATTGAAAACAAACTTTATTTTTTCCTCTCCAGAAAATGTACATGGACGTGTTTGAAATATTTTCACCTCTGATGAAAATTTTACATAAAAATATACAGAAAATACAGTCTGAAAATATATAAAAATAAATTTTATATTACGGCTCCCTTCTTTTTTTTTTAATTTACTTTTCTTTTATTATTTATTATTCTTGCCTTCTCTACATTTCTCCCGTTTTCGTGTTGTCAAGGAGAAGTAAAAGGGGAAAAAAGAAACCATTATTTTTCTTCCGTCTTCTCGATATTGTCTTTTTATCCGCCGAGGGCCCTGGAGCGCCTTAACTCAATTGCAGCCACGTCCAGAAAACTCTACGCCACATAAATAAGCGAAAGTCGGGACTCGGGTTGTTGGCCGTTGCCCACCGACGACGACGACGAGAGAAGCTCCACAAAAAGGTGTTTCTTTCAAAAGATTATTATTGAGTCAGCCGACAACTTCCAACTTCCCTTCTCCAACCTCCCTCGGTCTTTTCATTTAACCTCGTTAACGTTTGCGCCAGGCCATTTGAGACAAGCAACGCCGCTCTAATACGCGGGGGTTATCCTCGCGTAAATTGGCCCCTGATATTCAGTGGTCACCTTCTCTTTCCCCATTTTACTCTTTCGCTCAAATGTTCTCTGTTGTTTCTTCCTCCTCTTCTTCTTTTCTCCGCCTACCCTCGAGATACGACACAGAGCAAAATGTTTCTCTTTTATAGAGAACAACTTCTGAAAATGGATGAAAACCTCTCGACGACAGGTTTGACACCACTTCCGTTCCAGGAAACGAAGACAATTGAAAACTATCGGAATTCCCGTTCATTTCCCATCTCCAAGACGTCTCGCAATTATCATTTAGACCGTGATGTCGTACTAACGAGGTTTTCAATTGTGGGGTTCTCTTCGTGCTCGCTCTCTCTCTCTCCTTATATTGATCATAACCGCGCGAGCAATATCGTCGCCAATGAGAAGACGAGCGGCGTTCCACCGCCTGATGAGAAGATTTCTTCGTGAGCGAAAAACCACAGCGAAGGAGGGGTATAGGGGAAAAAATTGAATGAACCCCAGAAACCCTTTCTCTATTGCCCACCCATGCGCACTTACTTTATTCTACTATTTGAGGCCTGCTTTTTTTACCTCCTCTTTCTCTTTTGACAATATCTTCTTTGAACGATTAAATTGCCACGACGTTGCAAGAAGAAAACACGGCAATCACTCATAAGCACACAAAGTCTCTTAAATTTTTAGCTATTACTACGTAGACTTTAAATCTACTATTTTTTGCCTCTCAGTTTAAAAAACTTGATATTAGGCCACTGAAGTAACCCATACGCAAATTTAAATATAAAATTATAAAAAACAAATTTCAAGAACGCTCGACAGATGTCGGTGAAGTGAACTGGACTTGGCTTTTAGAAATCGCTCATGGACTGCTACAAAGGCACATCTTCAAAATTACTGCTCCTGAGAAAATGGAATTTGAAAACTGATTGCATACGGATTGCTTATGTTAATACTCGTATTTTATTAAATGTCTCATATTTTTCCATTCATAATATTATAGTGCTGACTATTATATAAGGGTTAACTCATTTTTGTAAACTTTTGAGGTGCGCCCCTGTTGCAGCGCATAAACGAAATGTTATTTTTCTAAATGAAAACTGCGTAATTATCCTAAATTTGAGTTTGGCATTAAACGTTGAGAAAATGAATCAAAATTAACTTTACAGGTTTTTGAGAATGCTAAAGCGTAACTGTCAAAATTGAAAATGCAACCTGCGAATTTAAAAATGCAGTTTGCAAAATAAAATTTTAAAAAAACACCTCGCAAAATTTTTAAAACCAATTGAGAAGTCATTCAGCAAACTAAATTGTGTTAAAAATAGGAGATTAAAAGGAGAGGGGTAAACAAATAGATACAACTTTTTACCAATGCTAAAATACATTGTCCAACATAAAAGTAACGTTCCATTTTTCTCTAATCTACTGCATTTCAATCAGGACGTACACCCTTCTACCTCTTAAAGGATACCAACTCGGTCTTATCTCTTTGGATATTCTCAAAGCCTTAAACTCTATCAACTACATGGCCCTGATTCAACGTTTATCCTTCCGAAATGCAAATTCTTAACTCCATCCCTTTTGTCCGTTCAGTCGGTCTTTCCCAAAGCAATTATTTAGTTCGACTCTCTTTTAATTGCTGTCCGGCTGGGATTGATGTACCATTCTACTATACGAGGTACTACCCAAAATATCCGAGAATTTGAATATTCCGGCCAAACCAAAAACAATGTCAGGTTCTACCGCTAGATGTCTCTTGGTGTACCTTTCAGCTACTACTCTGTCAAGTTTCGTAGTCGTAGCCACATTTCTTGGTGAGATATTGCTGTTTGTGTTGCAATCTTTCTTGTGTTCTGCGAATTTTCAAATATTCGACCTGGAAGGTTGACTATCCCGAGTTATGGAAGAACAAAACCGGTTGTTCCACCATGACAACGCGCCCGCACACGCCTCGCTCGTTGTGAAGAAATTCCTGTCAAAAATCAACATTGCAACGATCCCTACTCTCATGACCTAGCACCCTGCGACTTCTACCTCTTCCTTAAAATGAAAGGGCGACGTTTTGATTCCTTTGAATATATCCAAGTCGATTCGCAACTGGTCTTGAACACCTTACAGCCTTCGGACTTCCAGGAATGCTTCCTAAAACGGGAAAATCACTGGGATCGTTGCATACATGTCGGAGGTGACTACCTTAAAGGTGACAGCAGAATTGGGTATAAGGTAGGTTTTCTTCTTTTTACAAAACAATTCTAGAAAATTTTGGGTAGCACCTCGAATATGATCAAATACCAGTTATATGATCTTTGATGCAATCCTTAATTTTAGATTCAATTAAGCAGCCTTATTCTTTAATTAGTCACTTTACTTAATTTATACAAAAGGCTTCTTTAACTACATGGGAACTCATTAAAGCAATAAAAACTGAAGTTATGTCCTTACCAGAATACACCGTTATACGAGGGTTGGGGCAAAAGTCATGGCAACTATTTTTTTTCTTGAAGATACCAGTCCGGTTGGAAAATGTGACATATACAGATGAAAGGACAAGGTGTTAACTACTTGTGTGGACAATGAATAGCACTGAAATATCGTAACACACCAAATTATTACGGTAGTATACAGGGCAATATGGCCTTCACGGTGCAAAAGAATGACAACACAGTACACAAACCTGGGCCTAAAGACCCTCAAAGTAGTCCCCTGGTACTGTCATCACACGCTGCCAACGATGTGGGAGGCGCTGAATATCATCAGCCCGAACGTCCTTGCTGGTTGACACACGTCCTTGCTGAAACTTTCCTATCCACCGTGCTAATGTACGGTATGGTAGGGCATTATTCCCAAGGGCTTCCACTAATTCACTGTGACATTCCATCGCATTTCTCCCTCGGAGAACGGCTATTTTTATGTAAGCGCGCTGCTCAACACGGGTTACTTCCATCTCGCACGACATTCACCAACTGACTGATTTCACAGCCCTCGCTGCGCTACTACCAGCTATCACAGAGCCATCTGTTGTTCTGCATACACACTATGCCTGCAGAACTTCCACACGACACATATACGTTTGTGATCCGTTCACATATCTACAAGAAAAAAAATAGTTACCATGACTTATGCCCCAACCCTCGTAATATGATCAGGAATACCTGTCTAAAAATCGTTTATAAATGACTTATAGATGTTGCCTTCTGGAAAAAAAAAACAAAACAAAACCGCACGACTTCCATCACCAGGATATATAATGAACTTTATTGCTTCTCATTTTGAAGTTAATGTTAATTTAGAAGTAATATATGGAGCTCTGAAGACTTTCATCATTAGTTGGCTAAAAGACCATGATAGATCCACGCGTACTTATAAAATTGAACCTGGTTTTGTCACGCGAATTTTCCCAGAATCGACAGAATATGCGCCTCTGGAAAATGAGATGCACGTTCAATAAGATTATTTTAAAGGTGCATTTTATTTTCTTACAGTATTGAGAAGATACGTTTCTTCATACCATAACACCCAGCATCAAACCTCGATTTTTACTTTCTTTATTCCCCATTCTATATACACACTTTTATTTCTCCACTTTTATCCTCCTTTTCATTCACCATCCTTAAAGGACCCTTTGGATAATTAATAAAATAAAATGAAATAAAATAAAGCAAAATATAATGCATCTTCACATCGTTCGCCTTACTGAATCTCACTCATTTATACATTTTTATATTTGCTCATATCCAATTTAACGTTTGTTTGTCATTAAGGATTTCGGTATAATGTTCGACCATTGTCTTGCTAAAGTGATAATAGTGTTCAATAAAACAATTGTTGTATCTTGTCTCTTTTTAATTTCATGTCCGATACCCTCAATATTTTTTGAGTGTAATATTTAAATCATAGTTAAAAAACTTTTTTTTTTTATTTGTTGTTTTTTTTCTTTTTTTCTCAACAATCCCGCTTGGGCACATGCCTGTTGGAGCGAACTCAGATTTCTCTCTCGATACCTCACCTACATCCTGGATATTAAAATTTTAAAATCTAATTTTTAAGCGACGAACACTGTTATTTCTTGCGGAGGCGATGCAAGAGTTTGAGCAAATATCGTTTGGCTCAAACACTCTAAACACACTTTGAATAATAATTAACACAATGTCAATTAAGATAAACCTAAGATTTACAATTCAATATAAAGAGGACAGACATGTAATTAATTTAAGCAATCGCATGTGTTCAAACATTGATAACCGTCCTAGACACTGATGAGTAGGAGTTCAAGACTCGCAACCACATGGATCAATAAATCGGGATTTGAGAGCATTCTTTATCAATGATGCTTTTAACTGTTCAAATAATGTTACCACCCGATGGCCTAAACCCATCTGTTTAGGAGATTTTTCAACGCGATAATAACCTAACATCATAACAGTTATGAGAATATGCCCCATCTTACTGGAAATATGTTCTTCTCATCCCCGTACATATTAATAAAGAGGAAATTTATATATACGAGTAAAAGCATATATATTCTTTTGAGATATCCTCTAACATAAATTCTGCTTATTTCTGCATAAGCTGTCATAATACCGTTTTACGAATAACCTTCAAAACTCCCTCTCAAAATACATTCAAGCGTAAAATTTCTTTAGAGAACGGAACTCTCTAAAATCAATAACTCATGAGAGTCCGGTGCATTTGAGTTGAATTATGTTGTCATTAAGCAATATCTAAAGGTTATGTAATTGTTATTAATTGTAAAATCATAAAAATGGGTTTCTATTCAATTCAGCTTCTCTTATGGGATAAACGAGTCCAATAATATGTTGATGTATGAGCTGTTGTCCACTTATTGGAAGATGTCACTCACTTGTTCCTTTTTTTTGATAGTTTGAAGTATGGTAAAGATGATGTTGTTGTACTTGAACTAACAGGATGGTAACAAAAGAATTGAAGATATTGGAGAATTGAAAACCTTGGAGAATACTGGATTGATGTTTAAATAGTGATGGGTGAAGAAATTACTGTTCAAAAAAGTAAACAAAGTGTCCAGTAAGGTTTTACCGTCTATCCAGTTGAAAAATTTTATGTCTTGTAAAAAATAACGAGCTCTTCCACGTAGTAACCTGTTAAGGTAAAATGACCAGATTTTTTTCAGTTCAAAAATGGATAGTGTGAGGAATTTTTTTTGTGTAATAATAAATTTACTAATTAATACATTGTATATTTATATAAATCTATTTTCAAAAAAAAACAAGCTTTTATTTTTTCTATTGCGTTTGTTTTATTGAGTACATCCAGTGATAAATAATCGCGATTTGATAGAGTAGCCTACTAACCTTCAAATATAGCATTTGAAAGTATTCGAAACAGACATCAAGGTCTTATTCGGTTGTATCAACTTTTCAGGCTTTTTCGTAGAACACTTGAAGTCAAATTCACGTGCTAAAACAGTTACCGTAAGGAATACCAAGATAATGGAATGTCATATAAAATCGATTCGTCAAGAATGAATACACTCTTACTTTTTGTTCGTATTTTTAAGATTGTTGATATGGGCACGCGCATATGATAATCGCTTTGTCAAGGCTCAGTAACTCAACCACACAATTATTGTACTGCGTTGAGTAATAAAATAGACGCAGTTTGGAAAGAATTAAATGAATTTCCGTTGTTTATTAGTAATTTCTTGAATTTCTACGTACAGCTAAAGCTCTTTCTTGGAATATTGCAAGACTTTATTTAAACAACGTCTCAAAAGTTTGACTTGAGATTCACGAAACACGCGAGTAGAACGAAATTCAATCAGTTCAAAACGACCGAAAAACAATTAATAGAAACTATCGTTTAAAAGATACTTTTTGTTTAATATCAAAAACGCTCACTCAGCGTGATTTCATGCACGCGAAATATTTCATAAGGATCACTTCAATTTATCAAATCAAAAAAAAAATTCCAGAGAGAGATCGATCTTTATTGATTTAATCTAGACAGTGATCGTTTTGGTTAATGGCTATTATACTGAACGGTCCCAGTGGTCAATGATAATCAATATTTAATCACCTCTAACTCTTCGCACAATAAAGCGGGCAGTTTCTACAGATTCCCAGCAGGGATTGGGCAAACCTTTAAAGGCCGATGGCACAAGGGAGGGTCATTCGCCAGAGCAATCGAGTTGTGGACTTCAATGTATTCAAGCAAAGCAATTGGGATATACGAGGGGTATGTGAATGTGCCTCACTTAAATGACACGCAATTTTAAGTTGAATAATGAATTCAATGCTATACAATGGATGTATTGGATGCAAAACTCTATTCGAGTCATCAAAGGATAAGGAATGCAATATCCTCGTTTGAACTGCACAACTCTAAAAATCCTTGTTTTACATTGTCTTCATTGTAGCGAAAACGTTTAAATGATTTTCATTCACTTCCAAACAATTAATTCCATAGCTGCATTATTGTGTCATTTTGCATTTAAGATAATATTTTACTATATAATCACACCATTCTAATATTGTCTTTACGGAAATTTATTTTGAAAGATGGTTACTCGAGTGGTTCGAGTACAACGGCATCGTTTTGATCTTTCTGTATACACTGAGTGGCCAAATTATTATGACCACCCCCTTAATACAGTGTCGGGCCACCTTTCACTCTTATTACTGCTTGCATTCTTCGGGGCATAGATTCTATGAGATGTTGGTAGGTTGTAGGAGGAATTTGAGACCAACTCTGAAGAACTGCACCTTCCAATTCCTGCAGATTTGATGGTGCTGGATCCCGCTGCCTGATGGTCCGTTCGATCTCATCCCACAAATTCTCAATGGGATTGAGATCTGGCCATTGTGCAGGCCAACGAAGCAAGGTAAACTCTCCGGCATGTTCTTCGAGCCATCTGAGGACGATGCCAGCCTTATGACAAGGAGCATTGTCCTGCTGGAAGTATCCATCCTCGTCAGAGTACACCATTGACATAACGGGATGTACTTGATCTGCGACGTCCGTGCAGAGGAATCAAAGGACCCAAACAATGCCAAGAAAACATCCCCCAAACCATAATACTGCCGCCATCAGCTTGAAGTGTTGCGGTGATGCAGGTGGGGTCTATGCTTTCATGTTGTTTTCTCCATATTCTAGCCCTGCCACCTGCATGATGCATTTGAAATCGTGACTCATCGGACTACATGACCCTTTTCCAGCCATCTACTGTCCAATCCTTGTGCTCCTTGGCGAACTGGAGACGTCTGCTCTTGTTCAAGGCTGACAGTAGAGGCTTTCGAACTGGTCGTCGGCTTCCATAGCCTAAATGGTGTAATGAGCGGCGAACAGTTCGTTCAGAGGCGGTCAGTTTGTCCTTGATTAAGATTTGCCGCTATTTGACGCACTGTTGCTCTTCTGTCGCCCTGGACAACTCTGGCCAAAATCTCCTTTCAGCTCGAGCATTGAGGAGCCTGTGACGACCACGCGCTTGACGTTGAGAGCCGGTTTTTTGCTTGGTAGTCCACTCTCTGTAAACATTAATAACTGCTGCTCTTGAACACTTCACAAGTTCAGCTGTTTTGCCGATACTGGTTCCGACACTGCGCGCGCCGACGATCATCCCGCGTTCAAACTCAGTTAAATCACGTTTTTGCCCATATCGTCGCAAAAAAACACAGTGAATGATGGTTCACCTCACGTGCATTCCCTTTTTTTTAGCTATCTAGCTCTCTAGCGGCAGCGCTGCGACGCAATAGCTCATTTGTCTAAAACTGTCAGGTGGTCATAATAATTTGGCCACTCAGTGTATATTCGTTCATAAATAGATAAGTTAAAGGTAGTTTTGGGCTATGAAATTTGCTCTGAGCCGTGGATAAATCGAGAGGGAAATTGAGAATCTTCTGAGAATGAGAAGCAACTGGAAGTTTGGCTCTAAGAGTTAAGCTAGAAAAAAAAGTAATAAATGAAAGGGAAAAATTCCATGGAATCAAGTTGGGGACCCAACATACTAACTCTGTCCTAAAGGAACACAAATTTTATATGTAACTCACGTCACATATCCATCCAGTTTTGCATGTTTCGCACATGTGCAATCCATTTAAAAGTATGATGGCTGAAAAGTGGTGATGGCTGCGGTGCTGCATCTTGGCATTTTCAGGACAGGCATCCAACATGTAGAAATGCTTCCGTTTTTGAGTGATCTGATTACGATGCGTTTTTTTTGTGTTCATAATTGAATGCGGACCAAGTTTGTAATTGGAAATTCGTTCCTATCTTATATGGTTTATGAGATCAATTTTGTATATACCTTAATTTGCATATTCAGGTCATCAGAAAGTCACCAACAGATAGTCCACCCACGACTTTTTATTCGCTGACTGCAATAGATGTTTAGATATCTTTGTTTTCGAAAAACAGATTTTTATCCAATATTGGGCCATTCCATGTCAAATGGACCAATATAAAAAATCGTCCCCCTTACCTTCCCCAAGTTTTTTCAAATTTTGTACATATGCTTCTTAGGTCTTCAAATGAAGTTATGAAGAATATTAAAGCTATATCTTTCATAGCTACTGAGCTAAGGCCACTCTAACAGGGGTCACATTCACAATGATCGAAACTAACCCATAAAAGAGGGATGTTTTATAGGATGCGTTCCTTGATTATTGCAGCTGTTGCCAAGAAATTATACGTACTAGTACAACTTTTTACGTAGAATTCAAATATTGCGGTTTGGAGGTTTCCATTAAGATATATCTTGTAAGTCTTTTATTAATAGCTTATGAGATACAGCTATTTGAAATTAAAATTATGAAGTTTTTAATATGGTTTTTATTTTACTGCATTAATATTCTAATAACTTTATCATAACAAACTTTCGGATATTCCGCCGCGTATTTCCATGTATTTTTCAATTCTTAGGAGAATGTGGCGAATTGTGCGCCTGAAGGCGTTTTCACGTTCTCTTACATAAGCCACAGCATCTGTTATACGTGCAATTAGTTTGTGTTTCATAAAATTCACATTTTAACCAACTCCACAAGCAGAAATCCAAAGATAATGGGCGAGAGCCTCACGGACTGATCTGAAGAGCAGAGGTTGCAGGCATATCCATGAAGATACTTCGTGCAGCTGTACAGCAACTTTCAGACTAATCTGGGCTCTAACGGACGTCATATCGAGCACATTCTGTAAAAGAAACACATTGTATGATTTTGCAACACATTAAACGTTTGTGAGGTCCATTGGTCTAGTATCATTAATAAACTGAAATAACGTAAGGGTCTAAGACGAAACGATGTTACTATTTTGCTAGCCTTGATGATGGTGTAACACCGAAACGCGTCGGCAATAAATATAATAATATCCGTATCGTCTTAGACCCTTCCGTTATATCACATTAAAATGTTTCAATGGACTTGCTTAGTCATTATTTCTCTTCCCCGTGACCTTACACTGTTCACATTACGTTCCCTGTGGCCTAATTGCAACCATGTAAACACAGCCCAGACCATAGCTCCTATGGCTATTAAGTGAACCACCTCCGGTCTGGACACGGCTTTGTTGACATGCAGGATCCATAGCTTCATGGGGCTTACACTACACCCTCACGTACATGTTCCCATCAGCTCGATACAACTGAAACCAGGATTCATCTGATCATGCTGCCACTTTTTCATGGTCCAGTGAGGATTTTCGCAGGCCAATGTCAGTCGTTAACTTCAGTGTCGAGGTGTCAGCAAAGAGACACGAGTCGGTCTTCGGCTGCTGAAGCCTATGCAGTATATCTGCTCCGTACAGTCCTGGTAGAAATTGTTTTCTGATGCCCCACATTCAAATAGGCGGTGATATAACTCACAGTAGTCCGTCGATCGCCCCGTATGGCTCTGCTGAGGTGACTTGACGTCATTTCGTCAAACACTTATGATCGTCCTGTGCGGCGGTTTACGCATGTGAAACATGGTCTCTGCGATCTGTGGATTGAAGATCCATCCTAGACACTTGTCCTCGGAAACCCGAATTCTTGTGTAATTTCCAATATGCTGTGACCCATGCGTCTTGCACGGATTATCATCCAAAATTCAAACTCGCGACATAAATCTGATAGCAACATTCGGGAGTCATGCAGGGCATACACTACCCTATCCAAAGTCATGGGACACCATCACTTTAATAGAAACACTCAAAAATATACATATTTTAGTATCTTGTTGGTCCACCTTTTGCTGCTATCACAGCTTCCACTCTATGGGGCATACTGTCCACAAGTTTTTGATTTTTCGACAGATAATTTACGCCATTCTGCCATAAGTGTCTTGGACAGTTCGGTCACGGATTTCGTGCGTTTCGCACAAGCGCGCAATCGACGTTCCAACACGTCCCACAGATGTTCGTAGGGGTTCAGATCAGGGCTCTGGGAAGGCCAGTCAAGTTCTCGAAGCCCCTTTTCATCAAACCATGTGCCTACAGCCCTTGTTTTATGGCAAGGTGCGTTATCATGCTGAAACAGAAAAGGGCCATTGCCAAAGTGCTGCCAGAGAGATGGGAGTGCTGCGTTGTCCAGAATGTCTTGGTAACGCTCTGCGTTTAGATGCCCGTCCACAGAAACAATTGCACCCAACCCATTCCATGAAAAGCACCCCCACACCATCACCGACCCTCCGCCGAACTTCACCGGGGCACAACACAGCTTGGCAGATAACGTTCGCCGGGTGTTCGCCATACCCAAACCCGTCCATCCGATTGCCAGATGGTGCAGCGGGACTCATCACTCCATTCAACCATTCGCCATTGATCCAGAGTCCAATGTCGTCGCTCTAACAGTTTTGCCTGTGAGATGGCACCCAACAATTGTACCTCTTCGGAAGTCTGAAAGCTCTTTTCTTTGAGACATTCTTACAGCATTCACGCAAGCATCATCTCATAATAGCATACTCTCTGTTATGTAGTGCTGGGAAGCACGCCAACAGTGAAATTGCAAAAGAATGTCTCATTTTCATTCAAATCAGGGCTGTCCCATGACTTTTGATAGGGCAGTGTATCTTCAAATGGGACAACCCTTCCCGTGACTTTTGGCCACTCAGTGTAATTTAAAGTTTTAATTCCTGCAGAAGGACACTCCACGTTTATTATTTGTTTAACGGGAGAAATCACAGACATAAATCCTTCTGGTCCGTCACAATCACTATAGGCACATATTTGCCACCTTTGGCATTGTACCCATTCTTTGCTACCGTCGCAGAAGATGCAATTAAGTATTTTCAGGTATTCTGTTCAGGTTAAGGGCATCATCCGATTCGGAATCATTATCTAAAATTTTCTCCTTTTCTTCCTCTTCGTTATTGCTGGTCGCAGGTATAACCGCTTTCTGAGTTCTGGTACGACTGATTCTCCCTCGTACAGTGCCCTCCCCCCCACCATGGACAGCACGGCTCTACTATAGAGACCACGGCCTCGGTTACGGCCGCATACACCACCAAATAAAATGATGAAATCAAAATGCTGATTACGGGGCGAATAACAGGGGGCGAATAAAAGAAAAGCACCGGGTCTGACAAACAACAATAATGAGATCTAAGGAAAACAGCTAACATGAGTTGCCATCAATATATCAAAAAAAAAAAGAAAAATAATATTATCAGTTATATATTACAACCAGTGTTTCTTTTGTACATTTCTATAATAATTAAAACAAAAACAAACAAAAGCATTCGAGAAGAAAAAATTTCGTCTCTTTCGTGCGTTGATAGTATTGCTTTACCGTCAGATGAGTCAATAGGAAGCGATATCTACACCACAAATTTTGCAACTAGTTATTGCTTTACTGGATATTCTACCCATTTCCTAGACAGCATTAATGGTTGATTTATTAAGCTGGGGGGGGGGGAGGTAATTACCAGCAAAGGGCCACATTAACACCTTTTCCTTTAATAACTCATTCTATAACCACTCCAAATATTGACCTGGGAAACGCTGTACAAAGGCGTGTTGCTTCTTTCATGTTTTCTTCATAAATCAGGAATAAATGCAAACCTAATCAGAAACTTTGTTCTCCCTATGTTGTATTGTTAAATATCTACCATACAATTTCTTTAAATTTCATTAAATTTCTCGGCACAGTAATAATAAACAATAATATAAATACCTATTTGGATGTCGAGTCCAATTTATATTCAAGATTAAAAAATCCAAAGGAGTCCTATTGCTCGATTTTTAATTACTTCCTTCATTGGTAAATGAAAATCAAAATTTCATTTAATTTCATCGCAACCAAATGCGATTGTCTTTATCAAAATCATAACTCTAACCATGTCGCTTCTGGCAAAAAAATCTTTCCCTCCTATTTAATTCCACGCTTTGTTTTTACGGATTCCGGATGGGAAAGGAATCATCGCCGAAACCGATTTGATTGGCTTCTCTTTTCGGAAACAATTTCTCCACCATTATTTTTCCTGAAAGAAATATCTTTTCTTTCTGTTTTATGGAATTAATTGAAATCGAAATTTCAGTTTCCATTCGGTGAGGCTGAGACGGCGGCGGCGCATTTTCTTTTTCGGGGGATTGGCGTCGGTCAAAGGCCCAGGCGATTGCGACGAGCGTGCCAATTTCCCTCTCAAAATAATACGGTCGTAATTGCACGACGGGAAATGAGTCTCGTCTCCAGGGTAGATTGATATGCACGTGTTCCTATCTGTGATTATAGTCCTCGCGAGACCGGACGTTACTTGCAACAGATGCCGAAATGAAGAGGAATAAATTACGATCGAATATCCCCCCCCATCCTTCTCCGTTTCAAGCCCACCTCCAACCCAACCCTCCATTCTTTCGTCTCTCTCTCTTGCTTCTCACCAAATCCAAGGCGCAATCAGCGAAGGTCGGTCTTTTCTACCATCCGACTCAAACCTCGTTAGAGCGAATCGTAAGGAATGATGGGAAAGACGATCGGTGGACTCGTGGTAGCGGTGAGGTGGGGGGGAGGGGAAGAGTCAGTCCTCTGCTGTCACGTGGGAAATGAATTGGGGCCACGACTGCAGGGAACAACAACGGCACTTGTTCCTAGTGGGAATTGAATGCGGAGAGCAGCAAGGACCGGTGGCCGACCTCCACCGATGATAAGGAAGGGAAGAGCCGTTTAGAGGCCGGAGGACGATCAGACTCTTTCTCTCGCACAAATCTCTTCCTGTTGTCTCTTATCTCGAACGACAACGACCACAAGTCATAAAGCTGACTCGGAGAATGCTTTCCTCTCTCTCTCTCTCTCTCTGCTTGGCCATCGATTGATCGGTAAAACGGACCTTGTTTCTGCCGGGAACATTAAAGAGACATGAAGATGGAAGAGTAGCCCGCTTCAAGTTTAAGCGTTTCCCGATTTTTGCCGTTCGTGCTCGAGGACAGAGGATTAAATCGGACCAATTTATGTGGAAATTTATTATTTTTAATTTAATTTTATGAAACGTCAACATTCCTATTCCTCCTCAGATGAGTTTAAGAAGTTTAGTTTGTGTCTATAAAAAAAGAACAGCGGAACTGGATGCCCGATATACCAAACTTTAGAATATACAAATATACATATATATTGCACCACACTCTACACCACTTATACCAAAACAATAACTATTTGGCATTCTAATAGTTCAATTACATTATCTTTTAACGGGTCAAAAAGATAATGTGTCCGTCTCTCCGTTGGTGCTCTAGCGATCAAACGCTTGCGAATTTTTGAATTGCGAAGTCCAAAAAGTGGCTAAAATAAGTTTAATAAGGTCAACATACTGAGGCAGCAGGCAAAATGAAAAAAAAAACCTGTCTGGTTGAAAATTCAACGGAATTGCAAAAACTTGTAGTTCTTTTATTGAAATTTGTTTGCACAAAAGCATGAAATTATTCGAGGAGGTTATAGAATACACATTAGACCGTGTATACTATTTTGTTCCATGGGGATAATTAACAATTAGAAATGAGCTGCATGAAATGACTCAGCAATGATATATTTTCCATGTAATAAAATTTACAGATGGAATGTAATTAAGTTCGTTGAAAGTAAATTTGACACTCGGATGTTAAAACTCACGATGACTTCTTGTAGGTCCAAAGATTGGAGGATTTTCTTGAAGAAATTCTACGCAGATGTTGACGTTCTAATTTCGCCGATGCTCTAACCACTGTGAACATGGAAGCATTACGCTATTCTCACGTACTTTATAAAATGTAGTAAATGAGCAGAGCAAAGAGGAGTACGGTCACTTGGTATGAACAAAAATAATTTTAACTGACAAAATTAAATTAATTGAAATAGAACGAATCTAATTTAGATTCTTCTGTAACATGACTGAATTACAATTAAGTATCTTCATAATAGCTGTCTTCTTTTTTAGGTGGATAGATAATGTTGAAATGTTCCCGATTTCAAATCCGCATGATTCTACAGGGACGTCGCTGACAATTCAAGGTAAGGCGGGTCCACGCGCCACGTGACTGCGGATACCCCTCTTTACCTGAAAAATGGCTAATTTTGAGACAGGGAACTATTGAAGTTTCTCCTCCCGTTTTGAAGTAAGATCGGCGCCAAGAGCTGAGTTCCAAAAAGTTCTGCTATTATAACGGCAAGGTCACAAATAAGTTAGGATTTCTCTATCACTATCAGTCGATTTGCGAAGTGTGCTGGTGTGTGACTTGCACTTTAGTCTCCTGGGTTTTGGTGTCCTTATGCGTTCTGGTACTTATTAAGGCTGCCAGTCTTTGGTAACTGCATTTCTCTAGATTGTAACTCCTATTGTTGATTGTTCCGCCTTTGATTCTCCCGAAAACGGCGACGTATTGCGTTTTTATGCTCTTTGTTGTTGCCGCTCCTTGGCTGCCTTTTACTTTGTATAATTAATCAGCGGCCAGCGCAACTATTAATCTCAGCGAGGGAAGATAACCGGTAAAAGAATACGTGGCTCTTTGTTTTCGTTTTCCTTGATTGCTCCAGATGCACGTGCCTCCTTCCGATTGCCTTCAAATTATCCGATAGCTACAGGGTACCCCACAAAGGACTTCCTGATTTTAAGAGTAAATATCTCTGAAACGAAGATAGATAAAAGAATGAACAAAAAAAATTAGTTAAATGTTATCGACGGATGTCGCTTTACATAACGTACTGAAGGAAGGGGATGAAGTCGTGTATTCTATGTGATGCGAAAGCTACATTTTGAAACGATTGTGATGTGATTGCAATGGCTGCTTGCAAAGGACAGTTTATAGCCTATATTTTGGACTTCATATAGCGACTATAGCGTACAACGCCTTCTGTCGGCAACAGTTGTACCTAATTTTGAAACTTCTGTATCGATTTTTACGGCTTTCGAAATAAACATATTGTTTCATTCTTCTATTGATCTCCGATTACGAGATATTTACTCTTAAAACCAGGGAGCTTTTTAAGGGACACCTTGTATCTACAGGTCGTTTAGGCTGATTCGCAGGTCCAGACTATCTATCCTAGTGGCGCAATATTCAATAAAGAATAGCTGATTAATGCCCTGTGAGGATTTATTTATACACATACGTCAGATTTTTAAATTATATTGGGATGTCGGAAAAGTCCCGACGCATTTTTGCAACGTTTAAATTCTGGTGCTGTGACCCGGATCGAAGGACTGAAATTTTAACTTTAACCACCATTTTGGCCATGTTTCCCTAATAGATAGGTCATTTGAGCCTATTATAACTTTTACTTACTTTTGATGCTGTATCCGTATCTGAAGTCTAAATCAAAAATTCGAAAAAAAAATTGACAATAAAACGATTGACTTCGCGAATACAGTAACGATGCTTTTCATTAACATCGTTATGGTAATGCAGTACTACGCATTCTCAACTGGTTTAAACTCCCTCTGGCAAGAGAACGGGTTCGCCAATTTCGAGCCTTACTGGAGCAGAACACAAGTAACGCTTATCATAGAACACTGTCTACGGACGAAAAATATTTGAATGTTCAGACAAAGCTAAACATCCAAAATGACCATGTGCTTGCTAAGTTCCCTCAAGTATCTGAAATGTTATGCACCGATACCATCCGCACAGGTGATGGTTTGGTTGGGAGTGATATTCGATGGAACCACACGAATGCACTTTTGCTCTAAGGAGTGAAAACAAATGACGAAAACTATATTAATAAATTTTTGGAAGCTGTTGCACTCATCTATTCGGTATTTTTGAATAAGATTCTGCGCCGGCCCTTAAAGCTAAACAGATACAACAAATACGGTTGCGGAAAATGTGCCATCTTTCATAGCGTCAAAAAGTGTCCTGCTTCAAGCCCCTATTTAAATCATGAACTGCGGACTAATTTGTAGGTACAGGCCTGTGGACTAAGTTGGCCCCGCACGATATCAAGTCATTTCAATGCTCTTTTAATAAAGCAAGGACTCTGAACACCATTCGTGCCGCTATTGATACCTGGTCAGCCTTTTTATTTCCAATTTTATTTTATTCCAGGGTTCTTATGTCTCGTCTTCTTTCTTCTACATCGTCATTAATTCTGTGTAATGGTATTAGTGTTTTTTTTATATTAAAGAGAACTTTGATTTTTACATCATAAAGAAACGTAAAGTTTCTGAACGACCAATTTATTAGAGACACTCCGCTACAGCGTGTTGCGCCTCCTTTAGCAGCGAGAACTACCTGAATAAGTGCTGGAACAAGGTGTTGAAACCGTTGCGGAGGAATAGCAGCTCAGGCTGACATCACAGCATCCTGTAATTGGTGCAAGTTGGACGGTTGTGTGGGAAGGCGTCGGATGGTTCTCTCCACTTCATCCCATAAATGCTCGATCTGGTTGAGATCGGGCGACCGAGCTGGCCATTGAAGCAGGCGGCGGTCTGCGTAATGTTCCTCGAACCAGTCCAAGACCATTCGAGCATGGTGACAGGGAGTATTGCCCTGCTGAAACTGTCCGTCACCACCAGGGAACACAGTCATTATGAACGGGTGCACCTGATCGGCAACAATGTTCAGGTAGTGTGTCGCATTCAGGGATGTGTCTACGGATATCAGAGGACCCAGTGTGTCCCAAGAGAAGACACCTCAGACCAACATTCCTCCTCCATCCGCCTGTACGGTTATCTGCTGACAGGATGGGTCCATGGCCTCATGCTGCCTGCGCCAGATGCGCAGTCTGCTGTCCGCATGAGGAGGTAGGGACTGCGATTCGTCGGACCAGGCGATCTTCTTCCACTCATCCACTGTCCAGTGGCGATGCCTGTGTGCCCATAGTAGGCGCGCTTTCCTATTTTGCAGTGACAGCGAAGGTACCCGTACTGGCCGCCCGTGTGCTCCGAAATGGGTTGGGATGCTCCCTCATTGAACTTCGCTGCAATTTGTTGGGCTGTTCCCGTCCTGTTGCTGTGGATGATTCGTTCCAATCGCCGTTGGCCTCGTTCATCCACGGCCCTGTTTCGTCCGGAGTTGTTTGTTGGAGGTTGTTTTTCGGCATAACCGCCATTCACAGAATACCCTTGACACTGTTGCACGGGAAAACCCGAGGAGGTTTGCGAAATGCTCAACTGCGCCCGTCGAGCTCCAACGATCATGCCTCGTTCAAAGTCGGTCAAATCCTTTGATTTACCCATATTCAGTCCACTTCTGCTGCTAACTGCAACTTATGATCCAATGCATCCCTTTTATATATCCCTTCGGCCTGTTCCATTGTTTGGGTGTCACTCGGAGACCGATCCATTTTCCGTAAGAGGTGTCTCTAATAAAATAGGTCGTTCAGTGTATTAACAAAGTATTACATCCCCATTGCCGCGACAATCAAATATGGTGTGGCAATTATTTTCTGCCACAAGTTTTGTAATAATTGTTTGGCAACCTTTTATTTTGTTTTATGCCTATATTTTTTCCCATTTTGTCTTTTGTTATTTGAATTTTAGGTTTATCAATTTTTTTGTAACTACAGCTAAGCAACAATAGCAGGTGTCCAGTGTAGCTCGCTGATGGTAGTGACTGTCACGCGTTCGTGAGGCATTACGTATCAGGGTATTGTTGATGAATTTTCTTTTTTTCTATCAGCGTCTTGGGAAGGGACATGACGCCGGACTCTTGGAGACAACAGTTGTTTGTCTTGCCTCCGGTGGTGGAGTGCAATTTTGAATTAGCGTCAAGAAGCTCTGTGGATCTTATGTGGAACGCAAGGTTATGCGTTTATTTTTGCAAATGTGATATGAGCAACTAGCCATAGCCCTATCTTGGATTTCGAACACTTGCCGCCATGTTGGATGAAGGCCCATATGTAAGTGAAACTGAGAAGCCATATCAAGGTAGGATTGTCTTTTGGATATAATTATAGAATTGCGTATTGGATAGAATTAATTCAACTATATGTAACGGTCTATTTTTGATTGATGATTGTTTCGAGACCGTCTGGAATTTATCCTGTTGTAACGTCTATGTCGTACATTTTAGACATGATGCTCAACGTTAGTTTGATGATAGCTATATTCCCCGGAATGATACGCCTCTAATTATTCCTTTATTTTTTTCAGTGTGGACGCCATCATCTCCTCCTGCCTCTCATAGGTGAAGTGGAATTTACCCTTTGGATTGAGCTACTTGCCGACCTGTACTTGTGTCAATGTGGAATGTGCTTGTTGGCTGTGCGACTTGCTGCATCATTTAGTATTTATTGTGATTTGAGATTAGATCTCGATTTTTGTAACTTTCATGTCTTCTAATGTGTCCTTCTTAAAAAATGTACTACTGAGATTTATGTTCCTTATTAATAAAGACAAATAAGCTATTTTCTGTTTTTCTTATTATCTCTTTATTTTATTAATTCTTCTTTTTATTCCATATCAAACATGAAACGTGAACGCCATTACCAGTGTCACAATGGCACCACCAATACGATCAGTTCTGTACAGCAAAATTCATTTAATAGTACATTTCCACCTTAAATTATAAAATTAATAATACCAATTTTACTGTTGATATCGAATATTAAACAAAATTAGAAGCAATAAAAAGATTTTTGAAAGCCAAAATGCCCGTAATAAAAATGAGCAAATATAACGAGCCAACTAAAATAAACAATAGAAATATCGCAAAATATTTCAATTTAGCGTTTGTATCTTCTAAGTACAGACATTCCTTACAACACCCTTTAACAAATACAGGAAAAACAAGGTAATAAATTAACTCCGCGAGTTCCTATAATAAACTTAGTATGCTATTCTATCTCCATTAATCACCTTAATGATTCGAAGCCTGCGACGTTTCCCAGCAACGTTTTACAGGTTCATGAACTCATTCGAGAGAAAAGCAAACATAAAACAGACGAAATAGATTGAAGAAATAAAGGAAATATGCGCTATTCTAAGAGAGGTGGACGAAATTTGAGACATTTTTTCCATTATCAATTGTGTTGCCATCCGCAGTCAATATCGATTTTCATTGCGTTTCGCTGAGTGGCCTGGAGACATTTAAAGAGATCTCTTCCAAATATGGACTTTTAAAAAAATCATTCAAGGCTTTTTTTGTTTTAAAGAGATTTTTTAAGAAGCATGTTTTTTAAAGTTTCTCATTTATTTCTTGCTTTCCCCGCCCTCCAGAAACCGAGGATCCTCGCGGGAGCTTAAAACTATCTCGAAATATCAAATGTCGATGGAATTAGCATTCATCGCAGAAAACCAATCAAAATCCATCCATTCTTCGCAAAGATTAATCGTGTTAACATCGCATTACACGTCCGGAGGATACTTTTGGTTATTTTTAGAATTCCCATTAAAACGTGATTATGGAACCCATGAGCCCGTTCAACAGAGCTGCGCACTTGGTTTTAGCCATAAAAATTTTATTTTCTATAAATTTGGCAGGTCTATACATTAAGATTAAAATCACTGCAGTGATCCAACGATTCTCTGCTGGAAAACATATGGGAAAGAATTTAGTGATAACTGAATAAGGAACTTTTATAAGACAAATGCACATCTTCACGAGTGGTACCGAAATTTTTCACTTTTGGCCTTGGTGGTACACTCAATCTGACTCCTATTCATACAAAGGGATCTGCCCAACTACTTTTAATAATCATTAATGTGGACCTTAAACATACAAGTACATTTGTACTTCAATGGTACCTTGTTGGTGTCAGATCGGACAGACTTCCAACGAGGGCAAATTGTTGAAGCCCGGCTAGGAGTATCGAGAACATACAGCGTTAGTAGGAAACATCGTCTATAAAATGCAAGTGTGAAGAAATCGATACTGACTGACGGAGGACACAGGACGGGATAAAAGAAGATTGTCACACCATAAAGATAAACGACAACGACGAATTGTGATTACAGAGTTCAATCAGCATTTGAAGCAGTATAAAACAACCCTGTGAGGGAACTTGACAAACAAAATATTTATGGACGAACTGTTATTGATAAACCATTGTAACCAAAGTCAATGCAAAATTGAGACACCAATGTACAAAACCTAGTCTGTCAAGCAATGGTCATAAATCCAAATTCGCATTATTTCCCAGGACGTGTTTATATCTGGAGAACACGGGAGGAAGTATATATTTCAGTCAGGGGATGTTACTCTCTTCTACCTAATCTGAAAGAACTTCAGCAGGGTCTGGATGAAGAATGACTGAACATCGCATCAGAAACAATCCAAGAGTTATATGGGTCCATTCCATGGGAAGCAAAAGCGGGACCTATATCCTCATTATGTTTTTCTTGGCGTTATTACTTTGTCCAATCCCAGAAAATAACGTTAACCTGACTTTATCCTACAAATTAAGATAATTTGCTCATATTGTGTTGAATGAGCGAGACAACAAAAATCCTAACTAAGGTAGATATGACGTGTTTTTACACAAACGTAACCTAACGATTTAGGCTATTTATACACCGCAATGCAAAACTGTCTATCACAAATGGGTATCCTATCCACGTAATTATCACTTAGACACAATTTGGAATTTGTTATTCTTAATGCCAGACATGGATCTAAATGTCAATTAACACTAGGAAACCATGAAGCAAAGCTAACTCTCGAAACAAACTCTCGAAACGCATAATTCAATATGGGCCCTTGAATGACAAGCGCCCATCTTTCGAAAAGTTTCATGGGGAAAAATTTAAAGCTGCGAGGGACAAATCAATTTAGAAACGTGAAAATGATTTACAATGACGGACGAGAGTGCAAATGATTGAGAACGAAGAGTCAATTTCCCACCCACCCCCACATTAATTCGTTGCTGATTGCGGTCCTCCCATGGTTTAGGATTTCCCACTCGGAGCGTTTTCCCTCTCGGCAACAATTAACGTGTAAACGCAAAGGCCAAGTCGCCTACAATTGGTCGACGCCAAGGCATACGAGTCCCAGCGGAGGGCGACGGCCGTTCAAGCGAGCATCTCTCTCGTCATCGGATGAATTACACGCATGCACCCTGCCGTATTCTCTCTCTTTCGAGACATTTGTCGATAAACTCAACGTAGTCAACATGGCTACTAAAGTTTCCCCAATTCGGGTGGAATATTTTAAACCAGCGCGACTTCGCTTTTAAAAAAAAAAAAAAAAAAAAAAAAAAAAGTTCTGTAATAAGATGGTCCAATAAAAAAGGCAATTAAATATAAGAATAAATGAATTTTAAATTATGCAAATTTTGAAAAACAAAGGTTATATAAACTCAATTTTGAAGTTGAGACCAGTAACCATAATTTTTAAAAGGCGGGTTTTCTATCTTATACTTTATAACCTTTTAAACTTTCTATCGTCAATTCCAAAAATGGGAACTGGTTGATCCCCAAGTGTCCTTCCCTTGTATAGACTGGTTAGTTGTTTGGGCTTTAGGAAACGTGAACTAAAAATTGATGACTTTGTTTATCCAATTGCGTCGCAAAACTGCCTATATAACGCGATTTTCAAATAACGCAGTGCGTATTAATTTGATTTTTCTTTACTAATATTGAAATTTTTAAGGACTTTATGAAATTAATGTGTTTGTATGTACTAATTCTGAGTTTCTTATAACGTGGTTCCCATATAATGCGGTACGAATATCTAGATACTCCGTTCGCGCTATAGAACTAGATCGAGTCGATCTAGATACGAACTAAATTCATTAAGAAATTGGATTCTTTTCGTATCCACAGAGTGTTTGCACTTCGGCGTTGCTAATCAGGTCAGCGAACTCATCTTTAATCTCGACTAGTTTTACAATTCAAATTATTCATCATAATCACTAGGTGGCTCATCGAATATCTTTTTTGTCGTCTCAATCCATTCAGTTTTCAAACCCAGGCCGATTAAAAGTTTGGTTTCTTCTTCGGACCACCAGTTGACCGATTGCTTGGACGCCATTTTGTGAAAACTACCGAAGTTAAAGTTGGTCCAAAGGATTGTCGGAAGGAATGAATCTATATTATAGTTGGGCGATATTAGGAAGACATATGGCTACTCCCATTTACTGAAGGTAAAACGTGCCCAATGCAGCCAATCATCTTTAACGATAACCTCTCTTCCTCAGCCTTTGTTAAACAAATAAATGTTTTTGTGAGATTTTCCTATAGGACCAAGTGAACCACGGCAACGGAGGTTTTTTTGCCATGTGTCCTTCTATAACCGTCCGATTATAACAGCATCGATCTGGTTCACCAAAAAGGATTCAATGAATCGAGTTTGGGGACCGTCGATTTATTTCGAATCCAGATTGCTAGCGTTCGCACTTCAAAATTCTTCGAAAATATCAGGTCGTTGCATATCAAATGTCGGATTGCAGAGGTCATCTTTAATGGCCCTCTAGAAAGGACACCTTCACAGGTGGTATTCGAAATAACCCCCATTGCAATCCAAACATTGTTGCTAACGATCCGGCAGTTTCTCGAGCCCTCTCCGATAGAATCCATGGTCACGGGACTCAATAAACTCCTGGAATGCATTTTCGACATCTGCTTGGGTTATGAATGTTTTCCTCCGGAGAAAATTGTCCAGGCTCTGGAAAAGATGACAGTCGGTGGGGAAAGGTCCAGAGAGTACGGGGGGGGGGGGTGGAAGCACCTCGTAGCCCAGAGCCTGTAGTGCCTACACGGTCGTTCGTGAACGTGCGGACGCGCGTTGTCATCCAGCAGAAGGACGCCTTTGCGATGCACAAGTGGAGGTTGTTGCTGACACAGTTTTGTGTGCATACAATGCAGTTAACGACAGTAGGTCGCAGCAGTGATCGTCTCCCCCTGCTGCAGGAAGCTGTAATGCACTACACCCCGGATGTTCCACCAAACTGCAACCATGAGCTTCCTGGGGTGTAATGGCGGTTTAGGGAATTGTCGCGGGGGTTCATCAGCATCCAGCCACTGTGCTGACCGTTTCCTATTGTCGTATCGCAGGTGAGAATGCGATCAAGAAACTCCGCTTGTTCATGGCGCAAAAGCAATTCCGTATACACCTCCAATCGTCGCTCTTTTTGGTTTTCCGCAAGTTCATGTGGGACCCATTTGTCCTGCTATATCACTTTGCCGATGGTCCTAATGTGTCTACTGACAGTCGACGCTGATACAGCATGATCCTCTGCAATTTCCCGAACAGTTTTTGACGGGTTCTCTTCCACAGATCGCTTCAGATCAGCGTCATTCAACACGTTGGGCGGTCTGCCGCGTGGCTCATTTGCCAGATCCGTCACTCCCGCCCGGAATTTTCGGAACCAACTTTGGACAGTACGTTCGTTTATGGTGCCTACACCGAATACCTTATTGATGTTTCGAAAGGCGTTGGATGCAGTGTGATTCAACATGAACTCGTAATGCATTATCACACGAATTCGTATGAAGTCATGACTATCTTCGCTTGGGTTCAAACGCTATTAAATAACATCGCAGACATGCAAATTTCAGGCAGCTGGTCGCTGATAGGTTTATCTCTGGCAACGTACTACTTTGTTATGGGTACTTGCTACTAAACGTGGAAACCGTGCTGAAGCGCGGAACCCACCTCGAAATCCGACATTTGATATGCAACGACCTGATAGTCGAGTTGCCGATCCAGCTTCAATGTGCTACTGCGAACGGGGTATAACGCACTTTGACGATTATCATTCTTCAAGGTGGTTCTGTTTCCTTTTTTTTTTGATGGATTTGAGATCGCGGGTTCAAATATGGTGAAATTTTACGTAAATTAAATTGAAAGATACTTTACTGGACTCATTTGTGATTCATATTTCAAGTTCAGAATTACGATGCCCAAAATGGAAGAGATATACTTTAATATTTCCTAAGTAAATGCTTTCCTTGTAGAAAAAAAAAAGTTAAAAACTCGGTTCTTATGCGGATCTTTTGAAGTTATGCGATGTTTGCATTCAAATTCAGAGTTCTCCGTATTGTACGAAGGATACGTACAAAAGTTATCTCGCGGCAACGCATTCCTTGTTTACCTCCCGATGAAATTCCACGGCCCGTCTGAGATTGTATGTCTATTGCTAAACCGAGTATAGACCGAGTATACAAATTCGTTTTAAGAGTCATCATGAAGTCACCCACAGAAATCAGCATAACTATCCTGTAGCAACAACATTACGGGAAATTTATCCATGACTTCTGAAGAATTTATTGATTATTAATTATTATAATTGCTAATTGTCCACAGCCTTTATACAGTCGACCGGAACTTTTTAGAGCTCTAGAGTGCGGGGAGCTTATTCAAGAAATCGAGGAGTTTCCTCCTTAATATGACGGTGATACTATATTCAAGGCGCAATATAGCAACTATAATATTTTACGTCTTGAAAATATTATCACTGTTAAACCTTCCATTTTTTTAATAAACTGCCTCGACTCAGAGCTCTAAAAAGTTCCGGTCGACTATACATTCATCACTTTCCTTATGTTTAAAAAACTGAAGCCTGAGAGCCACTTTTTAGAAAGTCACTGCTCATCCCCCCCGCTGCTTTTGTTATTTTTCTGGCCTTTTAGACACAATCGGTTTGGGGGAGCTATTTTGTAACTGCGTTTCGCATTGGTGGATGCCTACCGTTAAAATTTGTAATAACGTACAGAGTGCGGAGGTATTTGAGAACAAAACGACGTCTGCAGGTAAAAGGAGCAAACGCTTGAGTTACCACAGAGACTTTAATTCAATTTACATTTTTGTACAAAGGACTACAAAATACCACCGTCCGCCGCAATGACAGCCTCCACACGCTGTCGGAACCGCTGGCAGGCAGCAATGAGGTGGGTCTTCTGGATTTCTGCCACTGCCTCCACAATAGCTGGCCTGAGAGCTTCAAGGGTGTTGTGTGGATGCTTGTTGGACTCCCTCTCAACGACGCCCCAGATGTAATAGTCCAAAGGATTGAATCAGGGGAGCTGGAGGCCCACACGATGGGAGGGATGTCCACAAAAGATTTGTGCCCTAATACTACGTATTTAACTTAATAATGTAACAACAAAATTCCAAACGTTTTATTTGATTTATTCGTTTATTGCAGACACTGCTTCTATAGGAAGCACTGCCATCGACAGAATAAAAGATGGCTCTACCATATAAAAAGCCAGAAAATGAAAAAAAGATGAAAAAGAATTCATCCTCAACGAAAGAGAATATTTGTAGCTTTTAGTGCATCTCTTAAATACAGTCTTCTTTAAGCGACCAAAAAATGGGTGGTGCGCATTCTATTTACTTCCTTCTAAAAGATCATTCGAAAGTGCTGTAAGATGAAAATTTGCTGGTAGAAGGGCGTTGTTTATTTAACGCCCAGCAACATAGAAGCACCAGACTATATTTATATAACAAAATCACACATTCTATTAATGTTTATGAGGAAAGAGCGCCAGAAACACGAATGGTCCAGTTCCTTTATTCGCATGAGAAACACTTTAAACAAAGGCGTTGCATTTAATGAGAGAAAGATAGCGAGAAATACACAAGCTGCCCATATGTTTACTTTAATTGCCTTGCAAAGGTAAAATAAAACGCAACACGATCCTGTCTCTTCGGAGACCAAGAATAACTCTTGCTTCATCAACGGCATCAATAAACAGGAGCGTTTTATTCCTTATTCCGCGCCTTCGTCTCGGCTTTGACGCGCTTACAACCAAATCGTTTTGTTTCCTCTCGGCAGAAAAGAAGTTATTACCGAGAAAGTGCTTCGTTCGTTTTAACAGCGTGCCACCTTCACCCAGTTGCGCACACGCGCACATACACTGTCATTTGCTTTCCCGTGGCGAACGAGACGTAGGAATGAGAAAGCACGAGACCGAGAATTTACACCTGTCGTCATTTATCTTGTTGGCTGGATTCCTGGGGGTCGCGGAGTCAGCGCGTGCATAGCGTCGCGCGTCGAGACCTCTCCTCCCCACCTTGGAAGTGGTAATGACGTCTGGACCGAAGGTAAAAGGGTAACGGGGGTTGGGAGAGCCATCTATCTCAATTCTCGTAATTAGTCGCGTCCCATTGGGAGCCTAATGGAGACGCCCTGACGAATCGGCGAGTTTATTGAATTTAAAACAAAGTGGTCGAAGAGAAATTTATGGAATCGCTCACCAATACACTCCAATAAAGCCGCAATTCGATCATATTCTCCGCCACACCGCTTTACAACAGCCGCTTTAATTAAACGAAAGGACAAAATCAATCCCGTGCCTGAAATATAAGCCTTGTATTTAATTTAAAAAAAATTCCTTACAACTCCTTAAGGGAATTCTTCACACCACCAACTACTTTGATTCTTAGTCAGCGCGCGATCGTTACCGGAAATACAATTCCAGTTTAGAAAACAGGGACTGGATAATTTAATTTGCATAATTTAAAAACTTCTTACGTTATGCTCTCGAGGAAGAATCTTAGCCAAGTGGTTCTCGTTTCAGTTGCGAGCGTGAAACTCTACCTCACTTCCTCCTTGCGGTGAGCTCTTTAACGCAGACGACGTTGAATGAAGAAAATATTAAGTGTACCAAAGTGAATCATGGGATTCAAAAGTGTCGGTTGTGGTTGAAGGAAACGGACATGATATCTTTTCATATCAATTCTCAACGCACCGATTTCATTACAAATGATTCTGTTTAAAATTCCAAGGCCAACCTTCTTCGTTGTTTAAATATGTCGCATAACGATAAATTTTCTTTAAAGAGCAACAACCATGAAGCATCAACAAGGACGGGTCCTTATGTAAATCATGGTGAAGTAACAGCAATATGTAGTGCCCGGCGGCAAAATAGGAAAAACATGGCAAGATGGTACGTGCAAGAGCCTGCTTGAATATTTCCGACTTTTCACTTGTAACTCAGGTATTCAGAGAATAGCAGTTCTGCAACGTAATTACAGTTCAAGCGCGACCGTTGCCGGAAAAGGCTTATTAATGAAGAAAACAGTTAAAAAGCTACTGTGGCAACAGAGGAATAATACCGCGACAAATTACAGTTCGGTACACAAAGAATCATAACCGAAAACACAATACGTCGAGCTCTGTCCATTGGTTATATACAGTACACTGCTCAAAACAATTAGGGGAACAAATTTTCCAAAGTTGGCCATCCGTCATCTAAATGATATAATCCCAAAGGAAAAATGGAACAAGACACGCCATTCACTAATAAAAATCAAATCAACCTAATTATATTCCAAACTTGTTTTTACACAAAAAAACAAAGAAAGGACCTCATCCTAACACAAGTGAAATAGCTCACCTCATCTCAACAAACCTTGTGATTATCTTGAATGATGTGAAGATTACTTTCTCACTTTTGTCACAGATTGATGTTTACACAAAGCACACAAAATGCGACATCTTACTGAAGTTCAAATGACTATAGCAGTTACATTACTCAAGGAAGGCCATTCTGTGCGTTATGTGGCAAATAAACTGCATGTTATCCTTTCTGTCATCAGCCGACTTGGAAACGGTTCCACGAAACAGGCCAATATTCTAGGAGAGCGTTACATCGAAACGTGCTGCTACTACCTGAAAAATGGATGTCCGACCAAACTGTCAGTAACAGACTTAGGAAGGCCAACCCGAGACCATGTCGACCAGCATAAGGTGCACGTTTGAGTAATGGGCACGCATGATGTTTGCCCGCATTCAAACTGGTTGGGAGCTTCGTCACTGGAAATGCAACGCCTTTGTTTAAAATGCTGGAGGAATATTTTCCCATTACATAGGATTTACACATTGTTTTGGAAGTGAGGAGATAAAAGGCACTGGAGATAATGCAGTTACAACTGGATTTTGTTAATAAAAGGTGTAGCTGTATTGTTTCATTTGTTGTTTATTTAAAAAGTCTTTTTAGATGACAGACAGCAGACATTAGAAAATATGTTCCTCTAATTGTTTTGACCAGTGTGTAATAATCATCCATGGTACCTTTGCTAAAAAAAGAAAGCTCATCTCCTAAAGTCCAAGGTGAGTGAAACGTTTTTTGGTCCGAAGAGTGTGGGTTCTCTCTCCACTATACTGATAGCATAAACAACACGAATGACAAAGTGACAACCTTACAGGCGGAGAAAGGTGTAACAAAAATTAATTCCCCGTGGAGGATAAAGAAAATAGCAGAAGCCCTGTGTTCATCTCTATTTTATCATTTTATTATCCCCATTTTTAAGCCTCATTTTTTATTATAAAAAATCGATTTTTTCGAAGATCGTATTTGTACAGAGCTTTATCTTTCGCTTCTCGTAATTTCCAATCGAATGACATGCCATTGGAAAACGTCAATAATTCTAAAGACCACTTGATTGCTACCCCCACAAACTCCGAACCCACTGGCAGAATTGGGCCCAAACTTTATAGTTATGTAGAGTAATTCTAATGTAGAGAAATGTACATATCGAATTTCACTTCTTTAAATATCTATAAATCATATAAAATAATTGGTCTCTATTTAGACCCCCCTCCCTGGTAAATCCGATCCCAGTGGGCCAATCAAAACCAAACTTAATAGTAAAGGAGGACATGCACATGTTTAGTAACATCCCGAATTTCAATCTGCAACGTCAAAAAAATCTAGAAAATGTGAAGGAGAAAGACAGTCGGACAATCGAACAGACGGACATTGTAAAACTAACAAGTAGCTTCATTCTTACGCTACTTAATAATGCTCCGGAGAATTTTCTCCTGGACATATCTTCCCTAATAGCACTTGAAATATCTCTTAATGCCACAAGCTATCTCATTATTGTTTATGGCTACAATGTTCCCCGACGCAACGGCCACTTTCAAGAGGACAATACACCTTGCCACTATGCTCGATTCTCTCAGATTGGTTCAGTTAACATCACTCCGATGTTAAGATCATTTCGAAGCCTATAAATCGCCGCCATCCAATTTGAACGGAATAAAGGCTACTATTAAGTTAACATAGATTAGTATACATATATATTGTAGAATGCGAATTTGAGCTACAGGCGGATCAACTCGTTTCTTGTATGGTATGTATAAAGTGGTCACTAAGTATAACTTCTCTATTTTGATTTCTCATCAGACTCTTCATTCTGAATAAAATGGAATAAAGGTTAAAAATGATACGGTAGAATATACTTTACTTGCCTTACGCGTTTCGGTTTTACACCATCTTCGGAGGCTGATACAGTTACAAGGATTTAGCTGGCTATGGCCAGGGCTTATATACAGAAAGTGGGGAAGGTAAAAGTTGTTGATTAGTTTATATACATGAAATGATATTGGTGATATGCTGAAAGTTTGGTGAACTGTATGAGGAGATAATGGCGGATCTAATAGAGAGCTGTTGTGACGTCATCTGGTCTTGGATGTTTTATCTGCTTCAATGAGGAGGTCAAGAATGCCTCGAAGGTGGTCTGATTATTAAGTATGGTGGTACGGTCTTCCCGGTGGTGTTTCCTTATCTCGATCTCTTCTTGGATTTTGATCCTGGCTTTGTTGCTGCCTTTCCAAACGATATCCATACATTCGTCTATTGGAAGGATTCGGTGTTTCTGCTTTATGAGGTATTCGGCATAGGCGGACTTGTCTCCATTTAACCATGACCGCCTATGCTCGTTAAATATTTCTTGAAATGATCGTGTCGTTGAGCCGATGTAATATGCGTTGCAGTCTTGGCATGATAGTTTGTAGAACCCTGCCTGCTTGAATCTGTCTTGTTAAGTAGTTTTCTTTCTGGAGTTCAGGCACTCTTAGGCCTTCCTCTTTAAAGATCTTAGCCAGTTTATATGCTTCAGGTCCAAAGTAGCTGACTGTAACAAAGTCCTTCTTATCGGGCTGCTTAGCTGGTTGTCGTATTGATCTTTTGGTGCTCTTGTAGATTGAGTCGGTGATTTCTGGTTAGACTCAAGATTCTTACCAATTACTATTTTACATATACATACAAAGTCAAAAGTACCTATATAATTAAGAACATGAAAAAAAGCTTACCCTGATATAGCAGCAACTCTACGACAACACTCGTCCGTCCTGCGGGGAAGTAAATCTTTGCCGCAAAGCTTACTGCTCCTTCAGGCATTGCTTTTAAAACTTGAATCTGTAAATCATATCAATTAAGCAAATTAATGTTAATCAAAGAACAAATATTAATAATTCTATGTTAATGCACATTAATTACTATTAAACCGTGTCACCAAAGGCTATTATGGATCATTTTAATGCAATTTGAAGTACATTTAAAGATATTCGTGGTTGGGAATAATAATGGAAACAGCTCTTAAAGTAAGGGACTCTTATTAATAGATGGACTATACAGTTTCATTCCTCGTATTATTCACAGAAGGACCTGTCTTTATCGGCAAGATAGTGATTTATAGTCTCATCAGTGAGCATTTTCGAAATCCCGGCTCTCGAAACATAATAATCTGGAGGTTTGGTGTCATGTATGCACCGGTTAGGATCGCACGTAATGGGCAGCATCACAACACCAAAGCGCTCACAAGAGGACGAAAACAAAGCAGTTCCATTACGGGGAGACAATGTCATTAACATCAGACACAGGTAACCATTATTTTTTCCAACTCCTGCAGGCAGGTATTATCTTTTAATGCTTAAGCTGGAGAGTATAGGTTAGATTGAAAGATTCCTCCTCCAAAAAGAACTTCCCTGAAAACCTTTTTTTGCGCTTTATCGTAAAAACAAGAATTAGTTGCGAGAAAATTTCTTCTCAGACATAATAAAAGTAACCAGAAAGAGAATAAAGCTGAAAGTACTTCCTGGTTGTTCAATAACCTTCAAATAAGCTTCAATTTTCAATTCAAAATAGAGTCATTTGCAAGAGAATTTAATCAAAGAATGTCGCATTGGAGCCCCGTAACTGCTATTTAAAGGCACATTTAAAATCGAAATTAAAAAAGAAACGTTAATTTCCACAAAAAATAATCGGTAATGAAAGAAAACAATGTTCTGTCAACAGAAGAAGAAAAATTAAAAAAAAAAGGGCCCAACTCTTTTCAAGACCTTTGTCGCCTTGGATATTAGGGTCGGAAGTTATTCATTTACTCGGAATGCCCCGGAGAAGCGACTCGGCAGGCGAAGGAAGAAGGAGGTAGGACGTCTCCGTCGTTGTTTTTCCATAAAATGAGATTCATAATTTTAAGATAAAAATCTAATTTAAGTCATTGACGAAGATGGAGTTTGGAATCTTTCATTTTCACTCCTCTCCGATGTCGTCTTCGCTCATTAATTCATGCGAACTCATTATTATGCAAAACTCAACTCATTAACTACAGGAAATAGGACTAAAAAATCATATACCCCCTCCCTTATGCACTTGCTGAACGTGTGAAAATTTGATTAATAACCAGCCGTTGGAATTATTCAAAACGGCGACGTGAATACTTTAAACCCATAAACAATTTTGTTCTCATTTTTTTATTAGCGTCTTCAAAATAATAAGTTAAAAATTTTAATTTAATTTAGCCCCCCAGGAAAGCCCCTGTCCAAAAGGTATAAAAAGTGCTTTTTCTGAGAAACAATTTGCATTCTTGAGAAACTTACTCACATTCTTGAGGAAATGTACTCGCTACATGGAGAAATTAAGTAGATGAAAGCCATTAATCATTTACATATGGGGAACGCATTGGAAGATTTTTAACGGCCACGCAGGGCACCCGCAAGGCAACAAACAAATTTAAAGTAAATAACAGTGTTTTTATGAACTTTTTATTTACCCAACATAACTTGTTTATTAAGTTGATAAGAAATAGATTTCCCTGTTAGTTACACGGTTGGGTAGACATTAATAACACGTGAAGAAGCCGAGCTCTCAAGAGACGAATCTCCTCCCTCAAGACTGGCTTTCCATTAATGAAGTTGCTGCTATCAATCTAGCCGCTAAAAACATGAAACTTATATCATGCAACACAGAATTTTATCATGTTAACCGGGCTGAATTGCTTTCTCTCCAAGTTATCTAACAATCATTTATTATTAAGATCACTTAAGACATTTCTTTAAGGAATAAACAAAATTTCAATCACTCTTCTTTTGATCGATCGCTAACAACAATATGGGGCATACCTTTGAAATGAAAAGATCAGGTCATGACTGTAGAGACAAGGTGAAGAGAGCTATAATCTACGTAAGTAAAGCTTTAAAACAGCAAGCAAAGTCAATAATCACAAAAATGGATCATACAGAAGACCTCGGCGACTTTTACGTGGCACTGTCATTGGATGTCACAAAAATGAATCGACGAATCTTTGATATTTCGGACCTGTTAAACTCAAGTCCACTGGATTGAATAAAATGTGTAAAGTGGAAGCATGAAGGGGCAACAATTATGAAACAACACAAATCTCATCTTACTGACAGATTTTAATCGGTTTGCTTCTGGTCCCAGGATCACCATGGAATTTGGACAAGCATCAGAAACTATCGCTTGAAACAGATGACTACTTTGAGAGCTCCAAATAAATACTTTACTAACAATGCGACCCAGCTCGATCTGAATAGCTACCTTCTTCATTATTAGGAGCTTTAGCATAAAAGCTACTTATAAGAATGCGCCCTTGGTCTGTACGTTTATCCGGTCCGGCACGATAACTTGAAAATTCTGTTTTCAGAAATAAGACCATCAAAGTCTTAGCTCGGCCGTATCAACTTTTCAGAAATTTTCGTGGACCCCTTCAAGTCGAATTCACGTGCTAAAACAGTGAGTGTAATGAATGCCAAGATAACGGCATATCATATAATAATCGATTTGCCAAGAAGGAATACATTGTTACATTCTGTTCATCCTTTAAGCATTACTGACATCGGCGCGCGTACGTGAAAACGCTTTGTCGACGCACGATTGCTCAAGTGCCGTGACCACCGAGAAGGCCTCCGCAATGAAACTGAATACATTGTTACATCATCATAGATAGTGCAAATTCAGGGCTTATTATTGGTTGAAATACGAATAACAATGCACTATCTATGTGATGCAACAATGTATTCACTTTCATTGCGGAGGCCTTCTCTCTCGGTGGTCATGCAAGTGCTCATAGTCTAAATTATTAAGTAGCGGAAGAATGGAGCAGCTTATTGGTTTTACAATGTCAGTCTTCATAAATTCTACATTTTTTGAGATAGAAGGTTGAAATTCGGAATGTAGCTTCCTATAGGCATGTCCATCTGAACTCACTATTTAGTTTGGCTTTGATTGGTACACTGGAGTCGGAATTACGGGGGTGGGATTCAGAGAGGACAAGATATCTATTTAGATACGTAAAGGCGTGAAATTCAGTATCCAGATTCCTCTAGGCAAGATCTACTTTGCTATGAAGTTTAGGACCATTTATTCCATTGGGGTCGAATTTGCGGGGGTGGCAGTCACTTGGTCTTTAGAACTATGGCAACATATGGCATGTGATATATCATACGTTCGGAAATGATGAGAAAGAAAGAAAATAAGAGCTTTTTCACATTTTCTACAAATTACGTTCGAGAAAATTAATTTTTTGATGAAAAAACTTGCTGAGAGTGCAGATAAAGAGGTAAAAATAGATGACTGTAGGATCTGTTTCTTGCCTTACCCTACTCGGGAAGGGGGGGGGGTTAATTTCTTTTTAATAAATGTATAAATGTATTTCTGCTTCACTGCTAAAGCTCCTCCTTGGAATGTTTACAAGATTTTATTTTCAACAATCTCGCTCTTCACAGTAACTGGGCCCTGAAGTTGTAACTCCACAACACTCAAATGATTTGCAGGGAAGCAAATCTTTGCTGCAATGTACGAGGTCTGTTTAAAAGGTAATGAGAATGCGTGTTATCTGCCAACTCAGGATGCTCTCCCTCTAGTGGTAATTAGACAAACATCTGCTTGATCTTCATCACTTTTCAACTTCCTACTGTCAGTACATTACATGTATTTGCGGGAAGACTGTTTTATTGTGACGGAAATGAATGCCTCGAAACTGAAATTCTACCGTGACAATCCTCGAGAGAACGGAGGAAAAGAATTCTTCGAATGAGACCAAACATTCCTGAAACAATTCGACAATGCACCTTGTCATGCAGAAATCTCTGGCCCAAAAAGGCATTTCAGTGATACCTCAGCCATGTGACTTTTTCCTCTTTCCCAAGTTGAAACGTTACCTCAAAGGACGACATTTTGCTTGTTTCCGCAAGTCCGTGACGGACCAACTGAAAGTGCTTACACCTTTCGACTTCCAGCACTGCTATGAGGAGTGGAAGCAACATCTCCGTCGCTGTGTGGTCTCTCAAAGGACCTAATTCAAGGTGATAAGGTTGATTTGTAAAGTGATACTGATGGTTTATTATTATTGGTTTCTTAGAATTTTTGGCGTCGACTATTAAGGTCATTTTGCGCCTTTTACACAAATTATATCTGTATCCAGCCCGGGATAAACACAAACATCTATGCCCACGGCGGGATTCAAACCCACGACCAGGTAGACTCGAGAACTAGAAGCCTACGTCCTAGCCCTCTCGGCTACCTGGCCGGCTGATAATGTTGGAATATTCAGCAATTTGAAAACAAACTTGAACAATTTTAAACGACTTTTTATACGATGTGTGATCAAAAAAGTTCCGGGACTGGTTGCGCATCTCGCCAACAAATCCACAAATACAGTAAATTATAGTCCTAACATTCATAAATCAGCTTTTCAAAGGATTTTGGTTCATGTGCATTGGGGACTGAGAAAATACTGCTATTGTGATCACTTGTGTGAGGTCGTCTGCGATTTTATCATGGACATTAAATTTGAGAACAAGCAAATTCGAGCAACGAGCAATCCGAAGGAGGACGTTCAGCGAAAGCGAACAGATCTGTGGGGTGAAAAAAACTGGATCCTCCACAAAGACAATGCACCCTCTTACTGAGCGCTCCTCACACATGAGTTTCTTGCGAAAAATAATACGATTTCGCTTCCCCCTACTCGCCAGATTTGGCTCCTGCAGATTTTGCCCTCTTTCTGAAAATTAAGATCCAGTTGAAAAGTCGCCGTTTTGATACGATTGAGCAGATCCAGAGAAAAAGGTGCTTCAGTCGTTTCAACAAGACGACTTCAAGGAGACATTCCTGAAGTGGAGAAACGTGGACTCGTTGTATGGCTTCGCAAGAAGACTATTTTGAAGGGGACACCATGTAAACGTATTTAAATAAAGTACTTTCTCTCTGAATAAATGGAGCCAGATACTGTGGACAGACGTCAGAAGACAGGAGAAGAAACCACTAATCCACATAAAATATTTAATCGGATGATGGATGCACATTTCAGCAGCCAACCTGCCTTCTTCAGCATACAGGAAAGCTTCGATCAAAATAGGCAAGCTATTCTGTTAAATTTGTTTAATTGACTACTGTTTGCTATATAACAGCTTGTAACTTGTTCACAATTCATCAGAATAGTTTGACTACTCTGACCGAAGCTTTCCTGGGTCGAGTTTTTGGACTTGAGATTGCGGTTTAGTAAGCATCGCTCATACGTCAAACTTGCTTAAGATGAGAGCAATTACCATTGGAAGGCTTTAATATTACGCAATTTTGACGTATGAGCGATGCTTACTAAACCGCGATCTCATGTCCAAAAACTCGCCCCTGGATGCTGAAGAAGGCAGCTTATATAATTAAATATTTTATGTGGATTAGTGGTTTCTTCTCCTTTCTTCGTACTTTCTCTGTTAATGAACCAGTCCCGGAACTTTTTGATTGCACCTTGTACATGTGTGATAGAATAGTGCAGCCATTTATTATAGGTATTTATTGTCGCCAAAGTATGAACAGATTATAACAATGCAGCACGTTGTGATTAGTGCGTTTTCTAGGAAAAAAGCTCTCAAAATCGCCGGCGGTAATAACGACACAGCTGACGGAACTTGAACAATCGTTTATTTGATCGTCAAATTTAAAACAATAAATTTGAATATGATTTCGCAAATTTCGAAGCCGATATCAGTTTAGTAGTCAAGTTAATTACTTGAAAATCAATACCTATACAGGTCTGAATATTGAGTGGCTTGAGGCAGCCATGCTTTTAAACAATTGCCGTCTAATAAGTCACAGAGCCAAACCTGTTGGGATGAACCAGTCTTCTAAATCAGGTGATAACATAATCCAGGATTTTATTTTTTAGACACAGAGTCCTATGTATGGTGGCCCTACATTCATCCATCAATTTCTATTCAAGGCATCTTACCATCCCTTGTCATTACTGCGCATAGAGACTGCCGTATAAATGTCTCGATATAGGAACCATTTATCAAGTTCTCTTTCAGGCCTTTAAGAACTGGACATGGAAGGGTGGGTATGCAATATGAAAATGTTAGATGGACCAAAGAAGTGCATTTAAAAGCATATCAAGATGTAAAGAAGGCACTCAATTTTTAGAAAAAAAATTCACAAGTGATATATCTTAATTTTTTTTAAAACGAGTTAGGTTGCAATTTTAACACTTTCAAAGAGTTGACAGGAGCATCTATTAGCTTTGAGCCGAGACAGCTATTGAGCTGTATGCAAATTACCATGATCAACGACGTTGCTGTAAGGCCTGTTTTATTGCCTTCTCATTTAATAACAAATAGCCAACAAAAGCCATCTTTGTCCTCTCCTCTCGTTTATTGGCACTTTTTAGGCGGCCATCACCTTTACCGTTCAACCCTTTGATTACTCGAGACACAGGAGAAAAATATTATGCTCTGCGCCAAGTAAGGTTTCATTAAGAGACGGTGAACGTTGTTCAATGATTGGTGGCAACCTCGTCGACAAATGATTAACGCCGTCTTGTAGTAGTCACGTGGTCCCCCACTTGATTACCCTCGCCTCCGAGGCCCAGTGCCTAGGTGGTCATTAAGGGCGTCGTTAGGAGGAGGGTTCCACCTCACCTGCCGAAGTCTCTTTAATATTGCACTCGAACGCTGCTGTCCTGAGGGATGGCGGCGAAAACTGGCGAATGACAATGGCATTGACAATAATTGGCGACCACCAGAGGTCGTTGAACTACGCTAATCCCCACCCACAAACCCCCCACCTCACTCAACGACGAACTAATCAATTACAAACTCGAAAAACGCTTCCGCTAATCAGATCAAGTATTGATGAGGGAAGACTCATCGAACTCCCTGTTCACGACCCCGTTTTGAGTGTTGCTGCTGAAAATGCATGGAAATTATTCCGGCGCATCTTCTTATTAGAGGGAACAGCTCCGTCGTCTTCTTGTTTCCTGCCATTAAAGTTTTGTTGGTTTTCCGACGAGGACAACTTTTAGGTTTGTGATCTGAATACTGGAAAGAGAAAACGTGTTTCCCAGCTGTAAAGAGTTTCGAAGAAAGTTTTCTTGGCGATAGTCTTTCCTTTTGCGTGTAGTAAATGCTTCCACGAACGGAACAACGGGAAATAAAAACGAAATAAAAATTTTTTTAAGACATAAGAGTCTTTATGTTGGGTTTACGTTGAAATTTCGAGAACTTGGTCTTTATTGATTTTTACAAAAAATGTCGGCATCTTTGGGAGGGTGTAACATTTTGCCGCCTTTTTCTATACAAAGATATTTTCAATGCCTGCTCAGAAACTGTCATATTTAAGCAAATAATCACTACTCCTCATTCACGTATTTACTTAATTTATTTATAAATCAAACCTTTAGAAACATAGGAATCTGACCATTACAGATAGAAATGATAAAAGAAAAGCAGTAAAGGAATTTGGCCGCCAATTGGTAAACTACTCGCATATAAGCAATATCAGTGTGTGAATCACTTTTTAGATTCACAATCAGATCTATCTCTACTGCTATATAATCAAGAATTTTAACAATTCAGATGAAATTATATTTCAAAATTTCGCCGTCCATCATCTTACTCGTAGACATTCTTTCAGACAGGGCTGACCATGAGAAACAAACCTTGAAGCAAAATTGCCTTTCACGTGTTAAGGACAGTTTTTAGAAGGTGCTTAAGTTTTTTCAAGCAATATCCACATTTACAAAGAACGGTAGTGGCTTTAAATACGCTTTCCACGTTTTCTCCAAAGTTGTTAACACAATGAAAAGAGGGAACCGAGAGTCATCGAAGCCAACCAAGTGGGGACTCCTTCACTCAGAGTAATCGAATTCGGCATCCAATTACTACCTGGAAGAGGGCTTCTTTGTTGGCCAAGTTTTTGTCGAAAGATAGAAAAAAAGGGACACGACTTTTATATTTACTCTTCCCTCCAACAATGCAAACAAGGACCTCTTCTCACGTTTAATGATATAATTATGAATTCACATTTAAGAAGAATAATACGAATTTTTTTTTTGCTACTGTTTATGAATCTATAAAAAGATTTATGTATGAACATTATTGATTTCTTACTCTAAGGGGATAAAATGTTATTATTGGAGAAATAAAGTGTAGCTTTTGAGAGAAAATTGTTTTTAAAAACATCCCCAACCTGTATTATGCAAATGCGATTGCCTGATAAAAACCTAACTCCTCCTTGAAATGAAAAGATAAATAAATGAAGATCCCATTTTCAAACGAAAACAATTTTAATACCAAAGTAACGTCTGGTTTTGATCCTCTTGGTGGAAACGAACGGAAGATTGTTTTTTTTTTTTTGCCTTCAAACTATTCGTCTTCGTTCGTTCATTCTTTCTCAATTTCTAGCTCTCCACCTTGATTCGTCTCTCAATCTCCTTTTGTTCTTTAGCCCCCATTACGACTGTTTCGCCGCTCCACCCTGCCTTCCTCTTTCTCTCTCACTTTCCTTCACTCATTTAATCTCCAAGCGCACCAGCGAAATCGATTTCCAACAGGTGATTGCGAATAACTTCATCACCCTCCTTTTCCAACGCTCCTTCAATGCATTGAGAGAAATGAGGAAGGGGAGTTGGAGACCGGAGAAAAAATCATTTCTCTTCTACTCTCCGTGCTATTCCCATCTAACCCACCTACACTCCTCCATCTTCTACTTTGATATCCAATTAATAAAACAGTAGATGAAATTTCAGGGTTTTACAAGTTTCATTAGCCTCGTTCGTGCTTTGCCTGCAACCTTTGATTATAACTATTGCAAAAATAATTCCACCATCAATAAGTAAGTGAATTCATCAGGATCCCAGTCTTACAAAAATTGATCTTCAACTCGTTTTAACAAAAAATTTTGTAAGGTAAAAAAAAACTAACTAACAATATTAGTGCAAAACTTGCTAAAATCTCAGATGGCGGAACCTTATACGGAAGGTTTGAAGATATCAAAAGTGTTTTTAACGAAATGGTGACTATATAGAATATAACATAATCTAAACATGTATGCATTTGGAACCACTAATAAATTTTTTATTTTTCGTTTGTTTTTGTTTTTTAAGCGACCCTTTTGAAATACGCCTCCCGTGATTAAAAATTGTGGGAAAGCTCTCAACACTGTTCAAAAGTGGTCCACAATGCACTCTACTATACGTAACTTTCTTAAACCAAGTATTAGTCGTTAATTTTATGATGGATGTAGAAAAAAGGAGGACGAGATATAAGAATAATTAATATTATATAAATCAACTCACCGGTGAAATTATCACGTAGTCACAATATCTCTACAAAATTGAAAACAAAAATTTCTTGAGCTCTATAATATAGGATGCAAGCCAAGCAAGGCTATGGCAGGAACATCGCCGCCAGATTTCAGAAGAGCTGCTTCTTATTATCAGTGTTGAAAACTTTAAAAAAATGACTTGCTTTATTGAAAAATTCAAAATCTGCAGATGTACCCCTTCCTCCCTTATATGAAATGTGTGACCATTGTGGAGACATTGTAAGATCGACAGACACCATTTAGGTGCCTTTATTTTTGTTTGCTACGTCCTTAACTAGGAAAGGTTAATAGCATTAAAATCCGTTGGAATAAAGACTAAAGAAATATCATCCAAAAGAAATGAAGGAAACTGTAATAATGTGGACAAGACAATGTTTGTCTTACTTCATTTAATATCTTATACGATACAATCTTAGCCACATTCTTAGTTACTTTTTCAATATGCTATCGTAGTGGATGACTAAAGAGGGCCGTATTTTATACATCAAATACAAATATAAGAAATTAATATTATGTACAAATTGTTACGCCGCCGTTGTGCGAAATACGTACGTCGTCGAGGAAATAGTGAGTGGCCCCCCACGTAGCCCAACCTATCGTCGCTTGACATTTACTTGTGGGGGCACCTCAAACTCGTGGTTTACGCTGAAAAGATTGTTGACCTGCATTGTTGATTTCCATTTGGCATCCAAGAAAGCTTCTTAGCAGATTGATACTACTACACCCTTACCGAGTTTAAAATGGAATCGCAGTATCGACTGGATCCATGTCATGCGAAGAACGGCGGTCATTTCGAATATGCTTTATAAAATATGCTTTTATGTGAATCCAGACTTTTGAGATACCCTTTATAAAACCGAACTAGGTAGACATATAATACGCGCAGTAGCCTAAATTAGGGACGAAAGTTATTATTTTTTACGACAGTTTATGGACAAGCTATGACAAAATCTGAAGAAACCACTGAAATAGCTCAACTCCAAAAAAACACTGAAAACTTAATTTTTATACAAGATGGATCTCCTCTCCACTAACATAGAGAGGCTCCAAGTTACGGGAATGATGCCTAAAATAACCAGTTTTATTTCATTCCACTCTTTAAATGTTACTAAATACAAAACGATTTAATAAACATGTTTGACAAATTTTTTTATTTTTGTGCCGCAATAACCCATTTTACTAATTCTAAGTGGATGCTGAACATTAAACGACTTCCAGATCTAAGCCTGACTAATTTTTCTGCAGAGTTATATCAGACTAAATTTCCTGTAGGTGTAAATATGAAACTATGAATCATGGCTTTGCAAGGAAAACTTATTGACAGTACTCTAACAAGTTTGGACTATCGTATTGATATCCGTAAGAAAAAAAGGTGCAATAATATAAAAGACTGAGTACGTTTCAACGAATTCAAACGGTTGAAACATTACGAAAAACTTTGGTGTCATCTAGGATTGTGTACTATCTGGAGACCAAGGTCGAACAACTGTAATTTATATCCCAGGAATCCATATCGCATGCAATTCATGCCGATGTTCCACCACGCCTATCTGCAAGATTTCCACAGACCGTCCAACGTTAGTGGTCACTTACTTCCAAAAGGCGGTTTAAAAATCCGAAGCTGGAGGAATTCATCGCGAAACGTCGGTGATTTTTCAGGGATGTATTCAAATGAATATGGCAGTTTCCTGTTCCAGCGTGATTTTTTTTTCGTAAGCAACCGTTGAACTCGTACCCTTATCCACACAAGGAGGATTTAGAGACTATTAGCAATAGTATCGATTGGGAGACTCTTACAATGCCTCTATGCGTTTTTCGATTTTTTTTTCTGACATGAGACGCTCAATTTTCGCTACTATCTCAGGCGTTCCTGCAAGTGTCGTTTTCTGTGGAAAAGTCTGGTATTGGAGTCTTCCCATTTTTATTGAGTATATTCTTTACACAACAAATTTGTGGTGGAGGACATTTTTCTTTCAGTATTTAGGAATATTCTTGCAAGGCAACCCTATGCAAACCTCTAAAATATGCGCATTTTCAATCTTTGTTGGAGCCCCATTCTACAATGCGTCCCCATGCGACGCTTACTTTGCTTATGCTTTGCGTCTCCTGATTCTTGCGATCTTACAGGATGGAGAATTAATGCATTTTACAACTGGCCAGATAGTTGTCTCTTACTTATGGATCTTAATTAATACTCTAAGGGTCAGGGCCATTGGGTAACACTCGAATTAATTATTCTGCTTTCAAACTTAATTCTTTGATTATACACGTTTTCATAATGACGAAAATGCAAATACTTGGAATCGTAAAGGACTGGGAGGGATATTTTTGGGAATCCTTCAGTTTTGAGGACATATTCGAAGCCAACTTCCTCCATCGACTGGCTTTTATAAGGAAGAGGTCATTTATAACTTCGGTCACATTACGTTCACGTGCTTCCAATATTTGCTTATTCAAATCGTTCAGTATATACTGATACAAACGTAGAGATATTCCCATACAAAATTATTTAAATCATTTGTCAGTAGTCTGTAATAGAGTAACCCGGGCGAAGATGAATAATGTAAGCTGTTACCGCGAAAAAAATTTTTTAAATCGGTTTTCGCTCATTTCCAATATTTGTTCTTTAGTTATTTCCGATTCCATCGATTTCAGCCGCGATCAACGAGAAGGAAAAAAATTTTCTGCAAACAGTAGCATCCTTAAGAGTAAAATCCCTACCATCTAAGACACGATAAAACTCATTCTGATCTACAAATTTGAATAACGATTGTAAAAATGTAGTTTTTTGGTTGGTGGAAGTGTTAAGTAAAGGCTATTGAATGAAGGCATAGCCTCACTGATCGGCCATTAGCAACATTATAGCCACCTTCCCCCGGTGTCCAGGGGTAAGGTAGATTGATACCTTCATGTTCTATCAAACTTAATATTGATGTTTCATTCTGAAAATTCTTAAAAATGTTGCTCTTGTCAATTTGGCTTGAACTTATCCACCTTCCTCCGGGTTACTCTAATTTGGTTTGTATTTAAAGTGCCTTTCTTTAATAATAAGTCTTTTCTCTGCAAACTGGAAATCGACAATATACGTCTGCAAATGTCTCCAATAATTTTTTTAATTCTTAACCTTGTTTACTTAATACTTTGAAATACAAAGCTTCAAAGATATTTAATTCTTCTTATATAACATCCGCTTTAGAGCTTTCAACTTAGTTCTTTTCTTCAAAAATTCTTTTGATTTGCAACATCTTCACGGTTCATAAAGAAGCAAAACCCACGCGAAAATAGATGACACTCTCTTTAATTAAGAAAATGACTTTAAATCTCAACCGTCATCATTTTAAAAATCCAAGAAATAAACGCCCTTATTTCCTACCAAGTCAACTCTTTAGACAACCAATAGCCATAAGTTTAGTGCAAATTAACCGCATTTTATCTCAACCCCTCTCTCTTTCTGTTGGAGGCCACATCCATATTTGGCGACAATAGAACTCCCCAAAAGCCTCGCCAGACTATTGTATTAGGAAATTGTTTTAAATTAATGACTCACAAAGAACGACCCCTCTGTGGAATTCAGTGGCGCCTCCGGTGACGTTCTCTCTCTCAACGTTAAGATTAATTCGCTGCTGGGCAAGAGCATCACTCTTCTCTTCTGATCGGCAAAAGAATTTTCCCTCCTCCCACTGAAAATTAATAACCGTCGGAGGCGAGTGATTAATAACGCTTGTTAAGGTTTTTCACTAAAAAATTAATATACTAGAGTAATGATGGAGGAAAAAGCGAGGGTTGAAGGAGACACAAATTATTTTTGATCGACTGAAGGGGAGGACCTCCAACAAATTTTCTTGATCATCTTGCTTAATTCAAGTGGGTTAAAAAATGGTGAGTAGCTCAACACAGGTCGCACAACAACATCAGCGACATGAACGACACGAGTTTTTGCATGTCAAACTGGTCTAAGATGTCGTTGGGAGTTTGTTAATTAAGGTTGATTAATCATATAAATGATCGGGAGAGTCAAACTCATCTATAATTGAAACATAAGATGATAGTCATTATCCAAATTATAGTTTTTGATTTGCTTTTCTCATATACACTCTTAGATATTCCATAGTAAGGCATGTTTAAAAAAATTATCAATGTATGCAAGATAGAACAGATTCAAATATAATTTCTCAGAAATTGCAGAAAAAGAAACATTCACACATTAAGATAGAGGAAGATTCCGAATTTTAAAAGCGCACCAAGAAGTTCCACTTAATCTCACACAACGGCGCTGTTTCTTTTTTTTATAGCAAAATGAGCCACATGAGAAATCGCTTCATATGCTGCAGTTTGCGAAACGTGAATTACGCGGTCCGTTCAAAGAAATAGCCGCGTCGTCACTTCGAGTGGCATAAAAATTCGAAGATGGTGCATTTGCAAACGGAAAAGCACTGATAGTCCTCACATGTTGATGATTCTGCGCAAGGCCTATATCGTGGTCTCTACTGCTGTTTTAAAAATTTAAAGAGGGTTGTTAGGGATCTATGATAACCCCTTTCGCCACCATCGAGTGTGTTCAATCTGGTAGCCATACATCGTTGCTATTGCCCTGCATCGCAGTTTCCACTGCAAAAAGGCCGGAACGCAGAATACCAAGTTCGTAACCACTCTGTTGACACATTTTCCAAAGACCCTCCACTGTTCGCGGTCGTCTTTTACCAAGAGCCCGTTTAAGTAGGCCAAAGCCACAAAAATCCATAGGCGATGCGTCCGGCGACTTAACGGGTATGTCGCTGAATGGGAATGGAGAGGCCTCCTCTATCTTCTTGCAGGCGTTTCAGGTGCTCCAAGGCGTTCCGGTGACGCGGTGGTGTGACTCGACGCTTTGTCTTGGTGCAGCCATACCTTGTTTATTTCTGTACCGTACAAACCGGGGATGTCACGGGTAAATTTGGGGGTTAGAACGTTAGGCTGATAGTAGATGGCGTTGACATTGGCCTTTGACTCACCTGTGTGTAAAGTTAACTTGCCGTTGTAGCTGTATCCCGCCACGATCATGAAACCTTTTGAAAATGTTTCCTTGCATTCACAGTACTACATGTATTTTCTGAGGTCCTTAGAACCCCTTGGGTTGTAAAAATGGTTCGGCTCTTCTTACAATTGCTTGAATAAACATACGTCTCATCTATTGTGGCCATGTATTTACACTTTTCATAAACCAGGTATCGTTCATACAATTTACGGCAGTTGGTCCGTCGCTCTTGAACATGGCGCGGCAATAACTTAGCGGCTCTTGTGTCGCTTTTTTATGTTTCAGCATCATGCATAAGGGGTGTTTCATTTAAGTAAATAAATAAATAAAACTGGTGGAAGGTCTTCTTCGGAAAGCAGAAACAAAATAATTTAGGTGAAATTATTATTGCAAAAGTACAGATGTCCGGAAATCTTTGAAAATAAAGGTTTTTTGTAAGATTTGATATTTTAAGGAATTTGAAAATTTCCCCATTAGTTAGACTATCGGGGATGTCCACTTGTTTGAAATTTTTTTTATATCCAAAAATCGTTCAATCAATTTTTTTTTTTTGCCAAAAGTATTTAAAAAAATTATCATTTATTATATTTATTTCAGTTTCCTATCATTTTTTCAAAGGCATTCTTCATGACAGACAAGCTTATACTACTATTGAAAATTTAAACTACTACTGTAAATAAAAGCTGAAATGAAGTTATAAATAAAAGCTATAAAAAGCATATCATAGTAAAAAAAGATTATCGTATTCAAAGCAAAAAAAAAAAAAAAGAAGGAACAACTTATCGTATATTTTCCGCTGAATTTAATCTTTTCTTTCTAGAATTATTACAAATTTTTTATTTTCTGCACGGAAAAATTTAAACATAAAAGAATATAATTTTACTTCCTTTAAATATGGAAAAAAAAAAGTCCTTCGTTCTTCCTTTTCGCTAAATTTACTCCGAAACCCATTATGAGACAATGTGTCGTTTTTAAGGGTTAAACGTTTGGAAAAATAAAAAAAATAAAATAAAGGCGGGGGTGGTGGTGCCGTTATACGATAGCAATGCGAGTTGAAGAAAGTGAAGACGAGAGCGGAGTTTTCGTCGCCGGCGAATTTGTCTCGCCAAAAAGTCTCGATGGCAAAGGGAGGAACGCAGTTTTAGAAAATGGGAAACATGATTTTTCCATTTCTTTGATGCGGAAAAACCGCGCCACCAATTACGGGATCGCCTGCTGACAATCGGCGTCACTGTTGCGAGCAATTTCGCTTCAAAGACATGCGCAATTAAGCAGAAAAGTCACGTGATTTGCCTTCTCGCACAATCGATCTTTTCGCTATCAAGCTAAAAGGAGGAGGACGGAACCACCCCTTGGAATAAGAGAGAGATCGAGAGAGAAAATTTGATACGGATGACGGGGAATTGGGTTCATGATGAAAGACGTGCAGGGTTTAGATGTGTAGATACGTGTTGAGAAATTTTTTAACACAATCGAATCATTTATTTTGTTAAAAGTTTTGACTTACGCTTGCAGTGTTTTAAAACGAAAAGAAAAATCACTTTAGCGATCACCGTGAAAGGGAAACGAAGGTAAGGTAGAATGGTTGTTTCGTTCCCTCTACTTTCGATTCATTGATCAGAGCTCATTCTTTTGAAATCACTAAGTCACTTCTGTTTTCGAATTACTGCCACAGAAAACAGTGTGGTTTGTATTTGAATAGAGATAAGGTATTTTTACCTCGTATAATAGCTTCATATATTCTGAAAATGTAGAATTCAATTCAAATAAATTGAAACGGTGGAATGGCACATTTGCAGAGGTCTTCCACCTTATCTGAAAATAAAATAAAATTATTTTTGGGGAGAGGGAACCGTAGATGGGGAGGATTCATAAAACACCTTTATAACTCAAAATTGGCTTACCAGAGACAAACAATTCATTTACAAAAATTATTCGTTTCAAATGAGAAAAATCAAAAATATCAATTCCTAGCTTAAGGAAAATTTTAAGTGTATATTAATATTTTAATTTTTTAATTAATTTTTTTTCTATTGGGAGGAAGATCCTTTCAAAAAATATTCGTCTCAATAATTATTCGTGACGAGTCCGTACATGTCGAATTTATTGACTTTGGTTCGCTGGTATGAACGTGACATTCATTTCTGCACTTTTAGAAAAAAAAAATTAATGTCTCTATAAAGGCTTGATCAAATGCCATAAAAAAATCAAGATGACCTCTACCTGTGTATTAATTTCCTTTGGTTCTGCCATTTGCCGTTTCGGAGGAGATAGCTGCACGTAACTGATCAAATACATATATACATACAAGCGAATTTCGTATTTCAAAATTGTAATATATCTTTTAAAGTCCTTAAACAGCTGATGTCCGGAATATTAGACAGAGAGACACATAAAAATAAACTGAAATAGTATATTCGCACAGACCTTCTAGACCAATACTTCATTTCAAATAAATATTTATAAATTCAAAAATTAGAATACTCTCAAATGGTGGCTCAAAAATATTACGATAAACCAAAATTTTCCAATTCGTTACAAAGTTTTAATAGCTCCAAGAACGGCAAGTGTATGAGAAATCACTTGGGTTCAAATAAGTGGAATATGGGAAGCTAAGAAATTTCGTGTGGTGCAAATGTGCAAAAAAGCTATAGCTAAGGAACTGAAATGTTCTCAACAAGCGAAAGGGTAGTATTTATAATGGACAATCGTTTAATAACGCAGTATTCTTCTAATAACTGGTTTTAAATCTACAGCGGTCGAAAATTAATAACTACACCAATAAATGAGTCATTGAATGATATAATAAAAAAAATCGCTTCCGAAGTGTTTTCACAGGAAATGGAAAGAATTAGGTATAAAGTGTCTAAATTTGCAACACTGTGACGGCTTCAAACACTGGATTTTAAATCACGTATGCCTAAGATAAGCAGACTATTGTGGGGTTAAGAGAACTGAAAAACGATACTTTCAGCGATGAAAGGATGTTTTGTGTGTCTAGGAAAAAGGGTTTGGCGTCTTACTCAAGAAGCATTTGCATGAAACGTGGAAAGTCCACTACATCAGATGCAAATCAACGTAATTCCTTCGCTGCCAAACTCACCAATTTACATCTCGTAGAGAATTTATGGTAGTTAGGAGAAAAACCTGTACAAGAGACAGATATAAATTTATTTCTGAAGACCATGTGGGCATATTGTGCTAAATCGTTTACGAGCCGTAATAACAACTAGGAGATGCAAGAAAGTACTAATTGTTTCCAAAGGACTGTAATTATTGTATTAACAGAGTTACCAGAAAATTCTGAAGAAACTTTTGTGTTGCAAGTTTGTAAAATTTAATTATGCTAATTTGTATCCGTAATGAGCTTATAACGGATTAATTATGAAAAACAATTTTTTAAATGGATGGGAACGTTGAAGTAGAAAATTCGCTTAGTTTATTTGCAGCGGATTCGTAAAGGAAACGAATGACGTGGGATGCTACTTCTTATTTTAGCGTTAATTAAGTAGCTACAGAATGGGGGAATGTGGTGTAAGTGTGTGTGTGTGTGTGCGTGCGTGTGTTATGTAAAACCACCACAGCTTACGTCACGCACTCCCATTGTCGCTTGTGATCACGCGAATGCATTATTATTAACGACGGTGGGGATTGGAATGAGAATTTAGCGTTTATTGGTCAATGGGAGCAACATGTGGTCGGGCAACGTTCCATCTCAGGGAGCCACTGCCGCCGCCGATCCCGAATTGAGCTTGAAAATGAGCTGACAGGGAAACGGATCCCCGCGTTACTCGCGGTTCAGTGGCGTCGGCGAAACAATTCCGAACGATGCCAACATTAGGAAGAAGAGAACACTTCATGCCTAGGGAAGAGTGGTGACTTATCTTTAATTTTTCCCCCTGGGTTTTCAAAGACATCGTGTATGCTCGTCTTCTAGTGTTTATTGTAGGCGAAGTGTTCATAATCGTCTCTGGTCGATTGATGTTTGGAGTAGAAGATCTTGGAAGGAAGTTTTAATAATATGGGGAACAGGAGGTGGAAGCTTCTTCTCTGGGATGACGAATCCCACGGAAAGGCTCAAGGCTGACGTTGCTCAGACTAATCCTTAAGAGGGGATTTCGTCGAGAGGCAAAGGAAAATTGAAAGGGGATTAGGAAAAAACGCTGAAGAACAAAGGAAAATTAAAATGGAAAATAACGAAGGTTCGAGAAGAGGGGAAAGACTAAGCCTATAAGAAAAAGCGAATTTTTTTCCATCTTCATTTTCAATCGTATAGAAGAGACTGAAATATCCATATTTTATAAATATTATAATTATTAGGTTGTCGGAAAAGTCAGGACGTAATTTTTTTATGTTTTGTGAAAGTTCATTAATTTATCTAAAGAACAAAGATCAATCAATGATACATTGCCCATTTACGTAGTCCGATAACCTTCTGTTATCTTTCTACAGTGAGCTTCATAAAACCTCGTTCATACAGTAGGTTGGTTTGGTTTATTTGGTATTAACGTCCTTTTCAACTACTATGGCCATTTCAGGACGGCGTTATAGGGGCCGCAAATTTTGCCTCGCAAGGGTTCTTTAACGTGCAGCCGGCAAACGACTACACGGGACCAACGGCTTTACTTCCCTTCCGAAGGAAGTGCGTGATCTCAGGATTTTCCCCCTGAAAAAATCCTCGTCGTCCTCGGCCGGGATCGAACCCGCGTTCTCGGGCATCAGACGTTCATACAGTAGAAGGATCTGTCTTTATCAGCGATAAACTGAACAAGGTGCTGATATACACCCTCATCTGAATTGGACGTTTTACCAGCCCAAGGTTGGGCGAGTAAAGTGAGCTTTGCAACACATCCCATCCAAGATCCAATAATTTTTGATGGGGTATCAAACGTGTGGTCTCGCAATATCGTTATGGAGCACAACTCCTTTACGATTAACGACCTCTGTACGTTTCTGGAGGATGGATTCGTTCAAACTGTCCAATTTCCGGTAGTACACATTCGAATAGTTTGGTTCCTTGTTAAGAGCTCGAAAAACACGACACCTTTAAAATTCCACCTTCCTCTGATTAATGTTTATACAACGTTCGTGAAGCATCATTGGCACTCACGTTCTCGTAGAGCATTGGTAACCTTCGTTTTCACAAACTTGACGCGCGTTCTTCCTGTTACGGAAGTAAAACCTTGCGAAAATGCAGTTTGGTCTTCCATCTTCAACTTGTTTTAAAATCTTCAAATTCAACCAAATCGCTCAACTTTTTTATAATGAAGCTAGAACTGTCAGCTATCAAATTACATAGCAATAAAATAGATGCAAATGATATGTACTTACAAAAATGAACAAGCGCTATCTCTTGCAAATACGAGTCGTGACTTTTCCTACAGCCCAATAGTTTATGAATAAATTACATATTAATAAGTGCGAAGAAATATCATAACTATCAGGTTACTGCACATGAAATATCAGATTTCGGAAGAAGTGATTTTTATATTTATAAACATCCCAGATAGTGCTAATATTTTGGAATCACTTGAGTGCTAGCTTTTCGTGTGATCGTACAGACATAAAATAGAAAACAACATCAAATATGGAGAAATTTTCTTTAGCAGACGCAGCGAGAAACGTCATTAAATCATTTGGAGATGACACAATAAATGAACCGATAGTTCACACAAAAAATTCGATCCGGGGCTATGATCCTTGAAAATGAACCTCGTTGACGCTCACTATGACAACAACGAACTACAAACACGACTGCCAAACTGTAAGCGACATGGCAGAGAAATCAACCGTCCACTACTCATCAGTTCCCTACCACTTGCAAGCCCTATAACCTCACTGAACAAAACACGAAGAGTCGGCTGAAGTTTGCACTTCCCTGCTCTCCCGGAACAGAATCGCGCCATTTTTGAACAAAAGTATGACACGTGCTGATATCTTGGATACTGCAAGAAAGTCGTAGACCTACACAATGGTTAAATGCCGTTGAGGCCCCAAAATACTTACCAGAACTATTTCTATTCCTTACTACTCCTTTTGGCAACTGAACGCTATGCGTCAAAATTATGAGATAAGCGGCCTAGATTAGTCAGCAGAGAGGAAGTTTTTAAACAAGCGTTAAGACCAAAAATTAAACAACTTGCACCGAGACTCTTCTCACCCACTATACCGTTCAGTTCTCTCAAAACCAGTTACTATTTCAAGCATTTGGGTCTTTATTTTGGTAGGGAAGAGGTTCAACAACGATGCAGCGTATAAAAATAAATTCGCTAAACTTAATTAACAAAAACAGCTACATAAATGGTCTACATAAAGTGTTTATTGAATTATATCTTCTAAACAAAATTAATTTTGAGGAGTTTCTTCAGTCAAGAACGACCAACTTCTATGAAAATTGCCTCTCACTTCTACCTTGATGTGGGGCGTATGGCATCTGATGGTGTTTATGTTCAATAGTAAAAGTCAGTTTCCACGAAGTCACCGTTTCATTACCAAATCTGACATTTCCTGTTTAACAACCTGATAGCCGATTATAATCAATACATTTGCCTATAGAAACTATCCGCAAACCTCAAAACCCTTTTCCCAATTTTAATCAATAATTTTAATTTTAAAAATCCTATTTCCACTAATTGATTCCACGAGCCAGTTCCTTCGAATTTAATTCGTTAAAAAATTTTTCTCCAAACCTCTAAGCAGAACATTTTTGTATTTGAAGCTGAATTTTAATGGTGAGAGAGGGCAATGGCCGAATGATAAGGACTAGAACGAAAAGAAGTAATAAATGAGAAGACGATGAACAACAACGCACAAGGAAAACGAAGACAAAAGAAACTTAATCTGAAAACGATTCGGGGACGAGAAGGGAAATCGAAATTTTAATTAAATTTTTTGAGATTTCAGTGGAAAAAAAAAAGACAGACGAACTACAGTTCACTCATTTCCTTAATTTTTTTCCCTTTCCTTCCGTAGATCTATCAATCCCTAATGAAAGATATTGATAAAAGAAAAACTTCACGTAGGGTCTGCGTTTCCTTTTCTAATTTCAAAATTCGTCTTAATCAATGATTAAATTGTGAAAGAAGATTTTTTTCCAATTTTGAATGAATTTTCTTTAATTTAAACAAGTATAAAATAAGGGCGTGGGATTAAATTTTACGCACGAATTAAGAAGTTCTACAAAGTAATAAATTTTCAAAAATAATATGAATGCAATATATTCTGTATTAATTCTATAAAGCGATCGCGATTTTGTGAATTGGGATTTGCAGGTCAGCACAAACTCTATTCCTGTTCTCAAAAACTGTGCAGCTGAAATTGTTCAAAGATTACAGTTAAATGACAGCCAATAACAAAGGAAATGAAAAGCAAAAGAGAAATAACTATTAAGAATTGATAATAAAAAAAATTACTGGGTGAGAAGGGAGCAAACATTTTTATCAGTAAATTATAACTTAATTAATATACAGGGTGTCCAAAAAGTCTGGTAACATAGCAGATATCTCAAAGCTGCCAGGTAGGCGAAATCTCACGAGTGTTGTTTATAAGTAATAGGGGGTGGGGATTTCATAGCCACACTCAAATTTGAGGTCATATTTAAGGTCATCCATTTACTAACTCGAAAACTATTAAAGATGGAGAAAAATTTCCAATTTCTACCCTGTAGAGCAACACCACATTAGTTTAAAAACAATTTTTAATCACGCCCTTTCCCTTGAAGGTTTAGCTGAGGTTTTTAACACATTTGCATTGCAGTGAAGCACACCGTTAGGAAGGGGAAGCACACTTTTGAGCGACTCTTTCTCGTCCATTTTCTCAAAATCTTTCAAGGGGAAAGGTGTGATTAAAAATTGTTTTTAGACTAATGTGGTGTTGCTTTACATGGTAGCAATTGGAAAGTTTTCTCTATCTTTAATACTTTTCGAGTTAGGAAATGGATGACCTTAAATTTGGGTGTCAAGGTCAAATTTGAGTGCGGCAATGTATCTCCCCCCCCCCCCCATTACCTATAAACCACACTCATCAGATCTCGCCTAACTAGCAGCTTTGAGATATCTGCCATGGTACCAGACTTTTTTGGACACCCTGTATACTCCAGAGGGTTTTTTAGGGATTTTTGGTATCAATTGGGATATTTAAATGTGGCGTGCAAGTTCATTTCACGTAAGCTATCATGTGAAGTTAAGTTAGATCAGATATTAAAATAGTTAGTATTCGAACAGCGAGCTAAAAACATCGAGTTATGCCACCGAAAATTGACAGGTACTGGGAGAACTGCATAACAGCCTTTTCCGACGTCAAATTCAGCATCCAATAAGCGAGGCTTCTTAATTTCCAATATAAAGTATACTAAATAATAATACTGACAAAACCAGAAGCGGCAAAAAAAGCAGGCCAATCCGAGACCATCGACTAGCCGACTCCTGACGTCGTCCGGAAATTTCAGGCTCTCGTAACCGGAGGTAACCCGCCAACAAAAAGGCCTATTGCACAGAAGGTAAGGACGTCTGTGTACACGGTAAACACAATTATCAATTGTGATTTACAGCTGGAGAAGCAACACAAGAGCCACTTCATAAGTTGTTGCCGCGCCACGTTCAAAAGCGACGGACCAACTGCCATAAATACCTGGCGGTTGAAAAGTGAAAATACGTGGTCACACTAGATGAGGCGTATGTTTTTTTAAGCGACTGCAACAAGAACCGAGTCGATCCGCGAGTTGTTAAATTCAACAGTTCTTCAGCGCTGCAGCATCAAAAATGATGTCATGCTGCACTGTGTTGCAGTGCGATATTAAAACCACGGTTTTGTTGGCTCTCTGCTGCAAACAAGCCGTCTGTGCAAGCTGTCTGCCACGATCACCTCGTTCGGACAGGAAAACGATCCCATGTCAAGTCGCCGGTTTTATTTAATCAAGACCTTTGCCTATTATTAAACATCTCGATAAGAAATCTTTTCAAAATTATTAATACACCTTATACAACCTTCTTAGCCGTGCCCGTATCTAGTTGTAACGAAAATTCTACATATTCTTACACAAAATCGTCTTCACTCATGAACGCCGCCATTTATAAGAGCCGGCCAGGTGGCCGAGAGGGCTAGGGCGTAGGCTTTCTAGTTCTCGAGTCCGCCTGGTCGTGGGTTCGAATCCCGCCGTGTTTATCCCAGGCTGCATACAGATATAACTTGTGTAAAAGGCGCAAAATGACCTTAGTAGTCGACGCCTTAATTTCTAGAACCCCCCCCCCCTCTCATTTGTAAGAAAACTCTTGCAACAGAACAAGCAGCGAAAACGGTTGCTGCAAAATGTAATCTCGAACCTGTGCTCTGCTGCACACGTCTGATCCTTCAACAGAGCTCAACAATGCTTTTAACCACTCCATTGCTGCAGCAACTGAGCAACTGTTGAATTTAACAACTTGCGGATTGTTACCAACGGGTTCTAAGGACTTCAGAAAATGGACGTGAATGCAAGGAAAGATTTTCAAAAGGTTTCATGATCGTGACGAGTTACAGCTACCACGGCAAGTTAACTTTGCACAGAATTGAATCAAAGGCCAAAGTCAACGCGATGTACTATCAGGCTAACGTTCTAACTCCTATATTTACTAGCTTCGTGCGGTACAGAGGTAAACAAGGAATGGCTGTACCAAGACAAGGCGTCGAGTCACACGGACGCGTTAACGCGCCTGTCTCTGGAACGCATGCAAGAAGATACAGGAGCCTGCCATAGCCCCCTGAAAGAAACGGGGGCTATGGGTCTGCTCTATTCCATTCAGCGGCATACTCGTCAAGTTGCCAGATGCATCGCCTGGAAAGAGACGACCACGAACAGAGGAGAGTCTTTCGAAAGCTGCGATGCAGGGCAATGGTAGCGACTAATGGCTACCAGATTGAACACACAATCGATGGTGGCGAAGGGGTTTTTCACCTTTTCTGGCCCTCTGTACTTATTACTATAGACCCCTAAAAATCCTCTGTAGAAAATAAAAAAAATTAAACACTAAAAGAACAAGATTTTATATTTTAGTTCTTGGAGCTTCTTAATTAAATCAAACGGATGAGTAATTATTTTAGCAAAGTATAGGTCGGAGGAGGCGTGTATCTTATGAGGAAAACAATTGATGACAAAATAATTATAAAACATCTTAAAAAGTTCAAGAAAATCATAAAAATCTAACTTCATAGAGACTGCCAAAATTAACGAGATCTATAATGACTAAATTCTTAATACTACGCGAGTCTCACAGTCACTGGAGTGCCTCTTATCTCATATAAGTTGTTCACTTTGAGCACGGAAAAATACCTTTTCGTTACTTACAATTTATGGCGTGGCTTACAACCGTCCCTGCTCATTGGAGTCCCACGTAGTTGTTTGTGTGCTGCTTTTTTTGACGAAGCTGCGACAGGTCTCCAAATCGCTTGCCAGACATCTGAGTGGGATAGCTACCACTACCCGCTAGTCCTGGCCTTGTTCTGCCGTGTCGCTTGAAGCTCGTTTATATCGCACTGCTTAAACCCTCTTGGTCGTAGTTGTAGCCATGCTCCTACCTTTTCGCCAACTCGCTTAGCGTGTACTTTGCGCTGATTTTACTTGTGGGCTAGAACACCTTCCAACGTTATTTTCTGAACATCAGGGTAGCTTCTAACTTGCACTGCCCTATGAGTGATGACATTTTGTTTTTATTTTTTCGTTTCTCCGAACCAAGAGCAACGACTCTTGCATTCACTTACTTCTTGATCCAAATCACTTCTGTCCGTTTCTTGTGGGATAGGAGGTCAAACCACGTGACTGAGAGCTCACCCGAATAAACAAAAGAAATTAACTCATTAATGATTGTTTATTGCCGCTCGTCTCCGATGCGCAAGCTTTCAATTTTCCCAGCAACGGCTTCTTCTACCGCCCTTTGTTAGCGCCCGAGGAGAGCCATCACGTGATTCTCCTCGTTAGCGGCGTCAGGGTCCGACGTTCGGTTGGTCTAAACATAGACGGCTTTCGCTAATTAAACGAGTCTGAAATGTAAACAATCTTCGAAGTCTTGCGTTTTGGAGGGAGAATTCCCATGGGAAACGGTCGTTTATTATAACGAAATTCACAATTTCATTATCAAAAAAAAAAAAAAAATCAAAATTCACAAAATAAAACGAAACAAATACAAATTTGTCGTGACATAACGTCACAGGGACACATTGGAGAAGACCCATGGATCAAAATAAATTGCAACTTAACGACAACGAGTTGTACATTTAAATGTAGATATACGTATTATACAGGGTGATACAAAAATGAACCCTCCCCCTTTTATTTTCGTAACCGAAGCAGATATGTCAATGTTGATGAATCCAATGAATAGGAAGTTGTGGGTGACCTATCCCATGGTGCACTTTCCATCATCCCAAATATGCAAATTAGGACACATTCAAATCCTATCTTAAAAACCGTAACAGATACACGAAAAATTCCAATTGAAGACTTGTTCAGCATGGAATTCCGAACAAAACAAAAAGAAAGCTTCCAAAATCCGATGAACGGATCACCAACAATCACAATTATTTGTAATTTACAAACAGCCACAGTGCATAAATAATTTTACTCCAAAGTTAATCATATATGTGCTAAATAACACATGCCTTTTATTTGCTTTTCCTCATGAAAGTGAATGTTATGATGGTAATTTTTGGTAATTTCTTGATTTGCAAGTTGAACATTCACATGTCTATGTGAAGTGCATAGGGAAGTAACTAATAAATTCAACATGTGATTGTTGGTGATCCGTTCATCACTAACAGGTGAATCCCTCGGACATGTATGTCACGGATTTCCACCAAATTGAAATATGTTACTCATCTGAAGCTGCTATAGATGCTTGCAAAATAAGAGAGTGCGAAATTTTGTTTCTTTCAAAATCTACAGCGAAAACGAAAGAATTTGAGCACACAGCCATACAAGGACTCCATTGTTAAAGCGGATAGACTATGTGGGATTCCCTTGTAAGTCAAGATAAATAGCCTGAATAAAGATAGTGGGGACAAAGGGCGAAAAATCGGGATATCTGGTCACTTTACATGTATCACCAAATGACACCAACCAATCTTATTTTAATGTCATCAGCTTGTGCAACTGTAAATGTAATCGGCTGTAACTTTCATCACGAATGTGACACCAAGTAATGTCACTACCACAATCGATTTTTGATTGTTTTTGTTTAGAAATATTTGCATCAATGAACGATCGGTTTTAGTTGAACAAATTCAGTTATAATTGAATAATTATGCAATTCTTCACCGACTCTTTGGTTTTGCAATACATTTTGGCTTAACGTAGAGAAATGCATTGATTATATCGATTTGTTTCACTGTGGCCTTATCGTTCTTTGTCTTTAATAACGTCAAGTGAGCACCAATTATCGTAAGTACCTCATTATATAACTTGATACGATTAAAATTGTCTATTAAAAGCAACGCGCATGCAAGTTTTTCTTTTTTACCTCGAAATTGGTCAACGACCATTTCCAAGCCACAGCGAAGTTTAGCCGTTGTTTTACTCGCTGTAAAGATGTAAACTTAAAGTGGTTGATCTACACTAAAACCAAACATTCCTTCAGGCTAAGTATATAAAATAATCGATAGAATGACTATAGTTAGAGCGTATTTCTATAATGGAATTTATTTTTTACAGATCGCATGATAGTTATAGTTAGTGTTAAGCGATGATAGAAGGAAAAGACGATGCTCAATTGGAAGCTGAAAAATTGATGATACTTTTGTTGGCAATTATTCTTCCAAATTTTCTCAGAGTTGTGATGCAAACAGCAGTTTTTAAACTGGTGAAATTTCAACACGTTAATGGAAAATAGACTTTTCTCACATCAGTGGATGAAAAAAATTTTTTTAAGCAAATAGACTTTTGGATACACTTTTACTTAATTGCACATTACGGGGACAATTATATAAGAAACATCCCATATGGAAAACTGCCTCCGAGAAAATGTTTTGCTCAAAAAACGTTTGGTCATTAGGAGCTAACCCCTTCCCACTAATTTGTCATACCAATATTTCGGGGCAAAGACACTTTATCCGTTGTCAAATTACAGCTGCCATCCAAGTAGATACATTAAACCGAGAAAAATATAGCAGATTCATCAAAAACAGTCAAACCAACTTTGCAGTCTTAAAAAAATAATCAATAAGACTAATTATTTCCTGTTAATACATAATTAATGATTAGCTTATGTCTCCTTTTATATGTAATTTCGCCTGTAATCAATTTTCTTAAGGCTTCGCCTGGTATTGTTCATCATAAGATGATTAGAATTCTTAGAAGCCGCCCTCAGCCTTATTGATTTCCATCCAAGGAAGTCGACGCTTTTATAGATTTACTGTTTCCGTGTAAGGGATTTTGACCAACAGGGAAAACAAATCAAAATTGGCAGAGAGAACCTTTAGGAACTCAATAAAACCCTTTGCTAATAATTTTCGACAGCACGAACTGTTTGCTTTTCCAATCGAAGATCGTGTTCCTTGCCTCGAAAACACGAAAAGGGAAATCGCGCTTCTGCCAAACTAATTCGGCAAATGAGTCAAGCGAGATTAGTTTCAAAACCGGAATTCGGTTCCTGTTTGAAAACCTATTATTATTATTATTATTAGCCTAATAATCATGCTGGAGCGAAATTGAAAATAGTGGACCTGCTGCACTCATGAAATAAAGTTGAAAATTCATTGAAACCGCGCTGCGCACAATCACAAATTATCTTCGCGGAGCTGATACATCAAACGAATATTAATTTTACTTTTGCTTTAATAAAATTGCCGAAACGACTCCTTTTGCAAGCTCACAAGTCCCTCTGGATAGGCCAATTTATTTTATTATTGTTAGTAATAACTGAAGTTGATTTTGGATTAATATGTGAAGGGAATGACCGGCAGATTTATGAGATCCAAAACAAATGAAATTAAACTATTTTTTTCTCTCTCTGAAAACTTGATAAAGAAGATGGATCCAAATCTTTTTAGTACAAACCTCGACTTAGCGCATTCTGTCTAGAAAATTCATTTAACGCTCTAAGGGATGCTCATAAGATTAGAGCGAAGATCAATGGCCAAGTTACATAAGAGAAGTGTAAAATATGAAAATAAAAAGAAAGGACGGTTAAATCAAGTCGGCAATGGCCATTAACATCGAATGTACGTCGAAAATTGTTTGAGCGTTGATATGTTCATCACGTGAATCACGTTTGGCTTTGAAGATTCCAATTGCTTCCAAAACGGCAATCCTGAAGGGGTTATCAGATCGGTGAACAACGAACTTAACGTCGTTCAGGTTAGAGGACTTATGTCCATTGTCCAGAAGGTGGATGGCATAGTGTGGCTTCTTATATTTCTTTAGATAAGAAGCAATGTGCTCTTTATAACTAAACTGCTAGAACTTAAACCGATGTTATAGCTTCACATTAGGCGCAGTCGACTCGGTAAACACCAGACTGGGAGTATATTTCAAAGGTAGAGGTGAAGGTGGGTTTAGAGAATGTTTGCAGGGTACGAAAGGAAAACCTAAATTGAAGGAAGCGAGGAACTTGGAAATGCGGTAGCAATGAGGGCTGAGGAAACGGGTAGATACATATTTAGTAGCAGGAAGGGGGACGGCATAAGGGACGTTTCTGGGACCTATTAGGTAGAAATAGTGGAGTGGTAGCGAGGAAGTGGATGTTGCGGAATTCGTTGGATCTGTCAGAAGGGCTTAGAGAAAGGTTAAGGGTACGATCAACAAAGAAACGGAAGGAGGAAAGCTTGTGGGATAAAGGATGGGCTAAGCAGGCGTGGATTAAATTGGAGGTGGTGGTAGGTTTGCGGAAGACAATGAAGGAAAGATGATCGGAATGTGGGTTACGGGAGACAATCACGTCGAGGAAGGGGATGGAGTTATTGGATTCAGACTCAAATGTGAATTTGGCATGGGGGGAGAAGAAATTGAATAGGGTGACGTTGGCGGTGGGGGACGTGGTCGAGGAGTCAAAAATTAACAAGAAATCATCGATGTATCGATGATAGGATAGTGGAATTGGATAACAGAGGAGTAACGTTGATCAGTTCTAGTTGTTGGAGCAACCCATGCCGAGCCGTTAATCTGGGAATAGATGGTGCCATCGAAAGAGAAGTAGTTCTGAGTGGAAATGACTAACATGATGGAAAGGAGGTCGATGGATTGATGCTTCGGAAGGGAGGAGGAAAACAAAAGGTGTTCGAGGATATTAAAGGCGTCGTTGACGATATCCAGGGACATGGGGCGTAGATTCAGGTTGGTGTGAAAGTCGGCAAGTTATTTATTAAGGTCTAAAGAATTGATGACATTATAGGTATTAGGGAAGAGCTTAAGGTTAAATAGGAATTTGGAGATAGACTTGGCAACGCTGTGGGCTGGTGTGTAGTTGACGACAGGACGGATGGGCATGTTTGGTTTATGGACTTTGATGAAGGCACTGAGGGTAGGGAAAAGTGGGTTGGGAGGGATCAGACGACGGAGGTGTTTTAAGTGGAGGAACATGGATCTCTGGAATTTGGAGATGGGGTCAGAGGATAGGGAAACAAAAATATGGAAAAAAAACTCTTCAAAGCCAAACGTGATTCACCTGACGAACTCATCAACGCTCAAACAATTTTCGACGTACATTCGATGCCCATTGCCGACTTGACTTAACCGTTCTTTCTTTTATTTTTACACTTATGTCTTAGCGCTATTTTTGTTTTGTATTAATATTTTCTATTCTTCCTTTACTCTCTGTATATTTATTCATATCTCTGTAATTTTATCACGTATTCTGATTTTACTGGTAATTGTCCCTATTTATTATTTTCTGATTCGCTCAACACCTTGATGTGACTATACGTCCCAGATAATATAAACAGAAACATGCCCGACTGAACTCATTTGCAATTTATAATGATGCGATAAGAGTTACAACGTGGTACCATCAATGAATACCACCTATTATAAAAGACTGCACACGAGATATTATCATTCTGCAAATGCCCCATTCAGCTGTAAGTGAAATCATTGATAAATAGAAATCTCGCGAACAGGTACTACGAAGAGAATAACAGATAGAGATCATTATATCTCACCCCATGTAATCGGCACTGAAGACTCTAGATTTTCATGGCCTTGCTGTTTGCCTGCCATTTCATAAGTCCCGCAGAGCAGAATCAATGCGAGGTGACATTTAGAATGGTATACCACTCACCGAAACTCGAGATGAAACAATGAGGCGACGAATTTCGATAGATGCTCTGGCAATCAGATGGCCCAGTTTCGTTTTGACAGATGCCCGGAGAACGGTTCATATCTGATCTTGTAGTGCCCACTGTGAAGCTCGGAGGAGACGATATCATGATATAGTAATCTTATTCATAGTTTGAATTGGACCAACTTGTTCCAGTAGCAAGATTTAGTCGTGCGTAGATGACCTTACATTTGGACAATTCTACATTGATATTGAATTATTTCAGTACCAATAAGAAAGGTCTACACCAATACAGGGAGACATACAGGGTGTTCTAAATGCATTAAAACAAATTCTGACCTCACACATTAATCTCCTGCAAGAATAACTTTAATAATTGTCACCATTTGCTTGCTATTCCATTTTATAAACCGTCAGTTCTTTTTAGGACATCCTGTAGGTTGAAAAAAATGGACTGGTCTGCACTGAGTTCCGATATAAATTTCATTGAATAAATACGAGGGCGGGGGGGGGGGCGGCCGGAAAACCGTATCTAAATTGCCGTTATCCTCGTGCCGCAAGAAACCTCGAAATCTTACTATTCTGCAGTGACAGTTTGTCAGTTTGATATTCTGCAGGGGAATGGTTGCCACATAACCAGTGCAACAGAAGAAGCTAGCAACCATAATCTTTCCAGTCCTTTAAACTCTTTTCGGTTTCTTCAGCGGAGGGTCTCCTATGTGCATCCACTGCTTTGACTGCTCTTTAGTCTCACCTGTCAGGATCATACTGAAAGCCATGTGTTCATCACCACTTAGGATGCTGTAAACTGACCGTGATTCGCCTTATTCGAATCTTTCGAATATTTCATGGCATCATTTCACTCTTTCCTCTTTTTGCTCAGACATCAATAGGTCTCGTTTGTTGAAGATGAGCTCACAAATTAAAGTTGAGTGCTGTTCATCCTTTCTCTACTGGTAAGTCCTGCGCAGGTCTGCCTTGACCATGTTTTCTACACAGCGAATGTATTTTGGAGTGATTGCTGCGTCAGAAGAACGTCCACTGCGGGGATCGTCTTTCAGAGACTTTCGGTATCAACTTGTGACGGATGTTTTCGATGAAGTTTCTCTCAAAGTTTCATTTGGATTGAGGCCCTTCTTTATAGTCGTAGAATAACATACTTCTCCACGCCTCTCTTAAAATCTCCATTATGAATTGCTCCTGCAGGCTCAGTTCGAGCCACTGTTCAGTACAAATGAATGCCTGCGTGACAAAGAATTTCGGGCAGACTTCATGTAAGGAATGTCCCCACGTGTCGCGATGTTCTAAATTGATGGCGTCTGTATACCGAGTGTTCAGCTACAAATTTCTGCAGTGGCCTTCGTAGATTAGAAGATTTCACATAAAATATGATACTCAGAATCAGAATTGAAATCATTAAATTTTGATCTAAGCCTACGGGGGTAATTTTATTTAGAGTGAACGCAACCGCAAGCTCTTTAGCCATTCTAATGTTTTCGCAACTTCACATTTCAACCTCAACAGCGAATTTAAGTTGCACCCAAATAAAGAGAACATTAAAAAACAAAATTTAAATTCTCCAATGAGCAAAATTCGATATGTTTATGTTGTTATGCGAGTGCGATGTTTACAGTTCAACAATACTCAAAAGCCGTGCGGTTCACCGGGTGACGGCGCAACGTTTCGGTAGCCGTGGCAACGAGCCAGGCTTAATCTGAGATGTGACTAGTCGAAAACTGTCCTCGTCAATCCCACCGTTAATTTTCCTTCCCTGTATAAACATCGTTCGTGCTATAAAATCGTTAATAACGGGATCCCAGGACTTAAAAATTCCGCTGGATAAAGAAGAGCGGGAGGAGGGGGTATGTGGGGAAAAGAGGAGGAAGGAGCTGGCGAAGAGAAGCTTTGCTCAAAACCACAGAGGCAATGACTCACGTATTTCCCAATGAGTGACAATAATTAACCGCTATTTGGTAGCGAACGTGTGTTTGTGTAATCACGTACGATATAACATCCTCTCTTTTGCTGATGATGTCGACGCTTGAAGTGCGGTTGTGCAGATGCCTCGTGGCATTAACTGCTTGCTCATCGCTTTCCGATTGGTTCGTCCGTGATTAGATCCATTGTTCGAAGACCGGTCGGGAAAGCGTTTCCATCAACTACATGTTTACATCTCTCTCTCTCTCTCTCTCTCTCTCTCTCTCTCTCTCTCTCTCTCTTTCTCTCTCTCTCTTCCTATCCTCCTTCATTCGCCACAACCAAAATCACCCTTCTCATTGCATCCTAAAGGGTTAGCCTCAACTCAAATTTGACGGAGAGGAATCAACTTGTACCCCTCGTATGGTTACAGCAGTTGAGGTAACAGAGTTTGAAAACGTGACCAGAAGGCGCGTGCGTGCTGCTGCTGTTTAAAGGATTGGATAGATCCCTGGTGAAAAATGAGTGGCAATCGAAGAACGAAAAGTTGACAAATGAATTGCCAAAGGGTAAAAGTGGGCCAAATCTCGTTATCCTGCTGCGAAACAATGTCATTAAGGCAAATAGAAACGAACAAATAATTCCCGCTAATTAATTACACGAGACTATTGTAAACGGGATTCGGCAGAAATATTCATGGATACAGGCAAGTGAAATTGCCGCGGAACAACGCTGATATCTCCATCACCGCGCACTCTGTACATATTTGTCCAAGCGAAAGCATAAGCGCTTATCCAAAGGGTCTTTAGTAATTTATAAGGAACCTCTCTCTCTTGGGATGAATATTAACTTAGATTTCCCTAAAGCAGTTAATTTCATTCGCTCATGCAGAACAATAGCTGAATGGGTGGAACGGGTGCAAAAAAATATTTTACAAACAACCGACTGCATATACAGGTGTATCAGATCATCCGTGCCAGGCTTTATTATCGGAAGTTCGACGTCCTAAAGGTTTCCGGAAAAAATTACATGACTAAAGACTATGTGGAGAATATAATGGTGGATATCCCATTGTCCGGAAACTGCTGGAAATGGCGAAGCGGGTGTACGCCCAAAAACTTTCTTGGAGTGGATCAGGGAAAAAGAAACAATTTTTGTAGGAAACTATTTTTTTTCAATCGGCTTCGCTCAGGAAGTAAACAATAAAAATACATTTAGGGCAGGAGCAGGTTTCATCACATTAAAATGTTCAAATTACCGTCCATTTTGTTGCTGGCATTTGCGCAGTCTCCTCCTGACATCATTACAGGCCGAGTGAACCTCTTCCTCCGTTAGCCTCCTTATTCAGTCCTGCATATCCGCCCTCGGTGTCAGCTGTTCTCGATACACAATTTCTTTTAGCCGTCCCTAGAGGAAAATATCTAGAGTACCCATGCTACGGATTCAGCCCTACCAATCCAATGCAGGGGAAGTGCGATCGACGAATTCCTGCGCGATTCGCAATTAATGTGCGGGGTGGTTGTAGTACGTGCTAACCCTCGCCGCTAAGAGCAGATCTTCAAGAGGTTAGGCAGCACATTTTCCAGAAAGTCGACATAAACTATATCACTTATGTTGCTCTTGAAGAATTATGGACCGATAAAGCTGCACGAAATAGACATACCCAAACATATTGGTCGTCTATCTCACTGAGCCAGTGAAAATTTTCCTGGCGCAGTCATGTTCATTATGTGCATAGCTTATTTCCGAGCCATGAGAGAGTCGACGTAGTCTTCTAGAACAGAATTTGTGATGCAGACGATTGTTTGCAACCAGGGTCAGCATATATGAGGAACGTTCAAATTTGATCTGGAATTTATTTTTTGTAAATTTCATTGTTGTAAAAATCTAAACTTTCATTGTTGGGGTGGCAGCTACCGCCTGCCATGCAAATGCAGCACCACTCATCCGGTTGCCATAACAATCGATTGTTTATTTAAACAAAATGGCAGGCAGCGATGTGTCGAACAAAGAATAACCATCAATTTCTCCACAATGAAGGTGTAAAAGCTTCTGAAATTCATCAGAGACTTCAAAGACAGTTCACCGAGTAATGTTTGTTTCGATCATCCGTCTTTGCTTCATGCCAAAAGTTTAAAGGAGGGCGAGAAACCACGGCAATGAGCCTCATTAGGCAAGGCCAGCAACTGCTGTCAATGATGGCATCATCGCACAAAAAAATGAGCTGATAAGGGACAACAGGCGGATTCATGTTCGAGAATTGGCTTCAATGCTGAACATCAGCACTGGCAGTGTGGAGACCATCCACGATAAGCTGAAATTCAACAAGATCTGTACCAGATGGGTCCCTAAGAAACTTTCCGAGGATTACAAAACCACCCGGGAGTAAATCTGTTCCATGCTGCTATAGCGATATGACAAGGAAGGTGACAGCTTTCTAAGACGTGTTGTGACCATCGACGAAACATGAATTCATCACCATACTCCTGAAAGCAAGCATGCGAGCATGGAGTGGCGACACACTGAATTCCCACGACCCAAGAAACTCAAGATGACACCGTCTGCAACGAAAGTGATAGTTATTGTATTCTGAAATATGAAGGATATCATTCATGACGATTTTCTGGAAGAACGTCGAACCATAAATGCAGCACCCTATTACAGTAACATTTTGAGGACGTCTCTGAAGCCGGCACTAAGAAAAAGCGACCAAGACTCCTTACCAGTGGTGTTTTTTTTCTGCAAGACAATGCCAGACCACACAAGCAAACTGACTATGGACACAATGACGGAACTCAAATGGAAAATCTACCACATCCTCCATACAGCCCGGATCTCTCCCCTTGCGACTATCACCTTTATGGATCATTGATAGAGTTCTTGGTTGGGCAGAGGTTCGGCTCCAATGAGAAAGTGAAAAAGGGTGTCCTGAAGTGGTTTCGACATCAGCCTGAAGATTTCTGCAGAAGCGGTATCCTGATGCTACCAGAACGCTGGAAAAATGTGTAGAGAAGCAAGGAGAGTTCTTTGAGAAATAACTAGTGTGTGTGTGTTTTTTGTTGTTTCCTGATTTTATAAAAAATAAAGTCCAGATCAAATTTGAACGCCCCTCGTAGAACAATCGTAGATGACGCCAAGATTTAATGTAATGTTTCGACTGTTCGAAATCGTTCTCTAGTAAGATGTCTATACCCTCTTACTTACAGCAAATAGTCATAATGCCCAGTCTTTGTCATAAGAATTTTTTATTTATTTTTTCAATTCCTTGTTAAAAAATTACAAAGGTACCTTATGTATCTCTGGCGAGAAAAATCTTCAGACCTCTCTCCAATTAAGAAATCTATGGGATATAACTGGACGTAAGAGACGAACTTTTGAATTTGATGAAGAGCACATGGACTTCAAAACTCCAGGACAGTTTTCGAGCACTCATTGATTCAGTGGTGAGGCTACCACTTTATTTACTAAACCTCCTGTATACACATTGAGCAAATGTAATTATTTGAAAATAAAATCATTTTTTCAGAATGAACTTCTCTATGCTCATGTTTTTTTCAAGGCGTTTTCTCTGCGGAGTAATGTAGTTGAAGTTCCATTATCCTAATAAGCACGAGGAAAATTTTGCCGCAGTTTAAACTTCTTTGGGAGGAAGAAATGAGAGTTATAAATGCGATACGATGTCATAAATATTAATGAGCGATGACGTCATCACTTTTTGAATTCGTCTATTCATCACGAATGTCCTCGGTGGTTCCGTCGTAGTTAGCATAATTGACTTTCTGATGGAACCACTTTCAGATTTTCATTTAAATTTTATTATTAAAAAACACTCTTCCGCGCATCATTAAGAAGAATAGTAAAATTTGCCATAAAACTTTATATTATTAAGATCATTAAGAGAGGAGGGGGTGAAAGTTAATTAAAATTTAAAAGTTTTAACAATGGCGGATTCCTAATCTTAACGAGGAGTTAATTTCTTCTCATTTGCCCATAGACTCTTCCCAAGAGTGTTTTCCACTGCTTTTTATCGCGTCTTTACCGACACATTATTTGATTCGCCTTTCCTATTGCTCGTTTAAAAATTAGCCCAATGACCCCTTTTCCTTCTTTTACCAGAAGCTGTCTCGTCTGATTGAAGCCTAATTGGGCGGAGGCTAAGTTGAAGGGAATCGAAAAGATTCCACCACGTCATCATGACTCGAACCTTTTGCCGTCTCTCTTCAAGCGTTTCGGCTAATTGTTTTTAAATATTCAGTCGAGTAGAACACTTGAAATTCTTCCGCCATAGTTAGGGTGGCCCAGAAATCCTCACCTTAGCGTGTGAATTTCGCAGCTCATTGTTCATTGGAATGCTTCTGGTATCGGCAGTCTACGGTTGTGCATAGAACTTTCCGGTTAAAACTTAAGTTCAAGAGTTTTTTTATAAATTTAAATGTTTATCTTTGCTTAAGCAAACCAGATAAACTCTTTTTTAAAGATTAACATCCTAATTCTTTGTTGAATTTTCAGTATACCTCGAATTTCGGTAGGATTTCAAATAGTTGGCCAACGTTGAGCAATACATTAAATTAAGCGGCGAGGCATTGAATCAATATTCCTTGAAATTGTTCTGGATTTTTTGGTTCATGTGATATTCACCGTAGTCCAAAGAACATTTTAGAGCATAAATTCCAATTCAATCATATCCCAAAGATTCCTAATTGTAGAGAGGTCTGAAGATTGTACTGACCAAGGATCACAGGGACATCTTGTAAAACATGCCTGTTGATGTTCGCTGCGTGTGACTATGTCTTATTAAAGAATGGCATTTGATCATAGAACGGCCTGCAGCACCTCATCAATAGAAGGTCAATAGTAGAAATAACAAATCTCTTTTATGTGGACTAGAGGTTTCGTTATTTCTACTATTGGTGTCTAATTCTATTCCACTAAAATTGTGTTAACATTAATGAATTATTTTTCTCCATTGCTTAGCCTTCACACTCCCCTATGATTTCTGGCTTTAGGGCAGGGGTGTCCAAATCGTGCCCGTCGCCCGCGTGCAACATGAAAAACTCGCGGACAAAGCTCACGGGCAAAGCGGAGGAGATAGTCTCAGGAGGGGAGTGGGTATAGTTTTTCCCATGCAGTGTTGCCAGACTTTAAGGAACTGATCAACGCAATGTGCTATAGGGGGAGAAGGAATATTACCCGCGTGCACGGGCACTGCCCGCGGGCAGAAATCTTGGACGTCCCTGCTTTAGGGTAAAGGAGAGTGTGTGTACAGCAGGAAAGTCAATTACCTCAAGGAGAAAATACGGACTGTGATATTATGTATGTCCTGCGAAATATGAGTTCTGTTGCTTGCTGTGTGTTGAACCCAAACCATCCTGTAAATCTTCTTTCACATATGATGTAAATTTATGAAGAAAAGGTTTCTGCCATTTAAAGTGTAACATAATTTTGGCTAATCCTGCACTTCGCCATGCTGTAAAAATGCACATTGTGTGGGGTCGCCGGGTCCCATTTGGGATAAAATACTAATAGTGACTCAATGGCAAAAGCTATTTAAGATAAACCTATATTTAACCAGGTTAGGGTTCAGCAAGATCCGACGATCCACACAAAAGATAATCGACACACAGGTCCGGCTGGAAAGTTAGTGGGTTAGGTGAACAATAATTCCCAATTTTATTCCGTCTATTCCCATTTAAGGAAAATAATGTTATTCCCAATTATACACTTTTACCGCTTTAACTTCAACCCTTAATGCAATAAGAACCAACTTAAACAATTAAACACATTCTAATAATTTGTAATTAATGACTGATGAGATAATAGATAGGATTGTCACGAGATTACTCTTAGACCCTCATTAGAGATAATGGAGCGACCCACGACGTGGATGGGTTACGGTGAATCTCGACTGGCTCCCTGGCGTTGTCTAAGCATGACCCTGGTAGTGGCTGTAGTTGGCAGCGCTTGTTTCTGGTTGCGCTTCTATTCAACATAATTACGGAACGGACTATCTCGGATAATGATATACTTGTTCATTCTGGTTACTTCATAATCTAACACTAATTCGGGAGGACATTTTTCTCAATCTCATCTGAAACACTGTTCAGGAACGTCTTTATTCGGCAGCCTCAATCTTATCTGAAACTTCTATTCAACTCTAGATCCAGCTGGTAACTGGCAACTCCTGCTACACAAATTTTTCCGTCTTGAGAGCACCTCAAAATGGTGTTTCCTCACTACGTACTGATGACGTTATAGGTTTTTTGAATTATTCAAGATTATAATGGTTGAGACTAGAGAATCATTCCCCTGCCAGATGTCAATTATTACAGGTGACGGTCCCAATGGAACCATGGCGGCTCTCTTGGACTTCGGACGTCTGGAGAAGGCGAAGCCTCTCCTGACCGTCTCTCATCTCTGCAATCCAAGACATTGGCAAACACACGCACACCTTGTAGAGATCTCAGATTCTCCGTCTCCCTTTTCGATGAAGGGAAATGAACACTCCTTCAACTAACAAATAATTCTCTCAACTGATTTCTAAAATGTTTTTAACTGTTTAAATAAAAGTCTGCTAGGTTTCTTCAACAACTGATAAACTCAAGAATGTGGGTAGACTAAACATTTGAGAAAGCTGACTAGAAAACGTTACGAGAATAATTGCTGATTAATTTCTAGAAGGAATGTAATAAGTGTTGAAAATGTTCAAAAAATCATTAATCTAACATATCCTTCAGAATAACTGGGAATCTGAACATGAAAATAGCTTCTCAATAAATCTGGAAAACGTAGTTAATTATTGTTGTAATAACATCTGGGCTCCACAATTGTATTGGAGATGTTGGCACCCCAAATCATGATTTGGCATTCATCAATGGTCGAATGATCAATACGATTGCCATGGAGTTTCCAGAGTCGCATTAGATGATCATCTTTCACACATTAGGTGATCCTAGAGAGAAGCGAAATTCATCGCTGAACATGACAGTATGCCAGTCTTCACCTCAGGTAGATAACTCCAATGGACATTACAACAAGCAGACATTTTTCCGTATGGAGGCTGTAAAGGTAGTCTTGCCCGAAAGCCTACCTCAATCAATCTATGACGAACTGTCTCAGACGATTTCTGAGGATTTATAAACTGCAAAATGTCGCCAGCTGTAGATTGTGAGATGTCGATCTGCATGTTGTGATGTTCATCTGCGTGCTCCAGTTCACCAACAATAATTCACATTTCATTTTTCAGATCACTATCTTCAAATTCGACTAACGGTTGTTGAATCCCGCCCAGTTTAAGCCGTAATACAACGCAAAGACCAACTAGCTATACGTAGCCTTGTAATTAAGCAGATTGAAGGCATAAGGAAACTGTCGTCGACGGCGTGTTACAGGCATTTTCAGTCCTTCAGCTTTATTCCTATACGTTATTATGTAATATCTTCGTGTCTCAATAGTTAGTTTTTTTATCACACTTTTCAATGAGTGACCTGAAATTGCAAAAATTTGCGTAATTTGTTCCTCTAAACATACCCTGAAATTTGTATGGTGCTACGACAAAATTTTCATGATGTTGCATTTTTCTATAGGGTATGTATTAAAAAAAAAAAAAAATTCGAATCCATTGGTATATTCCCGCCAGTCCATTAGAAAATTCTCTCCACATAGGTAGCGGCGCCTTATCAACAAACACGCTAATAATCTTCTTTCACCTGAAAGCCAAATTGTTTATTTTCAATCCTAATTAAATTTTCATTTCGCCGAAAAGTTTAAAAATTCCGCCGCCGCTTCGTGGAAATTCTTGTGACAAGCGCTATTTGTTCCGCCGAGTCCAAATTGGTCATTTTTCGGATAACCCCCCGAAGCCATTTAGACTCCCAGAGCACGAATGAAACAAGACTCAAAACATCTTTCACTCTTGATTTCCTACCATCCACAAACCTCTTTTAAAATATTAATCTTTAAAGTTGGCGCATACCCCCCCCCCTCCCTTCTCGCTACCACCTTTGTTTGTTCAAAGGAAACGTTGCCGTGCGCGCCAGGCACCGACTGTTGAACAGGTCAACAAGACAAGGGGGGCGTTACTAATGAATGATGTTTAGAGAGCGAAAGCTTGTTTACAACCAGCCCAAGCTCTTGGCTGGAACATAAAGCTTAAAGGAAATGCGACGATTGAATTCGAACAATTTCTTCTTTCAGCTCGTCCAATATGCGCGTGTGCAAATCATGAATTTACTTCTAACCTAAATTGGAAATCAATTAGATATTTGTATAGAACCTTCTACATAATTTTGTATCCTAAATAAGCTCTTTTAAAAAGCCTCTGATTATTTAAAGAAGCCAAAAAAATAGCAAATAGCATTCTTGAAAAATTCTAAAAAAATACGTCCCTCTAAGACGTATGATAACAAAAAAGTCGATAACAATGATATTCAAAATATTCTAAAATTATAATGTACACGGTCTTTACAAACACTGGGATTTACAAAGCATTGTATAATCAGAGTTTATTAAAAACGAGCTATAAGGTTTACGCACAGATATTGAAATCGTAAATTGAATATTAGACGGCGACTTTTTTTTTTTTTGGCGAGGCAGTGTACTATACAATACATAAAATAAGCAGAGGAGATTGTGCAGAATTTCATGAATTGTGTAGAATTCTGTACATCTAAAGAATTGCCCAATGGTATTTACGAAATTTACGAAATGAGCAAAAACGTACACATTCGTGAAGTGTACAATTTCAATATCTGTGTGTAACACTTACGACAAGACTTCTGTTTATGAATTTATGTAAAGGTTGCGAATTCACATTTACTCGAAAACGGTTCTCGTTTGTTTACTCGAACAAAGGCGCCGTTTGGATTGCCAGCGGGTGCAGAAATACCGATACTGATACACAATATTTTGAAAATTCCGGATACATAATATTTTGAAAATTCCTGATGAAGCAAAATTCCAATTCGATGTCTGTTGTAATCTACACGCTCTTCCCAATGAGAAATGTGCTTTATATTTTATTGGACTCCCTTTGGCCCGAATTACAGCATTTATGCGAGTTGGCATTGAGTCAATAAAGTGCTACAACACTTATAAGTCAATGGACCATATTTAACGATGGCAGTCCAAACCAGGTAATGCAGAATATAAAATTCGTAAGACCAAAGAAGTCCACCATAACTAAATACGTGTTGGAAACAGGGTATCAAGTGTGCAAAGAAGACTTCGGATTAATTCGAAGAGTGGAAAAAAGAACCCTTACCAAAATTTAGAAATCTCAAAATATAATCAGCATTTATTACTTTAGGAAACGCCCGGATTTCCCCGTTACAATCCTCCAGGTCACGGACGGAGTTCGCCTGGACTACACTCTAGCACAGGGCTGTCCAAGATTTCTGTCCGCAGGCAGTGTCCATGCACGCGGGTAATCTTCCTTATCCCCCTATTGCACATTACGTTGATCAGTTCCTTAAAGTCGAGTTGCTAATTATCAATTCGACATTGTAAAAAAAAAACAACAAAAAAAAAACAAAAAAAAAAACGAGGCAGTTTACCATTTTATTTCCTTCTTTTTAATGTGACAAATTTTTCGATGTCAGGTAGAATTGTATTTTTTCCCCGATAGGACACGATTGCATATTAAGCATTTCGAATCCGATCTGTGAACAATGAAAAAAACATTCTCCCACTCCGGTTTAAATACTGGTTCAGTGATTTTATGCTTTTTCGGAATGTGCGCCATGTTATGCGAGACGAAAAAAGCAAGTATCAGTAACAAAAGAAATACTGCCTCATTTAACGGAATCGCCCCCTAAAGTCTGGCAACACTGCATAGGAAAAACTATACCCACTCCCCTCCTGAGTTTTGGACTATCTCCTCGGCTTTGCCCGTGAGCTTTGCCCGCGAGCATTTTATGTTGCACGCGGGCGACGTGCACGATCTGGACGGCCTTGCTCTAGCAGATCACTGTGGAAGTAAGTGCCTTCACATGATCCGTGTGGTTGGTCTTTCGGATGCCGTCTTTGTGCTCTGTTGTGTTGTCTATTATCATTCACTTATCAAAACTTCTTTCTTTTTTTTCTTTGGTACATAATTTCATTCAGAAAAGCATGATCTCGGATAATTGTATAGTGCTTAGTAATTTTAAAATATATTTTTAAAGTGCATTAAATGTGAAATTTGGGTTAAATACATAAAAGTTTATGTTTAGTCAAAAGTTAAAACAAAATTTTTTATAATTATTGCTTTGGAATTTTGTCATACTCTTATTGTTAGTTCAGTTGCATCATCATATAATAGTTTAAAAAAATAAAATCATTTTATTTGGACGATTTTTTTTCTAGATATCATGCTGAACTGATCTATGAATTTTTTTTATATAAAATTGACCATAATTATAAAACTAATAAAGATTTTATAAAACTAATGAAAATTTTTGTCAAAAAAATTTTTTTAAAAAAGTATGATTATTGTTTGCAATAATGAAAAATCTTTCTTTTCAGCACAACTTTTTTAATACAAAAATGCTGAGTTATAAATAGATAACTACATGCAGAGAAGCCTCAACAAGGTGGAGTCAAGGGGCAGCAGAGAAGCTCCGGACCCGTGTAAAGACAGCATCATGGTGCTATCCGGACCGTGTGAAACAGGCCTAATCACAGAGCAGACAATAAAATCTGAATTGCAAAGCAAATCAAAGTCAGTGATAATAGCCAACACGTATAAAATGCGTCTTAGGCTATGATAGTACAACAATTCAAAAAATCTATGAAACTTACGTTGTTTTGTGCCGCAATAATAAATATCCATAAAAGACAATTAAGTATGATACCCCAGCTCATTTCTACAATGTTACTATAAATATTACCAATATACGCAAATCTTACTGTAAGAATTTGCTAGGAAGTAATAATTAATCAACCATATTTGGCAACAACCAAGGTTCCATGTTAAAGAAACAAGTATTAAAATTGTTAAGCCTGTATGATATAGTAAGTTAGAGATTCATAGTTCTCAAAATTTCTGTGCTAAAGGCGTTCAACAAATTGCTTTAGTAAGTAAACAACAAAGGTTTCTCATTTGTTCTGTAATAAAATTCCCGGAAATCTCTTACAAGTTTCACAAATAATGAGACTTGGAAAATAAAGTTCCTAAATGGAACATATAACTATGTGACTAAACAATTAGTTACAAAAGGCATCTCAGTATTTCAAGAATACCAAAAAAAAAATGATAAAATTTCAATGTAAAACAGCTCTCCAAAAAGTTTTTCCAAGCTAAACAAATGTCCAAGCTTGAAAATAGGAAAACTATGCAATGGACACAACAAGCTATAAACGAATTTCGCCAAAGAAAATGTTAGTGTAAATAATAAATCCTAAATTACAAAAGGAATATAAAAATTAAAATATAAAAGGTGAAGACTACCATGCCAGAAATCAATGTTATAAACACCGTTTGTGTTAAAAGCCATAGTAGAGACAAAACAGCAAAACAGAGGCGCCCCCCCCCACAAGTAAAAGATTAAAGATATTTTAAATTACAAGTGATACCCAAATGAAGAATAGAAAAATAGGAAACTTAAAGTTTTTACAAATTTAGAAAGGTTAAGTGTCCAGTTAAAATTTTGTCTTTAGAAGTAAGGCTACAGCACACCATCCGAGTCTTAAAATTGAACATATTCCAAAAAACATCATAAGGATGATTGGTTCAGGCTTTAAATTTAAAAAAATCCGGAGATGTCCTGGACCACGAAAATGAAGTTGGAATCCCCGCAGATTTTTAAGGTTAAATTCTCTCACTACATATCTCACCACTGGTATCACTTCTTCAAGCAATCCAAGACGACACAGAATCAAAAGTTTTTGGTTATGTTTGTCCATCTCAACAGAACGAAAAAACTAAAACTCTTGGCCATAGACGTTTGAGGCAGAAAAATGGCTAAGTTGAAGTGGCTGGAAGCTGTTGGAGATAAGACTGGAGATAAGACGCCAATAAAGATCCTAGTTATGCGTCCGACGGATTAAATGTCTTACTTCAAGGCGCGTTCACTATGGAACCATTAAAACTTGATCGGGAAGGTGAGATGCAAGGTACGGTCACCTCCGACGAGCGAGCAGAGACGCTTAGATGACGTGAAGCGCCGTCTGAACACTGATGGACCTAGCCTAGACCGCTCCAGCAAGAGAAAGGACCTCAGATGGAATGCCACGGTTTTCCAAACGATCGATGGTGGGTAATCGAAACCACGATGTCTGTCCAACCGTGCTATCCACAAATGCCGGATGACGAAGGAAATTGTGATGGTTAGGTCCAACTTGTATGGTTTGCCGGTGGAGGCATCGAACAAGCAGTGCGTGGAGTGGTAGGTGAAGTTCACCAGCCCATAATACTGCTTGAGACGACTCCAGATGGACTGGGCGAATGGGAACTCGAAGAATAAATGTGGGTAGTCTCTAGGATGCCAAAGTAAGACCATCCAGCAGACTCGACTACTTTCCACTTGAATAAACGTTGGAGGGAATGGAATCCGTGGTGCAGCAACCGCCACTAAAAATTGAAAACAGTTCTTTCGATGGCAATGGAATTTAATTGCCTTCAGGGTTGCTGCCCACGGATTCCATTTCGGTTGTCGCACCAGGGTCGGACTGCTGGAAGAATCACAACTGACGGAGATGGCCCAGGTCTTGCACATCAATCTGGTGTAACGCTGGTAAAAAAAAGTCTGTAAATCGTGCTGGAAGAACTTGTAGATATTAGGTTAATAAAATGGCGTGATCACTGGCAACGATGATGGGATTGGCAACCTATTAACCTTGAATTGAAAAAGAAACGTAGATGAGTGAACATGAAGGTCAAGAAAAACCCGACCCATTACTGCTAGTCTGGTAGCAAGTGATCAAAGTCCATAGTCCGAGAGTATGAAAAGTTATATCCTAACACAGCACCTGGCCGCCCCAGGAGATTGGAAACGAGTTGAGATGTTCTGTAGTCCAGCGTCCTAGGGCGATCCCCTTGGATTTGACGAGGATGATGGTGTTTCCCATCGAGGCACTGAACTGTTCAAAGGTCGTCCAGAGAGTATGCGTCCGATGCAAAGAGTACAACATCGTCCGCATACACAAGCGACGTGATGGAGATCGACGCTGCTGGCAGATGATATTCCCGGACGTCAGGATGGCGATTGAGGTGGTGCAATAATGGTTCCAGGTAAAAGATATACAGTGCACCCCTGGCTGACACCTTTTTAGAGTTCGAACACTCCCACAAGAAAAGGCCCAGGAAGATTCCATGTTTGGATGTAGAAGGCGCACGGAAGGCCGTCCACACCCGTCAGTCAGTGTACTTTCTTGCTTTTTTTCTGATAATGCATAATTTTGAGTTTAATTTCAGTTATGTCTAACAATATATTCGTATTATTTTTATTTTATCGTATATTCAGTTTTACAATTGTTTTCAGGTACCCGGTATCCCTGTTTACGAGGACGTAAACTTTTATATGGTTGGCATGTAAGTATTTATGTATACTTTACAGGTAGGCGCCACCATGCTTTAGTATCTGTAAGATCAAACATCGAAGCTAAAAAAAGTTCCGTCCGAGGAGGGAACGAGTTGTAATGGCCAGGGTCCACATGGTACAGGGCCATTTACATATGTTATGCAATTAAACCTATTTTTTCCTCATTAATTTCCCGAATTCCCGTTATTTGCGAGTTAAAACTGAAATAATAAAGAAACAAGTTAATTGATGACGACAGATTGAGAGTAAGCAGTGAATTTAATGTTAGGAATGGTGGTTCATTCAATAATGTTTGTGACGGCCATAAGCTCGTGGCATTTAATAACCAAAAATTATAACTTATTAATTTGTTGTTATAGATTACACAGGAAATCTATCCGCTTCTTCCGAGCTTTATTTCCTGGAAAATCATTTTCACAACCGAATTTGGACCCACCGATTCGAGTTATGAAGATCCTCACGCAATTCAATAAACAAGCGAATAAACTGGAAACATATATTTCTCTCTCTATATAATTTATTGTTTACGCTCGAATGTCCAATAGATTATACACCGGCTGCGTTGACAGATGTGGAAGCCTTTGTACGATTGTTGGGCTCATCAGCTGACACTAATCGGACCTGTTTAAAAATTTACTCAAATTCACGCGCATTCTTTTACTGTTTTAGCTCCTGAGTGATTTATTGCAAGCTCGGCCTAATCTGATTTGTAAATGCGAGTTGATATACACGAAAGATAAATATTTCAATCGAAGCAGCACTGAACATCCAAATCTCGCTAACCAAACGTACAAAGCCAAAATTCAAATACGGGCGTGGAAATTGTCAAATGATGAAGGACATCAAAACGGATCAACATTTCATTCTAGCTTATCAAAGCAAATAAAGTGAGTTTAATATTCAGGTATGTGTTAAGTATTGATAGCATACAGATAAGGATCGGACCAGGAACCTCACAGATTTCATTAATATTTCCTCTATTTCCTCTCAGGAAACATTCCCCGAAGCAAATAAATGAAAAGAGCGATAGACAAAACTTCGGGAAATTAAAAATTAATGGTGAAATCGGATCCTTTTCAGATAAACTGCGAGGAAGACTATCGTGAGATCGCTTTCTAGGAAAACTTACAATTAAATGAAGGACAACGAATGATTATTATGGGAAAGGAAGAGGAGACTGGAGAGTTATATTAGATATTGTTATACACTATGTGGAAGAAAGTGATTGGACACTTCCCCTTCAAGAGCATTTGAGGTTATCCACGACCATCACATGGTCTGAAATTTTAAAACTGAAACAGTAATATATTCAACTAATTCTCAAGTAAAATGGATACCAGGAGACAGCTTTCCGATTTCAAAAAACGGAATAAGAATAGAATGCTCTATTGGAGGTATAAGAATATATGATGCATTGCCAACATCCGACAGATTCCAAAATCAACCCTTTCCTTTGATATCAACACGTGGAAGAAGAACAAACACGAAACTGCAAGACAGGGATAGGCGAGTGGTGCACAGGGAACTGCGACAAAACAGGACGCGTTCCATGCATGTCGTGGCAAACGAATTCCAGGTGGTTATGCAGGCTTCAATCAAACTCTTCATAAAAATTAGCCAATGCACTTGTATAGTATAGTCGATAGGCAACCCATATACTTTTCCGAACAAAGAAGAATTTAACTGGGCGTCTACGATGATGGCTGTTACCTGGAGAATATCTGCTACTGAAGTGTGCAGTATTCACTGTAAAGCATAGTGGCGTGATAGTTCGGCTTGGATACATGAATTCTGAGACACAGAGAGACATTCTGGAAACGCAACTCAGTGGCAGTTCTATGAATGTCTCTTCCAGAAAATAATGTGAGTTGTCATGTTTCCACGGCTGCATCTCGGTGGTATGCGGAAAATCAAGCCCAGACTCAATCCCGTAGATAACCTGTAGAGAATTAGAACGACAGATGCGGCCAGACAGGCCCAATCTTCTTCATTGCCGGAGTGAGTTGGTCAATGTACTCAAGGCGGAATGGCGAAATATCCCGCTTACGATAGTCCAGGATAGTTAGCCTAAAGGATTGCTACTGGAATTGCTGCATGTGACGACCCTACTGCTGGATGTGAATAAATCCTCTTGTTCCATTATCCCCCCCCCCCCCACCGTTTCCAGTTTATTTTCTTCCACATAATATAGCTGAAATCTCCAGAGTGGTTGGGAAGTCAGTATCCTATTTTTAATAAAAAAATATCCCAAAGTGAAGTTTAATGGTTTATTTTTAGAATACTTATTATGCCTACCGAACTCATTTCAATTATGCATACCGTAATCTTTTGAAAACATTTTCTACATATCTTATTAACATTTCAAGAGGCACACGCACCAAAACTTCAAGTTTTTTGGTCGATGTTTTAGGTTAAATCTCTTCCTTAGCCAACCTTCAAAGAAGAAATCACAGAAGTGAGATCCGGACTCCGTGCGGGTCATACTGTCGGTGTGAATTACCAAACTTCAGCCATAGCGGCAATGGAATTGGACTGCTACAAGGGTTATTCGTAAATTAAGGTCCGTTTTGCAATAAAAACAAAACTACTATATAGATTTTCAAAATTTTTTCTTTATCAGATTCTATGTACCTTTAACTATTTATCCACATAGTTTCCAAGTTTATTTAAGCACTTGCCATAGCGCTCAATGTACTTCCGCATGATCACTTCATAGAAGCTGCCGCCGGTGAAGAAAGTCACGCAATTTTCACTTGTTCATCGCCGCTGAAATGCAGGCTGCCGATAATCTCCTTTAGCTCCCGGAACAGGTGGTAGGCACTGGACGCGAGGTCTGGACTGTAAAGCAGTTCGTCAAGTTATTCCCAACTAATCAGATCTTTGTATATGACGTGCCGGCCATGGTAAGAGAAAATATACCGCAAGTAGGATTGTCTGATTATTATCATACTGATATTATAGATTACAAACATTGGCGAGGCCTGAAAAGTAAGACAGAATATTAAACTAACAACAAAGGAGGTTTATTAAATTGAAAAATGATCTCATTTTTATCTGCAGTTCAATTCCACTCTTTGACACAAAATATAGATTCTCCATGTAATGAAAAGAAGGGAAAGTCTAATTATTCAGGACAATTGGATAATTTGTTGGACAGAAAGCATCACGCACACAGTTTGGAGTTTGTCCAGTTTTGGCTTGGATCAAGCAGATGGTAGTCGGAGGGATATCTTGCCAATTTCTTCCAATTGGCGTGCTAATTCGTCGACATTCTGAGTTGGTCGCAAGTGAAGTCCATTGTATTCAAATATGGTCACTAGGAGAGATCTGGGTTATAAGCACGGAGACAATCTATCCAAAGATATTGTCATGTTGAAACGTAAGTTTCAAGCGCACTGTATCAATGCGTACCAATTTACGTTGTACTATGAGGGTGCCACGAAGGATATAAAGATCAAACGAAATGACATTCCAGACCATAATTCTCAGACTTCATTTCCATATCGGACCGAAAGGGATTTGCATGTGAAGTTTCGATTTTTCCGAATGCATCGATTTTTTTCCTCGAAGACTGTATGTATTTAAAAAAATTTCCACTTGCCCTTAACTACCCTCTTAGGTGGATACTGCTTAAGAACCCATCCTACTTGAGGTTCGCTTATCAAAACCTAAAGGATTGGACCAACTTTCAATATTTTATGAAAAGACTATTTGGAGTAAAAAATGTATGACTAAATTTGATTTTGCTTTGATTTTGCTTTCTTTTATTTTGTAATAAGGAGAGCGTTTCTAGGATCCTGTTTAATATTTATTTAAACGAAATCACAGAACTATAGTTTGCTTGCATTTGTTTTTGTCCGTCGCGTCCGATGGCGATTCTTCAAAGAATCTGAACCCAAGTCTATTTCTCGATGAAAGACGGAGGTGGATATTGCTTAAGAACACATCCTACCTTTTGCCTCTTTTTAAGCCTCAATACCCTTTTCCCCCTAGAACTAACAAGAAACAATTCACGCTAATCTTGCTTTTGTCCACATGAATAAGAAAAGCTCTCCTCCATCTCTCTTGTTGTTATTTTTTGCCCTTCAGTTGAAGCCTTCGAAGTGGATAATGACGTAAGCAAGCCTCGCTTCTACGCGCCGGACATTGCAATTTCCTGGAAATTGGAAACCCGAGACTGGATTTCAACGAGAAAATCTTTTCGTGGGTCGGAGAAAATCCTTTCTAATGACGAACAGATTTGCCGGGGGTTTTGGTCGGATGGCACGCCGACGAGGACGATGGCGCTAATCTCCTCCTCTTGTCTTTCAACGCTCCCTTGCTCAAATCTTCAGCAAATTTTTCTTTTTTTTCCCTCCTCCTCTTCCTTTCTTTTCCACTTCTTTCTGTTTCCCAGAGCTAATAGCTCAAGGTTCTCCTTTGTCTCAACCTCATTTTCTCTCTATTTCTCTCAAGGCTCCATCGCTTCTTAATAGGAACGTCTTCTCTTTTCATAAGCCTGGATGGGAAGGCTTTCTTTATTAATTACGATTTTCTATTCACTTTATTTTCCTTCGTTTATGCTTAACTCAATTATTTTCGTTCCATTTCAATAGATTTATTTCCAAAAATATTAAAACCTCAATTACTTCTTTATTCTTTACCTCTCCAAAGCTCTACCATAACAATAAAATTTAAATAATTCAAAGTACTACCAGTAGTGAAGGTCCTGCTGAATAAAATTTCAATTTTTTAAAGTAGAAGAGACTCCGTATTTTATAAACGACAATAAATAGATGATAAAAGTTAAGTTTTTTATACACAAAACTTAACACTTACAAATATCTTCTTACCTTTCATAGAATATTATGTTTTCTCAACAACCGAGAAAACGGCATTAGATGCATCGGGAGATGATGAAGAAAAGGTCTCGGTCACGACCTTCAATCTTTGCAATCAGTATATTGTTTAATTTCCATATACTCATCTACGTTGATGATAATTTCCTTTCTAGGATACTTAGCCCTCAACAGCATCCGCAGCAATGGTGTCGAGACCAAGGCATAAATCTAAACGGGGAAGAGACAGCAGATTTGCATTACCCGTAATCTACAAATAGGGGAGAGTTGGTAACAGTGAGACACACTTTTTTCTAAAGCAGTTTTTTTCATGTTACATTGGATCAAATGCAACGAATTTTTTTCTGTGAAATACTAAACTTATACAGCTATGATATAATTTAATTTCAGATTTTATTATGAAAAACCTTTGATGAAAAAAAATCAAACAAATCTGAAGCACATTGTCTCACTCTTCCCCAGGGTTGGGGAAGAATGAGACAGCAAGGGGGAACAATGAGACATGCTTTTTTGGTGCATTTATTTTGATTTAAAATTATTAGAATTATTATCAATTAAATTACAACATATTCTTAAAAAAATTTAAAAAAAAACATTGAAATATTTTATAACATTTATTAATGGAAATTTATGTAAAAATACGTCATTGAAATACGTTGGCTTAAAATTTTATAACTATTGTGATTTAAGGAAAATATAAAATATGAAATTCTTTGATATACTACATCATGCAGAATTCAACAAGTTGTGGTGAGTAACACTGAAACACCCGTCTCACTGTTCCCCAAATCATTTTGTCTCACTATTACCCATACCACATGGTTTAATTTTTCAAGCCTGTAGGCCTAAGTTTCCATTTCATTTTTAAATCGCTTATAGATTTCAGAAAGCTTAATGAATAAGCATTCCATATATAGCTATCTTTTTATCAAATGTTATAAACTTGGTGAACAATGTACTATAATTGGCAATCAAGAAAATTTACATTACTATCCTTAACTTATGCATGTACTGTTTTCTTGAGCCTGCAGGATCCTAGAGAACTGAATCTAGATGGGTGCATAGATAATTAAGTTCACCTTTAGCTACGGTAGCGCTAGTTGATGGTGATGTTTTTTCTGGATGCTGCAATGGATGTCTCACTGTTACCCGCTCTCCCCTATATATATAAAATATATGTCCTGACTGATTCATCACTGCCGACCCGAAACCGCTGAAGCTAATTATATGAAATTTTGACAGTAGGTTTATTTTGTAACTTAAGCAGCCATTAAGAAAGGATTATATTTTTTTCTTTCTTTCTTTCTTTCCATGGTATTTTATTTTAAAAATTCAATTTACCTGGAGCTGAATGGGATTTTTTTGCCAGATTTAAAAAATTGCGACGTAGCTGTTTGCTTTGTTAAATGAGGATTTTTGCGATTGTTTAGTGAAGCAGCATCAACATTCACTGCAAAACTTTCGCGCGGAATACAATGTATCTTTCATTTTTAATACAGAGAGACGACGCTGGCTGTAAAGTGTACTATGTTTAATTGTTTACATAACTCTACAGCCTGAACGGGCACACACAGAGTGGGCACACGCTGTTAGACGGTCTCTCCAAATACATGAAAATTGTTCTGCATAATATCTAGTCCTTAAAATACGACTTTTTGGGCGAAAATATTTTCACACGGGGTCTTTTAGTAGGAATCATGCATTTTGAAAACCAAAACCAAAAAATCTTGGGAGTCATGTTCTAGAATTATCAGAAGTTCAGTAAGCACATTGACTATAGTGCCCAGCACGAAAGAAAAAGGAAAAACTGGCGCATGCGTAAATGAAAAAACCTCGTTCAACCAATCAGAAACGAACAAGAAACGGGGTATTACTAATTCCTGGCATCAGTAATAAGTAATGCCCCATTTCTTTTCCCTTTTTGAGTGGTGGAACGAGTTTTTTTTTTATTTACGCAAGCGCCAGTTTCCTTTTTCTTTCGTGCTGGGCACCATAGTTACCACCCTCCGCCATAATGGTTTCCTAAAGAAACGTTCGAGAAAGTTTCTGACTTGGAAGAAACTCAACGAAAGTGTTCTTACAACAGTCGTACCCTATCTTGAGTCAGTGCAGTCATATGGTCTGGTATACCAGTTTATTAGCAACACCCCCTTGCTCCCAGTTGATGCTTATTGGATGGTGGTGGATCCATGCCTCAAATAACCGTTCCAGCTCATCTAAAAGATATTCGATTGGGTTCAAATCCGGGTACTGTAAGTGGCCAAGGATGTAAGTTCAATTCATTATCAAGCTCCTGGAACCATTCCATGACGATACGAGCCTTATGACACAGTACGTTGTCCTGCAAGAAGTAACCTTTCGTTGGGGGAAACACAGTAACCATGAAGGAATGAACATGGTCGTGAACAATGTTCAGGTAGCCCTGACCATCAAGGTGTTGTTCTACATGTATCAGCGGACCAAGAGTATGCCAGGAAAACATTCCCTAGATCATTACAGAGCCTCCACCAGCCTGAACAGTGGAAACCAGACAGGAGGGGTCCATCTCGCTTCCTGCTGTTGTCTCCAAATTCTGCGCCGTCCATCTGCATGGTGCAATAGGAAACGGGATTCTTCCGACCAGTAGACCTTCCAGTCGTCGAACGTCCAGTATTGGTGATCACGGGAAGATTGGAAATGTTTTTTTGCGGTTTTGGGTGGAGATCAAAGGTACCCGAACTGGCCGTCGGTTGTTGTAGTCCAGCCTTGCCATTGTACGGCGTGTAGTGCGTTCAGAGATGTTATTCTTCGGTCCAGTGTTGTACTCCACGGTTAGTTGACGAGTCGTGAAGTTTCTATTCACACGAAAAAACTTCCCATCCTACGCTCACTCCTTGGATCGACGAGTCGTTTGCGACCACAGGCTTGTCTGTGGCTGGTTGTTTTTGGTTGTTTAACTAGTCCTGGTAAACCCTTGAAATGGTTGTTCCGGAAAAGCGTAGAAGACTTGCGGTTTCGGAAATACTCAGTCCACCTCGCCGGGCACCAACTACCTCGCTCGAAGTCGCTCAGATCCTTTGTTTTCCCCATGGTGAAGGTCAAACCATTTGCAGCTGACAAGTATGCTCTCGCTTTATATTGGTTCGACTGTCACGTGACCAACTGATACGTAGTAAGTGCTGTGCCAACGGATTTGCATAGTCATGGGTCTTCCTAATAAACTGGCCACTCACTTGTCAGTGTAAATGTAATGATTTATCTTTCTTGGTATGAGCCATCTCCGAATTTTTTAATCGTGTGAAATTACCAACTCTCACAAAAAATGTCACAAAATACATTCGAAAAGAATTAGTTAATACCACCTGACTTACAGGCCCTTAAAATTCACTGTATCAGCTGAAATTGGAACGAACTAATCAGACTATAAATATGAGATAAACTCCCGCGTTACTCCCTTTAATAGTGGCAACTTCCCTTTTAATGCCATAGAAAAATAGAACACTCTACCTTATGTGGTTAGAAATTCAGTGTTAAAATGTAACTTTAGTAACTATTCGTACTGTACCCTTAAATATTTTCCTGACACCATTTCGCTCAAGAACTAAACAATTCTAAGAGAAGACAAAAATAAATTCTAGAATTATTTCGTATTTACAATAAAACAATTATTATTACAAAGACAGTCTATCATATAGTGAGATTTCTTTTTGGATTTTTCATTATCACCCATTCAGCTTTAACCTTATTGATGCTATTTGGTATCTAGCAGTTCAAAGTGTAAACGTCTTTTTGAAATTATTGTATCAAGACGTTTTCTCTCTTCTGTGTGCTTTGTTTAATTTGTTGAGTTTTTGAACGCTTTAAATAAATACAAGTTGTCTCACAAGGATTCCTTGATTTTAAAGAGTACATGTCTCGGAAACGGAGATCGATAGAAGAATGAAACAAGTGGTATGTTTATTTCGAAATACAGAAGTTACAAATATTGCCGACAGGTGGCACTGTACGCTGAAGGTTATAAACTATCCTTTGTAAAAAGCCATTACAATCACATCACAATCGATTCAAAATGTGCAGCGTAAACGAAGAACGAAATTTCAGTACTCTACGTACAGCGCCACCTGTTAGCAAAATTTGTAGATAATTTTGAAACATCCGTAAAAGATTCTTACGGCTTTCGAAATAAACGTATTACTTGTTTCATTCTTCTATCGATGTCCGTTTACGAGGTATTTATTCTTAAAATCAAGGAGTCCTTTGTGGGACACCCTGTATCAAAGAAAGCGATAAATACGGTCTTCGATTGTCAAAAGTCTTTGGACAACAATAGCAAATATGTTTGCCCAATGTTTGCCCAATAAGTCCTTGCATACCTCACTCGCTTCCTCAATGTTCATAACACGATGTGCACACTTCCTTCGAACACGGAAACTAACAATCTGCTTGCCTTTCAATATGCAATCACTTAATCCGTCCAGATTTTCCTGAGGCTACCATGCGAGCGGCGGCCCACTATAGGACCATTATACACTTTTCAAACATGTTCCTCTGGTATTCTCACCATATGCCTAACTATCTCAAACAGTTCTGCCTGATTCTCTCCACAATTTCAAATCCGTGCCATGTGTGCCAATAAATGTCAACTTTTTGTGGTCAAGTGGATGTTTTGTCTCCTAGTTCTTCCAACTCGAAAATTGTGTTTTAAAAATATTTTGGTATATTCTCTGTCGCAATTTCTCTTTAATTAAAACTGACCGCAACCCAAAGTTTGCGAGTTAGTTCCACTGGGGTTTCCACTAACGATAACACAAGCTAGTTCGTTTCCGCTCGAAATACTAAACTATTAAAAATTTACAACTACTAGAGGGGATTTAAACAAATTTTGTTTTCTCCTTTGATAAAATTAGAAAGTTTGTTTTGTCCATTTCCGGTCACATTCGGTTGTACAAACTAACCACAATTTAACTGAGTAAACATCATTAAACAGTTGAAATACTTATCATTCCGGAATGGCCAATAAATAATGCAAATCTCTACGTAGTTAAATCAATCGCTCTACGTGAATGTGTAATTTTATTTCATGTTTGCTTTTGAGTTTATTAAATTCATGCATGCAAGTGCAATGTTCTCTATTTTGAAAGCAGTAAAACTCTCCAATGTCGCTTGACAAGAGAAAAAAAAATTAATTTCTTTTCAAATTTTCTTTCAGTTGACGGTCCCCTTAAGAGTGAGGTCAAATGTGGAAGATGAGGTTGTCGGGGTTGGATGCCTTATTTCCTCGGTTGACCTTTTCTACGCCGTCCGCTTTTCACACCTTTGCATTTTCGGTCGTCTTCGTCTCCATTCCGCGTCGTTAGGTTCGAGGCTTAGCCGACGCAGCGCTTTCAATGGGGGAAACGCAGACCGAGAATGTCAAGAGCCAAAAAGCCGACCTTCTCCAGCACCTCGACAATAACGAGGATTCGGTCCGCCTAATGCCGAAGTAATTAAAATATTTCTGAGCGGAAAAAGAGAAAAGCTTTCGCCGAGAGAGTTTCCAGCGGTTTCTGAACTCACTGACCCCCTCTCTACACCACCAAATTCTAATGTTATTTCAAAGCGAGGAGTTTTTACGAGATTTTGATTGCAATCTTTTTGCTTTTAAGGGATTTACTACGGTTTTTATGTCGTTTGAGTCTTATTTGCTCAGGCCTGGAAGAAATATTGCCAGCGTAAGATCTCAAACGACTGAAAATTGACAGGAAATCCTTTCGTATATCCTCTCGGAAAAATAATATTTCGTCACCCTATCTCCAGGATCCAAAATAATAAATAATAGATGTCATAAAACTTATTTTGGCTTTGTACATAGATGTTTGTTTGTTGTTTTTTTAAATTTTTTTCTCTTTAAGTTTTATTATTGTAGATATGTTTTAACTTTAATTATTTTTGAACAGAAGAGTGGTAAGAACCTGAAAAAACAGCTGACATGTCGAATAGACTCTTTTGCCAAAGCAAAAAATTAAAAGGATAATTTCTATCCGAATTTGTAAAACATTCCTATTCTACTTTTTTGGGATCTTTAAAATCCGAAATCAGAATTTCCAAAATCCTAAATTGCCTGCGGACTCATACATACTCCTCATTGTAAGCTGTTCTTGGTATATGCAATTTATTTTAGTCGTCTCCAGAGGAAAAAAATCGAGGGGAGTGAGATCTGGAGAGCGAGGGGGCCATGCTACCGGTTCAGCCCTATCAATCCATCGCAGGGGGAAGATGCGATCGACGACTTCTCGCGCGGTTCGCGAGTAATATGCGAGACAGCCATCCTGCTAAAACTACATGCCAGCCCTTATCGCTAAGGGCAGATCTTCAAGGAGTTCAGACAGGACATTTTCCAGAAATTCGACCTAAACTGACTCCGTTCAGGTTACCCTGGAAGAAATACGGGACGATTATGTTTCCTGCGATAACGCGACACCAGGTATTCATACTTTACTCATGTTGGTCGTCTACCTCACGGAGCCAGTGAGGATTTTTCTGGTCCAGTAAAGGGTTTTAACTTCCCCGTTGCTTTAAAACGTGGCGTCGCCTATCAAAAAAAATCTGTTGTGGGCCACTGGACTCCCTAGTACGAAACTTTAATGAATGCTTTTTTGGGAAATATTTCTCATTTTTATTCTTGAGACACGTATTTCCGTCTCTCTCTCTCTTTTTGTTGTCTAAAAACTCCAATTGTTGAAACAAATTTTGGCAGCCGTTTTTGTTCTTCAAATATAGTTTTTCAAATAAAGTTCTTCAAATAGTTCTTCAAACTCTGACGTCAAACAATCAAACTCTGACGTCACAAATGCTCCACGCAAACAAAACTCCATAGACATGAAAGGAAATCTGTTGTGGACACCACAAATTCACATGTTTCGCCCATCCGATTGCAATCAAAAGGGGAGGTGCACAACTAGATGTTACAACAGTCTTAAATACAAAATTTCAACATTCTGCGGCTAATCCTGTCTCGTGGAAACGGTCAATCCTGTCGAACGGCGGCCAGAACATTAGAACCAGAGACCTTTTACAAACGTCTCTGATTAGAGCTCTCTTGTGGTTGGGCTTCATCTGAACTGAGTGCCGCTATAAAATCCTTCTGGAGTGATGTGTACGATTAGGATATCCTGCAGCGTCCGGATACTTTTGCGGAGATTCTCCTAACATCTTCAACATGTCAAACGCTTCTTCGGTGGAAACAGGCATTTTCAGTGTTAACCTGTTACGATAGTAAGAAACAATGCGCAGGAATTGTTTTAAAGACTTGAAGGAGTTTTTACTTTTTACTTCCTGAAGGAAGACTAGTGGAAAATATGTTTTCTACAAAATTTGATATTTTTTCATCACATTTTTGACTTTTATATATATGGGAAATTTTTGAGGCCAGTTTCTAACCTCAAAAAGATGCACCTTATTAAAAGATACAGTTTCTATCTTTAAAATGATACCCCTAGTTTTAATCGTTTCTGTGGAAAGAATTATATTTTTAAAATATTATATTTTTAAAAAAGGCAGTTTTAGAATTCCCTTTAAATTGGCTTACAATGATATGTTTATATTTGACTGTTAGCTATAGCTTTCAGCTGTTCTTCTATTTCCTTGAGTGTGCTGCTGGGAAGTAACTGTCCACTGTCGTCGCGTGCTACCCGTGTGCCTTTGGAGTTACTACAGACATTATAAAGTCTAGTGCTGAAGAAATTTTCTTTACTACTCCGCCAATCCTTTCTTTTTTGTGGCCCCCGCTTGCCTGTCGCCGCAATGTGGAGGAGGGCTGCTTTCCATCTCAGATCCTTCCTCCATCTCGAATGGCTACGGCTAGGCCCAGCTTTGTTCCGGAGACGTTATGCTTCATCTCAACGTCTTCAAGGTCATCAAGGGGGACCAGAACTCGTTCTCGTTCCTATTTACGTTTCCCCTCACCATCGGATGACCCGCTGGTGTACGGACGGGCCTCTTTTTGAGGCGTTTATATAGGTGGTGCAGCCCTTGAGGGCTACCCGTACTCCTACAGCATGTGCGCCTGGGCACCTTGCCTGTTTACGATCTGAGGGTGCTCCTCTGGAGCCATAACATCGGCTCCAGTTCCAACAGCGTTTCTGCCAATCAGAGGGTGTAGTGCGAATTAGCGTCCCCCTCCCCCTGGTGTCTCCTGGGGGAGGTCTTTCTTTCTTTCTTTCTTTCTTTCTTTCCGGACTATACCATTACCATGAAACGCATGGTAGACATGATTGCCGGCATGTTTATGAAGGAGGTTTACTCAAAAACGGGTGTTCCTCCTGTACTTTTGTCGGGTCACCCCGCTATTTCTATCCTACAGAGGCTTTCGCCGACTGAGTCGAGGATGCTCTGCAGGCAACAGAATGTGGCAGACCGAATAGTGGCTGTTGACTTTATCAAGGTTGCGCAAACTACCGTCCACCTGAGTTAAACTGAACCCGGATACCTTCCAGTTCTGGTCCGGGGTGCATCGCCACTGATGGCTTAAAAGTATCTCCGAGAATATATGTCGGACTACGGGGTGGTGCGTAGAATTACGTACCCCCAGCTCCCTAGTTCTCAACTTCAGATGACAGGTGACATCGTAGTCTACATGGATCTCCATGGAGACTTTCCTGAATTCGTTGTGATGCGCGGAGATCGTGTCTCCGCGTCTTACAAGGGACAGAGGCAGTGCTGCTGATACTGCAAAAAGACTTCTCACGTTAGGAAAGACTGTCCTCTCCTTAGGAAATCTGAATACTGCCAAAGACCGTGCACAAATTCCACCAGTGTCAGGAGAGGTCAGTTGCTTTATGAGCAGCCCCCACGCCATCGCCTCGAGGAATGTTGTCCCAGCAGCCAGCAAAGAAGACTTCTCCGGCCAAGTCACCAGAGCCCAGCAGAGCAACCACGCCACGTCCTTCACCGAGGAGATCGAAGACGGCCCCACCATCGTCGCCTCTTTCTACGACTCCTGGAAGGGAATTGCCACCTCCCCCTTCTCGGCCTCGTGTGGTTCGTGAGACTGTTTCTTCTCCTCCTCCTTCGCCTTGTGTTTCCCCGAAGTTGGAGGACTGTCTTCTCAGCAGAAGTCATCGTAGACGATTCGTTGTGCTCCGAGTCGGTTTTGCTGTGGAGGAGGTTCCATCTCTTCCTCCACCCGCGCTTTCATCGGCATCGCAGCCTCTGCGAATCGTCTGTGCGCCCGCGCCTGATAAAATTTCTTCCTCTGCTGGGACTTCAAAGCTATCAGCGTCTACTCAGCGGGATCTTCTTGCGACGCCTAAGAGCCCTCGCAAGAAAAAGGCCCGACATCATCGTAGCAAGAAGAATCGGATTCCTGTGTCCTCTTCTGAAAGAGACAGCTGCGCAAACCACCATCATCGCAGCCCCTCTTCCTCTTCGGGACGTGCTCGTTCCCCTAGACGGAAGACATCTGAGCCTCCTCCCTGGTCAGTGAGGAGGCTCAAGTCTCCTTCAGATATAGGTCAGCCTCCGTCAGCTCAATTTCGCAGTGAAGGTCTTTTCCCTAAACGTTCGTTCCCTTGGCTCGTCCTTCAAGCAATCGGTTTTGTCATCCTTAATTGCCCAGTACAGGCCAGATGTCCTTCTTCAGAAGGTGAAGCTTGCTGCTTCTCAACAGCTTGCTAATCTCCCTGGCCTTCGCAGTCAATATCCATCTGCGCAGTTCTTCATCAACTCATCTTCACCACATGGGCAGGGGGGTTGCCTCCATCTTTAACTCCTCCATCGTGGCGTCGAACTGTGTCTTTGACTGCGAGTGCAGGGTAATTTCATTGGACCTCCTGCTATCTGATCTCAAATTCCGATTGCTTAATGTGTACGCCCCGTGTTTATCAACAGAGAAACGGATATTCTTTGAAGATCTAGACTTTTACCTGTGCTCGTCCTTGCCTGTAGTGGTTGCTGGGGACTTCAATTGCCACCCGGATGAGAACGACATCTTTTCGTCCGAGTGTGTCTACCAGTTGTGTCAGCGGAATGCACTTTTCGATCTTTGGGCGTCTTCTTCCCATTCTAGCCAGTGTGGGTCTACTTTTTATCAGGCCTCTGTGTCTTCGAGGTTGGACCTTTCTCTCGTAGACGCCGCTTTTGCTGGTGCTCCGGGTTCAATGGAGGTCATTCCATGCTCTTTTTCTGACCACAGCGCTATTAAGTGGTCTTGGAACCCTCCATTCCCAGCCTTCGAACAATTGGTTTCTGAACGTTTCTCTGCTTACATCGATAAATACAAGGGAAAGTTCGTTCGGTTTGTGGAAAGACATCTTCACAACCTGCCTCCGTCGCTAGCTTCGTGGCTTTCTCTTAAATCCAAGATCCGTCGTTTTTTCAGAAAGATTGGGTTGGACGCCGCTAGACGCAATCGGCGCCATCTCCTCATGCTGCAAGAAATCCTGCGCCTCCTCCGCTGTTCCATTCCGAAGGGGGCATATGCTGACATCCGCCAGGTGAAGAGCGAGATCAACGCTCTAATGATCCGCAAGGCCGCCAGCGCAGCTCTCAGGGCCAAACTGTCCTGGGCGTCTGACGTCCGACATATGTCGTCAGCTGCGTTCGCAGAGGAGAGGCATCGCGCCAATAAGAAGAGGTGTCATCGTTTGCTGGTGGAAAATGGGACAGTGGAAACTGACTCTGACATCTTGTCTGCTTTCCAATCTCATTTTTCATCAATTTTTGGCCACCCAGTCTTTCCATTCGATGCCACGATGAAGTGGATCGAGGCACTTAGACCTTTCACTGCTGACGCTGACTTCTCAATGACCCGTCCCAATTTCCGAAGATGAAGTTAAGAAGTTTCTGTCGATGGATGGCCGTCATCAGTCGCCCTGGATTAGACGGCATTCCGTACTCGTTCTTTAATGCGACTTGGAAGCTTCTTGGACCCTTCCTGGTGCAATTGTTCAATTCGAACTTCAAGGACCCTTCCTCATCATGTCGGACTTTACCGCGGGGAGAATCATCTTGCACCCCAAGGTACCGGATCCTGAACTTGTCACCCAGTGGGGGCCTATTATTCTACTTAACACAGATTACAAGGTCTTCACTGGTGTGCTCCAACAACGGCTCAAATGTTTCGCTGACGAGTTCTTCGATCCGGGGCAATCCTGCTCCATTCCATCTCGCAGGATGTCCGACAAACTGATTACCATCAAATGTGTTATGGAGGAAGCGTGTGCGCGTCGTCAGACGCTCGCCGTGCTAAGTCTTGACCAGGAAAAGGCCTTCGACAAGGTGAATCACGTGTTTCTTTTCCGCTCCATTTCGCCTTTCTTCTAACTGTCCAAAGGCGTCAGGCAGGGTGTCCCATCTCTCCTCTCTTATACATATTCTATTTGGAGCCACTATTGCAACATCTTAATCGCCATCCATATGTCCGGGGGTATGATTTGCCAGCTGCTTCCATCAACATCCGTACGCTGGCATATGCTGACGATGTAGTGCTATTTGCATCTGATCCATATTCCCTGGGCATCTATAAAGAATCCTTCGATCTCTTTAGTACTTCGACGGGAAGTTCCATCAATCTCGTCAAGTCTAAAGGCATCGCTATTTGGAAATGCATGTCAGACTATCTTCGATCCTTCCCAATAACGTGGTGTGAGCAACTTACAGTGCTGGGATATGTTTTTTCCTTTCTATCTAATATGGACTCTCGTCACTGGCAGCTGGTAATTACCATATGCATCGCCCTCCTTGGCAATCGTTCTCGTTTTATCACCTGGATGTTTGTCAAGGCGAGGTTCGTCCAGACGCACATTCTACCGATATTTTCTTCCAAGTGCCTGTTCGCCTTGCCATCTACGTCTCTTTTAAAGAAGGTGCGTAGTGCGATAGTAATTACCACTGACACAACGAGGTTTGGCTTACGCTTCAGCTTACCCAAGTTGCCGCCTTGAAATGTTGAAGAATACCAATCAGGTTCAAACGAAGTTAAAATTTCAAGCCTCACTTGCAAAAGAGCGAGCTAAGCAGCTGTTGGTAACCTATGACCCGTATATGACCTGACGTCACGGTCATATTTCATTCCAAGCAAGGCCATGGCGACTAAACAACAGCGCGCTTGCTGGTCTCCTTCACGATAACCAATAGTGCTTTCGAAAATCAACCTCGTCATGTTGTACAAGGTAGATAATCCTTTTTTTCTTATTGGATTCATCGTTTGCGACGAATGAATTTGTTTAGTATAAAACTTCTTCCAAAGTAAGATGAGACTGCATATTGTCCTCCATGATGTTTTCCTTTGACCGGAGTGGCTGGAAATAAACTGCGCATGCGCATCGATCGACTTAAGCGGCCGTAGGAAGCAACTTAAACTCAGCGGCATTTAACTGCGTGGTGAATACGAGTTATGCTTAAACTCGAATTTAAACTCGTTTTAAAACGTGGTGAATACGGGCGTTAGTATTACAAGATAGCCTTTCAAGAATTTCACTACATTCACAATTAATTGTTTCATATCTTTATAATGATTAAATTTTTTTTTTTTTGGAATTTATGACGTTAGGATTTCAGAACTTTAAACACTGTACTTTCTTTATATGTTTAATTCTGTTCATTTTGTGAGCAATTATACTCAATACAATTTTTTTTATGTCAAACTTTGACTTTTAAAACGGGATAAAATTCTTTTGTCCTTAATAAATAATAATAATAATAATTGTAACAACAACAGGGAACAAGAAAATTAAATTATTTTGTCTAAAATAAAAATGTCTTATTTTTCTTATCGGCACTAGTTAAGCAAACAATCACTCAATTTCAGTAATAATACTTTAAGAGGATTTTCCTCAAGTTGTTTTAATTATTATTTTTTTTTTTAAAGAACACAACGCAATGTAAATTTTAAATGAGGCTTTAAAAAATAAATAAAATCCACTATACTGATCACAAGGCAATCTTTAATGTTTTTGTAATATTAACTTTAAGTCACTAATGTTGTGAACTAGTCATTTGAAATTAAATCTTAAATTTGTTTTCCTAAGACCTTTTGTGTTAATCTATGCCACAATTTATACGTGACAAAATCAATCTTACAATTCATATGTTGTTTTCTTTTTTTTTCATGTGTTTCCCTTTGGAGTAAATCTAAATTATGCAATGCATAATATCAAAGAATTCTGATTAAAATATACATTTCGTTTCATCACACAAATTTATCACAATTTCAAAACAGGGTATATGTGTGATATTCTTTTGATAATAGAACTGACAACTTAGAATGTCATAGCTTCATTAAGATATTCCGAAATATAAAATAAAATTTACGTTCTGATCTTTACCAGGAACTGAACCCTTAATGCCGTCACCGATGACCTTTCTGATATCTCCCCAGCGGACCGGCTTTGTCTAATCACAGCCAGCAACTCGCAAAGCAAACGCCACATGAGCTGATCTCTTGCTTATCCATTTCCATTTGCTGAAACCCTGCTCCAGCGTCTGTCTTCACCTCCCCTTTCCCTTCCATCTCTTCTATCTCGTAATGTATGTTCCCCTTCTCGTGCCCTCGTGTAGTGTAGAAAACCCATGAATACCCAGATTCGATTTTCTGCCCGTGTTGCTTTATTTTTCCTTCCAATGTCTGGTTTTAGAGGTTGGGTTCCCGAGGTCCTAGAGGCAAACTCCATGACAACATTCCATTCCTCGCATCGGTGAATCCTTCTCTCTTTCCTTCAATTCCGTTGCCCCTCCACCTCCTCCCACCTTTCACTTTTTTTTTCTCTTTTCCTCCATTCACCTGGAGGCTGTTCCAACCTTCTCTGTCGCGTTTCTCTTTCTCTCTATCTTCTGGCATACGACACTTGAGCGTGAAAACGAATAACAGAATGGCTCTCGGTCGTCGAAGGGGAATACGCCAGGGAAGGGAGAGCAGGCTCGGCATCCGTTTGTTATTCGAGCGAAATGAACGTAGCGACACCGTTTGACTGAGAGGGTAACCATGGCACGGTTGCACAGGGAGATGGAAAGACAAAAGATTGCAACAACAGTAGACGAGAGAGAGAGAGAGGAAAAGAGAGAGAAGATTTACAGCCAGTCGCTTCGGTGGTCTTCTCTTCCGCGACGGACCATTCATAAAACGAGAACCGCAAAAGCCTCCAGGTTGCAAAGAAATTACTTTCTCCCCCCTCCTCCATCCGGCAATCTTCCTTCCTCCCACCGATCTTTTTACCTCCAAAGGCCTTTTTGCCGGCACCCGAACCAAGAGGTCGGAAAAGGAGTCTCGAGACTCAATCGGATGTCAACCAACTTGGTTAATAACTCCAATCAGCAACGATTTCCGCCGATCGTTTTACTACCCTGGATAATGTTAACGAATGAAGGGCTAAAAATTAAATTTTAAGCCATTCCGTAATTTGATGTCGAAAATAAGAAACATTGGTCTTTAATATTCATACTAATACGTGAAATTTTAGATTATCACATTTATACTCTAAATTTTTGCACTAATAAAGATAATGTGGATGAAGTTGGTGATCGTCTTTCTAAAGCCAGTTTTATTAAAAGGAATCGAAAGCTTACGCAAATTTAACGGTAATCAGTATAAAATTATCCAAATTAATGAAAGAAGCCGAAAGGCCTATGTCTCCTATAAATGGATAGATCTTCAACACATTCGGAGATTTAGACTGAAGTTGATTAACAATTCATAATAGAATCATTAAACAAGTGTTTGGGCACACTAGTATTCGGTATCCCATGATGTCGTCTCAGATTTCCACAATTCAAAATAATTCATGTTATAACAGAGTTCAAATAGCATTGTTAGAATAGGCATCTGACCGGACCGACCATAGTTGTCTGTTTAACCTAAACAAGTACGTTATAACCGAGTTTGACCAACACCACCTCTACTCAAAGCCTGAGCGCAAAAATTTCAAACATTGTTGCATCATCATATCTAGTCATAATTTAGGGCATATTATTGGTAGAAATGCGATTAAAGATGACTAAGTAGCCAACGAGAAAGACCGGCCGGGGCACTAAAAAAAGTCACATGACCAAAGTAGATCGAGCAACAATCCAATCTTCATTGTTTCCATCTTGGATTTCAACAATCAGTGTCTTTTCGTTTGTTGGAAACAATGAAGATTGGATTGTTGCTCGATCTACTTTGGTCATGTGATTTTTTAGTGCCCCGGCCTGTCTTTCTAGTTGGCTTTGAGATGACTACGAAGCCAACGAGAGACAGGCCAGGACACTCAAAAGTCAACTAGAAAGACAGGCCCTGACGCGGAAAAGTCACCTGACCATAGAAGTCCGAATAACAATGTAACATTTATTGTTTCCAACTTGGATTTTAACAATCTGTATTTTTTCGTTTGTTGAAAATAATGAAAGTTGAATTGTTGTTCGGACTGCTATGATCAGGTGACTTTACCGCGTCAGGGCCTTGTATTTCTCGTTGGCCTCGGGATGACTACCTATGACGTTTTAACAATGTATGACGTTTTCGCGCTCAGGCTTTCTCTTTAGATGGTGTTGGTTCAACTGTATTAGTATTGTTGGCGTTTAACATATGAATAGCCTTGATAACTTTACTCATATTTTAGGAGATTCTTCTTCTAAAACATATTCTTCTAAAACAGATTCTTCTAAAACAAAAGAGACCAACCAGAAGTAAAGAGCTACTCTTATTTTCCGACTCTCTTATTTAATTTTCCGGCAAATTTTTGCATTTCTTTGGTGACGATCACATGACTTTATGAAGTGGCATAATCTCAATAACAAGAAGTATGCCTGCAATCCCTTGTGCAGAAAACCTCAGTGATTTCCAAAGAAAGCGTACAGTCATGGACAAAAAAAACGCTCTCATGATTAGTATGTCAGTTTTTCTGCTGTATTTGATTACAAGTGCACCACACTGCAATCTAAAGATAAAATTTTGATTTAATATTTCTTCTCAATTGATTTAAGCGTGAACAATATTTATTGCTTTGTTATTGTTAACTTTAAAATGTTTTACCTCGATTGTTTAGAAAAATAGTCTGTACGGAAGAAAATAGGATGGTTTGGTTTTATTGGTTAAAATTTAGATAATTTTCTGACTGAACTAAACGATATCAGACACCTAGTGTCAAAAGTAGTAAACGCTCATTTAAAATATAGCAACATCGAGTGAGGGAGCGGTTTTTTTTGTCCATGACTGTACGTATTTAGCATTGGGTAATGCAGAAACGATATAAGCCACAGGCATATTGCCAAAAAGCTGAATTTAAAACACAACGACGGAAACTCTTAGGTAAAATTCAGGTCGACCTTGATCAACAGCATATAAAGTAGGAATCTAAATCGGAGGCGGAAGAAATCCCCGTTGCAAACTTAAGATTTGGCAGAAAATGCACAAACAGGTCCTAACACAACCGTAGAGATATATTAACAGCTGGCCTATCATGAAGGAATCGCCAATGGAAGCAGTTCCCACACTCGCTGTAGTTAATATGGGAAAAGAAAACAGTAGAGAACTGAAACAGTGCGAGGTCCATTGAGCTTTTGGCATTATGTCATCTTCTCAGATGAGTCATCCTTTGCTCAATTTCCAGGGGAGGATATAACTCTCGTAAACGTCTGAGACATGGAGCCATCATACTCTGGAAAGCAAGCTTGCAAGCATGAACACAGATAACGGTTTATTGATTTTTTTGAGATTATTTAATCCATAAATGCCTCATATTAAAGTGATCTTTTCAAGAGCTTCTTAAAACCGACACAAACGAAATTTTGAGGTGCAGGCGCGTTTTCTTCTATGGCGATTCGAGATTTTCGACCATAGTGGGACAGCTGTGTTAATGGGATGCTTTTCAGCTTTTGGTATCATATCTTCGCTCAGTTTTCAGGGAAGGAGTCACCTTCAGCAAGACAACGTAAGCTTTAAACTGATCATGGACACATTGAAAAAATTAGAATGGGAAATTATACTATCTGTTATATCCCCACACGACTTCAATTATCTATTTGGAACATTGAAGGAGTTTCGGACATCATATGAATGGCTTCTACGAAACTGGGATGAAGAGCCTCCAAAACGCTGGAAGAGCCATGTCAGAGATTGTTCCAGTTATTTTTCCAAGTATTATTACTAAAAATAAAAAGTCCATGTCATTTTTGAATAATATAATTAAGCCAATCCTCTAAATATGGTGTGCAGAAACAAAGTTTGCTTAAAGATTTTTCCTTCTAAAATTCAATAAAAAAATTTTTTTCTTTAGCTATTTATACTTTTTTTGCTTAAGCTCTTCTTCACAAGGATAAACTTTTGAAGGAAATGCCAATAGTTTTCACGAATAAAAAAATTCAAAAATCTCATGAGGCTAAACAAGGAAAATAAAAACGTAAAAAAAAAACCCAACAAAAACCTAACTAATTTTGCTATTTTTCTTTCGTCTTCCTAATAAAAAATTTATTTCATCGCCCTCTATCTTAAATTTTACAAAGGATTCAAATGTCTTTCGCTTTCAAATGCACATTTTGTCAATATTTATCCCGCACATGTCACACTAACCAAATAAGTCAATAAAATAAAATTTCTTTGCAACCTCATCAAATTCTCTGCTATGGCTTCTGAATATTTTATTTCGCAAGACTTTTATAGACAACTTTTTCAGCTTCTTTTATACCCTCTATTAATTTATATTTTAAGAGTTTCGTAGAGGTAGAAAACTCTTCTTCCTTTAATATCTCCCCTGTGAATGAAAGTCGCCACACACAAAAAAAAAACTCTTTTAAATAATTCAACACGTGTTTCGAGAATTTCGTTCGCAAAGACTTCAAAGGGTAGAAACGCAATCAATTTTTCTCACATGTACCTTCAAAGGATGTTGTGCGAATAAACACCACCAAAAAAAAATAAACTTCAAGAACTTCAATCGTAAAAAAAATTTAAACTATTTTGCAAAAAATCGATTTGCTGTGATAGGAAACCAAATGGAAAATCTCAAACCTCAAATTTTCATGATTTGCTTTAAGCTTGTATATGATTCCTTATTATTCATTACTTTTTGATTTACGGCTTTTTATACATGGTCGCTTCAAAGAAGTTCCCGGAATCTGCGCCTTCTGCTTGAAATAGTAATCACGAAAGGGAAACTATGGGTGACTGAATTTTTGGTTTTCTCTTAAACATTTGTATTCTCTTAAACGGTATGTTCATATGGCAATGTTGAGTTCTAAATATTCGCCAGGTTGTTTTGTCGTCGGAAACATTAATACTGCTTGAGATCCCATACAAGGAGATGATGATGATGCGAGGTCTTACTTCCTTGGAGATCTTACAGTGTTAGTGTTGACGATGATCACTAAGCAGCTGAAGAGTAAGTTCCAGATATACAGGGTCAGGACACATTAATATGATCACCTCTCCTCGAACATGTTTGAACGTCCCATGGTATGTAGATGAAAAATCATTGCATATCATTAAAAGCTGACAACAGCAGACATGTAGTAGCATACGCTAACACAGCAATTGTCGCCATCATGGGCAGAGCAAGTCACCTGTCGGACCTCCAAAAGGGGATGATCATTGGCTATCGGGCCAAGGGCGGCAGCATTTCACAAACGGCCACCTTTGTGAACTCCTCTAGGGCTGCCGTTGTGAAGGTGTACTGCGACTGGACGAACCAGACAGTTTCGAGCAACCGAAGAGGTAACTGTGAGGCCCCACGGGCCATCGATCCTAGAGGCGAGCATCGGTTACGACGCCTGGTCAAGACCAATCGGCGCGCCACTGTTGAGCAACTGACACAGCAAATAAACAGTGGGGCCACTAGGCGTGTCAGCACCAAGTCAGTGCAATGATCCCTCTTGAGGTTGGGGCTCCGGAGCTGGCGTATGGTAACAGCACCCATGTTGACGCCTGTGCATCGCCGAAAACGCCTCCAATTCGCAATGGACTATCGCCATTGGAGTGGCAAAGGGTTGCTTTCTCTGACGAGTCGCGGTTTCTGGTGAACAGAGTGGACGGACGATGGAGAATCCGCCGGGAAGCATCTGAGAACAAGTATCCCGACAACATCGTTGGCAGGCGACAAGCTGGTGGGGGAGGTGTGACTGTTTGGGGGATGTTTTCGTGGTATGGGCTGAGTCCACTGATATACTGAATGCTGTTCGTTACCTGATGATGGTCGCAGAGCAGGTACACCCCTTCATGTCGACAGTGTTTCCTCAGCGTGATGGCACCTTTCAACAGGAAAATGCTCACTGCCATACTGCCAAAATTGTCCACGACTGGTTCGAGGAGCATGAGGATGAATTCAAGCTACTCCCATGGCCACCAAACTCAACGGACCTCAACTCCATTGAACATTTGTGGGACCATCTCGATCGTCATGTCCGCAAGCTGTACCCTCCACCACGCACGGTGATGGAAATACGGGATGCACTGATCGCCGAATAGTCCCAGTTACCTGCAACCACCTTCCGAGGACTATTGACTCTCTGCCACGTCGACTAGCTGCTGTGCTTGCCGCCAAAGATGGATATTCCGGATAGTAGCAGGTGGTCAAATTAATGTGTCCCGACCCTGTATTTCCAAAAACTTTAGAAACGGTAAGAGAATATAAGGCTTCCGATGGGAAGTATTTTGACGGAAATGTAGTGCAAACCCTTTTTTATAAACAATTTTTGTATGTAATAAACGTATTCAGAGAAGTTTTTTGAAGGTCTTAATTGATATACATGCTGAAATGTTTTTGTCCAGATAATCGGCTTCTATATATGCAATTTCAAGCGCTATGATGCTTCAATAGTATGCGACTAAGACCGCGTTCATAGTGCGAGAGTCGAGCCAAGTAGGGAAATCTCTGTATGATTGAACAATGGGAAAAATTCTTTAGAATTTGACGCTATCATCTCTCCTTACTTGCTATCATGACATTCGACGAAAAGGATGAACAAGGAAATACTTTCAAGACGCTGATCAAGGCAGGTGAGAATCTACAGCCAATAATATTAATCAGACTTGACATCACTTGGTCTACCTCATAAGCCCTGACGGTTTGGGAATCTAGTGATTCCTTCCTTAGTAGTAATTAACAGTACAATTAACACGAAGAATACAAGTAAGTGTATGCTTCCTTAATTAAAACGTTTATTTAAATTTTTTTCTACAAGGGGCGTACTATATTGATTTACACTTTATTTTTTCCTGACATGTATACGCAGATGACAATTAAGCTGATAGGTATACCTTTTCATTATAATCTCCCTTTAAATGAATACATTTTTCTAGCGGTATGATAGCTTCTCTAAGCCCTCTGGAACAGCCGTGTTCAGATTATCAACGTTTGCAAATTGGGATCCATGTAGAACTTTCGACAGGGGACTGCTTTTATGCTTCCAAACTGGTGTTTGGTCTCTGGCTCATCGAATGAAGCCATGTCTCGTCACCAGACATTATCCTGGACATGAAATCTGCTCGATCTTGCCCACACCCTCACGAATTTGCTTTTGGTTTGCCGTCAAAAATTTCGGAACCCACGTGGCAAAATAGCGGTCCCCATAACTGGTCCCCTTTTCCAGTCTTTCACCCAGTTATAAACGGCTTTCCGTGAAGGTGCATGTTCTCCACAATTCCTAAGCGCCTATGAATTTCTGAAGTGGTCACGCCCTCTTTCCAGAGAAACGTTGTCCGCTCGTACACCGACAGCGGTGAGAGAAGTTGACTGTGTTGTTGACAGCTGACATCCTCTTGACTTTAGCTGCTACCTAGTGGCGGAAAGATGTACTAGCTATACATGAATGTCGTCACAAGTGAAATTGTTAACCGTGAGTGAAAAGGAAAAAAATAAAGAGTAGATCAATTTACTACACCCCTCGTAAGTTTGCAGGTTGTCATTCGAATTGGATCGTACGAGAAACAATGATATGCAAAGATCATGGTTGAATTTTGTTTATTTAAATAGTCTTCTTTTTGTACCTTCCTTTACATTTTTCCAAGTTTTTTTTCTAAATTACTAGGACAAAACAACGAATTTCTCATCTCAATTGGACATCGGGCTGCCGAGTTATAAAAATAGATTGCCACGACACGTCACCCTTAATTATTCGTCCTTTCTTATCTTAAAGCAAAAAAAAAAAAAACTCCAAAAAAAAATTTTGAATGATAGGGCATAATTTGTATGAGCTATCAGCCTGTAAGATAATATTACAGCTTTACATTTCCTTGAAAATCTTTAAAAATGAGCAGTAACTGGAAATAATGGAGAGTTAACAGACTATTGAGAAACAGCGGAAAGGCGGCAGAGGAAACAGTCCTTCGCTCGGCGCTGCATCGGTTTCGCCAGCCCTACTGCTGCAACTGAGCAAGTGGTGAGTGATCCAGTGGTCATCGAAGTTCCCAGGCGGCCGTTGACTATCCAAGTTTGTTAACAGAAGAAACGGCGACTGATAGACCACATCAAATGATGAATGCCCCAGTTGTACTTCACAATTATTTAGTCTAGCTGTGCCATAGTTGGAGATGCTCATCCATTGGGAGCATTTTTTTAGAAGAATTCTTTTCGGTTTTTTAATATGAATTTTTACTGTATTAATTCTAAGCTATTTCATCTGTTCATTTTTACTGTATATTCACATTTCACATTCAATATTGGAAAAATCATCAAAAAAGAGCCCGAGCAACGCCAGGGATACCAGCTAGTATTCTACAAACATCAGCGGTCTCTCCTTATTAACAATCTTGAATATAAACAATTTTATAATATTTGAGTCGCGATACCGGTACAACAAAATTTGTTGCATCGCAGTATAAAAATGTTGAGAAACGTTGCTCTAGTCCATGATAAGAAATACGAAAAATGAACTTTTTCTTTCTTTTCAGACTTTTCAATTCTACAGTCTATTTTTCTCACTTTATTTTAAGATAATGTTTTCCAACCTAGATTCCGTTTATGCCTTAGGAATGGATCTGCGAGAAACTCGTACCAAGGATTCCCTAAAGGTATAAAGGTCATGCTGTAATGGAAAGTTTAATATTTACATGAGCTAAACATTTCTATAAAAGACAACATATGGAGAAAGCACCAGCCAGAACCTGCTTGATTTTAAATTCTGACACTAAAGAAGAATGTTTCTAACATAGAATTAAAACACAAACTGGTGGTATCATTTATTATTCAAGAGTATATTTGCATTAATACCCATTCGCTACGCCTGCATTAATGTTGTTCTTGAAGATGAGCAAATAAATGGGCTGCTGGCAGACAATTTCTGCGTTTCATCCTAACAACAACATATTAAAAAGCTAATCGCGTCATTTATAAGCAACAACTCATCATCCTTGTAGCTTTCTTCTCTCTAAAAACAATAGAAATCCAAGGAAGAGGCGCGAGAAGGTCTGTGTCGTTTTTCACCGAAGAACTGTCGCCAACATTCGTCGGCACTCGTGTGAAGGATGTCAACGATGACGGCAAATACACCGCAAGGGGGTCCTTCTTTCAATAACCCACCCCCCAATCTGTTACAAGTGGGCGAAGAAGAATCCCGTTCCTCTGACTTTGTCACCCGGCGAATAACCCAGACGTGAGCGATCGCTTGTTCATGTCGGCAGAGCTGTGTTTAAATTCACAGTTGATGACGATGATGATGATGATGATGATGATGGACAAGGGAGGGAAGTTAAAAAAAAAGACATCTCATCCAATAGATGAGTATTCATCAAGAGGAAACTGACTCCTATACTGGGTTAACGACACCAAAATTCCTTACAAACTCGAGAACCCCAGCGGTAAAAGAAGAGATCAATTGAGGCGGAGCTCCATTACGGTTAATAAATGATGATGAAAAATTCTTTTCCCCGAGTAAATTTGATTCGTTATCAAGACTACAATTCGATGGAGGCGACTATTTATCAGGGAAAAGGAGGAAGAGGATAGAAAAGGGGAAAATGTGAGCATCAGCTGAATACGACGTGTACGATGATTGGTGAGCTCAAGATGCTTGGGAATCCATTGAGAGGTTGACATCGCCACCCACAAATAAGGGGACCAGGAATTCCATGCTATTCAATGGCGAGGCAAAGTGAGCGAGAAAGGGAGAGAGAGAGATTTCGAATATTTAGTGCCTGAAAGTAGAATATCTACAATGACAATTTATGATCATTTCATGTTCTCACGTCAAATTTACATTCGGGCAATCTAAGCGCTCTTCCCAGCTTTCTTCTGCTTCAAAGAAAATTCACTCGCCAAATGGTTTGAAATCTGAATACGTGTATATGATGGTCGACTTCAATTTCTTAAAGATAAAATACAACATTATACAAATATAGATAAAAATTCAACATTAGTAAATAATAACTAGAAAATGGGTCTAGGAGGATATATTTTATTTCATACCTCCGGATGTTACAAATTAAATATTAAAAACAGCAATAAAATTCCACGGCCTGGATTCGAACCAAGAACCTTCAGATACGGTCTCCATACTTTAACTGCTAAGCCACTATGGAAAATGGAAATATTTCGCTATCAAACAAGACTTAAGAGCATAGATTGATGCAAAACTCCTCCTGTTAAAAATATCCTTCTGTGCCCATTCTTCTGTTATTATTATAACGTTATTCGCCATTTTATAGTAACGATAGCCCTGGCTTGCATCGAAACGGTGACCACGATGTTCCTGGTTAGAGTCCAGGCCGTGGAATTTTCATTACTATTTCAATAACTAAGTAAGTTTTATCATCAGAAAACCCAACTTAAATGAAAATTTCATTTTCTATTTGAACAATTTCATCAATTTTGAAGTCCCAGCACATTCAATATACAAATATTTACACATAAAATAAAATGAAACTTACAATTCAAATTACAAGTCTGCGAGCATGTTAAGATGAAAAACGAAAGGGAAAAATTCCACAAGTTGCATGTCTGGTCTTGGACTAGCAAACTGGTAGCGTTGTGTTTAATGGAACCTACGCGTTTCGAAATACACTTCTTTATTGGGGTTGGGAACGACTACCAAGGAACGTTCCTAACCCCCGATGAAGAAGTAAATTTCGAAACACGTAGGTTCCATTAAACGCAACGCTACCATTTTGCTAAACCAAGGCCGTATTATTTATTATTTCATCTCAGCAAAATTGACCAAACATGCAAGTTTTGGATTTATCCAGGAAAAATTCCGCGATCTGGATTCGAACCAGGGATCACAGTAGCTAGATTGTCGCATCTACCAATTGGGCAACCGCGACCATGGTAGAGCTCTCTCCACTGAATAATCAAAGATGAAGTACAATGATAGGAAGCTGATAAAAACTCTTAAAGTAACTGTCAATTCATTATTTATGTGGAGACAACTGGGGAAAAACGATGGATGCGGGAAAACAATATATGGATGCATTGAATCCAGTATATACATTAATCTACTTACAGTATATGCTTTTTTTAATACAGGTTGACACAAAAGAACGGGAACTTTTTAACAATCCAATAAAACCAAGAGTGATGGAAGAAAAACATTTTATTCATAGTAATTGAAACCTGTATACTTGCCATTTACGAAACATTAATGGAATTTATCATTTTTTATGGCGTCCTCCTGTACGAATGCATTCTTGAAATCTGCTGGTGAGATTCCTCACTGACCCCCTGCAACATCTCAGCTTACCGAGTCTTGGGATCACACGGTTAAAAACATTTTTATGGCTAACGCACGCTGTTGCCAGTTCCACTGATCCATGATTACTAAAATGTCAAAATGTTTACTTGCTCAAGGTCACTGTCCCATAATGCTGCCACCTGCTCGAGGCTGCCAATACGCATTTCAAAAATTCCCGTTTTTTTGTGTCACCCTGTATAAGAAAGCTAGTAATAACATATTCTATACATATAGTATTCTATAGTACATTAAAGAATATAATCTCCACTTCTACATAAATGCATAATTGTTAATGGTATTTTTTTCTCCTTCCTGCACTGTGAAGCCCGATCGCGAATGCGTCAAGTGATTGTTTTTATTTTCCCTTTATTTGTACGCACCAGATTATCACACCAAATTTTTTCACACACTCACTCAAAAAAAGATGTGTTGCAATGGAGTTTCAATCACGTGCAATCGTTTCACACTTGTTAAAAAAAAACCGATTAATCCGGGAAAATGTCCTTTGGGGCCAAAACTTCTTAATCAGAAAAAATATGCGGGAAAACAATAGATCGAGGAACGATGAATGCGGGTTTTTATAGCATGGCCTCAACAGAAGCTGCGCAGGGACCAACGAAAAACGACGATAATTCCGGGAAAACGATATATCCGGGAACGATCGAGCTTCGACTGTAATAAATAACTACTGGAGATAATGCTCCAACTAAGGTTAACATGTTATGATAAACGAAAGGAACAATGCGCGACCATAACAATCCCTAGGATCTCCAGTATTTACTTAATATTTGGTTATTAGTTGTTATCAGTTTTCTGGTGTTTAGAAAGGAGAAATTCAGAACAGTCGAGCTAGATACTCGTGGTCCAACCTAGGGTCACGAAATTTTTCCTTTCGTTTTACACATTAACATGTTTACAGTTTTGGAGAATTATCTCCAACAATCACTTATTACTTTGTTAAAAGCCTTCATTTTACTATCTTGTAATATATACTGACTTCGTGATTTAATAGGAACAACCTATTATATTCAGTCTGCCGTTGAGACCTGAAATATTGGTAATTTTTTATCGCGCATCTTTTTTTTTGTCGCTTGGGCTAAACACTTGCAGGTTGCAGAAATTTCACCTTGCAGGCAAGTTGGGAATTGCAGCCACTGTATTCTACTTTTCTTAATCTTTTCCCCTTCATGTTAAAACAATCGAGTGAGAAAAACCCTAATTTTTACATGGTCCTTTAGCTTGCCTTGCAATGTAAACAAAACAACGTAAGATATTTCTCCACAAACCGCTGTTTGAAGGAATCGCCTTACAAATCAACAATTGAATCTCTGACCTACACAATCCAAGGCTAATCATTCACTTCACTTCTTAATGCCGGGGTTTTGACAAAAATATGGATGCATCTGGTAAAAGAACCTGGAAAAAAAGCCCAAGCGTCCAGATTCAAACAAAAACTTACTTTTTCTTTCTATTTATATCTTGCACAGTCCTTTATCATGAGTATGTTATCATCCTGGATGTTTTCAAGGAGCCAGTCTAGAATTCGGAGCCAGTCCAGAAGAAATTCAACTACATGTTCACTATCAACTACCATCTCCAACTTTCTTTACCAAATTCCCACAATAACTTTCTCCCCCCCCCCCCCAGCAGATATTTTGTTACGCATGATTCATACATTTACATGTTATTAATCACTGTTTTGAGGTGGAGTGCTCTTATTACATTCATAAGTCACTGTATTTTGGGGACTAGTTACAACTCGATTGCTTCTATGTGAACAAATTCCATTGGGTTTATAAATATATGAACAATCGAGAAATTTATCATCGATAAAGAATAGTTTGGTTATGGAGATAAATGACATTTTAACATGAGTGCATCTTCGTTCCCATAGGATCCTTCGACGACAAATTCGACCGAAAAGCGAAGTTGTGTTCTGCCACTGAGGGACTTCAGTTAAAAAAGGAAAAAAAAAACGTTTGAAGGCTTTCAAGAGTTTCACGATTTCACAAAAGCCAAGTGTCCGGATTTCCTTTGGGAGTAGCAGGGACAAAAATCCTCTTCAAATTGAAAGTAGGCAGTTGGTCCAATTGCCATTTATCTAGCCATCGTTTCTCCATTTCTCTTTCGAATGTCATTCGTCGCGAGTGACGATTAGTGTTGCTATTACGATTGGCGGACTCATCAGAAACGAGAATCGAAATTTTCTTCGCCATTATCAAGAGATTACTTCTTCTTCCATCAGAAACGAAATGAAGTTCCACAATGTGATGAAAAAAATTATTTCATAGGTTTTAAGAAGCTGCAACAAGAAAAGAAAAAAAGCAACAGACGTCAGTGTCATAAATGAAGCCTAGTTTTGATAGCAGAAACATATCCAGTGAATTAGAAACATGTGGGAAATATGTGTAAATTTGTTTTAAACCATTTTATGCAAAACTGATTGAAGTCATTTGATTCAAGTGTTTACTTATTTAAGAGGGAGTTGAGTGAAACTAATCATAGACCGATGAGTCTGGAGGAAAATAAGGATCTAAATGAATTCGAAAAAGAACTCATTGATGGTGTCATCTAGCTAAAGCCACGATTGAAACAACGCAGCATTTGCCTGGATTCTCAAAAGGTGCGATATTCAAAATATTGGATAAATTCTGAATAAAAGGTGTAACTGTGGATCAATCAATAATGAGCAAAATTGGTCGACCTTTCAGGCGATTTGTACAGAAAAACAAAACACCCACTGTCCAACAATTCATAAATGATTTAGCTAAAACTATTCCCGACTCATATTTGGCAGAACCATGCGCTAGGAATTGAAACTGTTCCAATCGCAGTCGCAGATGTCTCTATACGAACTCTTGATTACTTCGAAGCACAGGAAACTTCGTCTATAATGTGCCTGGAATGTCATGAATGGAAATCTGAAGACTAAAAGCAGGTTATTGATCTGAAGATTCATAATACACAGACGGTAGACAGTTGGTTTATCGGGACCCCCATTAAGGTTCTGGATCCATAAGATGATATGGACGTTCCGCTGATATAGAACTGATATTCATGGAAATCGGATGTGACCAAGTGCACTCTCCAATACTGCAATTTTATCCTGCATATGACGGCTTCTGCATGGACAACAATGTTGCTGTTCATAGTGTCGGTTTTTCAGCGACCATGAAGATGCCTGTATTTACCATGGACATCCAAGAGCTCAGATCTAGAGAATGTTTGCAATATGTTGGAACGACATGTCCGAAAGCAAGATCTTCCTCCGACGAATCTTCTAAAGTATAAGGAAATGTCTGGTGAACGCCTGTCTCCATGACTCGCAAATGTGTCACTACGCATGGACTCTATGCCAGCCCGGACATGCTGAATTCTGGCCAAAGCGAGTTCCAATAAAATATTAAACATATGTTTCTATTGGGTCGGTACGAAATAACATTTCCTAAGCTATCTGGCCTCGTCCAACTAATCCCCCTGTGAATCGACACATACTTGCCATTTCTCTGGCAAGGTCATGATCCGTGAACGAAAGACAAATTTCGCTATATTCATGATAAGAAGTGATCCAGGCGACGAAAGAAATGATCATTTCGAGGAGATAAGTCCGGCGAAAAGGCAAGATGAGGCATTGCTTCATGGCCCAAAGCATTTAGCACTATCAGCATCATTCGTTATGTGACAAGAGGACAGGCGTTGTCCTGGGGCAGAAAAACAATATATTTGTTGACTAAAGTCAGTTGTTTCTGCACCAACTTCTGATTCATCTGTTATTGCAATTCAGCATTATCATGTTCTGCACTGATGGTTTGGACTCTTGCCAAGAAATCCCAGCTATGGACCACCAACCAAGGAGCATCATCTTCTTAGTTTTTAGCGCTGGCTTAGGATGCCGTCTAGGAGGGTGGGCTTCGTTTAACTATTGTGTAGATCATTTACGCTTATCGTACAGGTCCCATTTATCGTTGCAAGTGACGATTCTGTGCAGTACAGGTTTCTGTTTATTCTTGGCAAGAAGAGACGTGCAGACTTCCAAATGCATGTTCCAAAAGATTTATTAGTTGTCAGTTCATGAGATATCCACATGTCTAGTTTTTTTACCATGACACATTGGGTCAGCTTCACGACACGTTTTTCGGGCGTCAGCTTCAACCGCACTTAACAGAATAGCATCAGAAACTGCAACAGTGACCAGAATTGCAGGTCCTTATCTGCGCTTCGAAATGCTTTGTTAATATTCTGAGCTTTAATCATCCATGTATTTAATTTACCATCCACGTATGCCCGAACAAGGCAAGCTTGCAACCTTGCCTGTTCGCAGTACTCTATTACTGTGGAAATTTTATTCGCAACGACTCAATAATTCATTGTGATCCGCGTGTATTTTTGGCGTCATTTTTTTGATGACGTAGATTAAATCAATAGTCCAGTGCTTATTAACGAATGATCTGGATCCGAATGTTTTTTTATCTATATTCCTACTATAATACTAACAATTCTCAGCAAACGCAGGCCGTACACTATTTCTAAATGTCAGCCACATTATCTCAATGATCGGCATAAACTTGGTAGACTGCCCATTGTTCTCATACATGTTACCTTCCTTTATTTTTTGAAAATTATAATCTGTTCAAAGAAATTTGGACTTGGTGTTTCCTATGAAATGGCCAATGTCTAGCAATTGAAATCAGAAGTTGGATATTATATAGGTCTGATGAATATCTAGCCGAAGTGATCGTCAGCTCATGCAATAATTGCTCATTTTAAAATTGAGTGTCCTTCACATTTTAAAATTAGGAATCACATCGCTTAGATGGCGGGTAGATATTAGGAGAGAAGTCCTCCAATCACAAGATTCGACATTCAACACTTGTATGTTGAGCTGTGCACAAATAAACCCATTTCGCGGAGGATCAAACATTTTATTCCCATTTTACGAATAGACATTACTTTGGATTCTTCCTCCAAGGGAAAAACACAAAAAATATTTTCCATCGCCTTCAGCCCTCACGGAGGTAATCATGCTAACCACTTCCCAGAGAAGACTTTTGGGTGCATTCCATGATGGGAAATAATATCTTAAATTCCTTATGCGATCTCGCTCTGTGAGTGGGCATCTATTATTCCATTTCTAAGAGAAATCTCCAACAAAAAAGAGAGAAGTTTGTGGAAAGGATTGGAGGGGTAATGCAGGAGAATAAAGAAAAAGGGACGAGTGACAGTTTCGTCCTTATTTCCCTCCCTAATCTCACGTCTATCCGGCGGGCTGAGGGCGAAGGTTCTGCCGCCGCCAGTGACGCGTTTACGGCGGCGAATGAACGAGAAAATTCTCCCACTTCTAAGCAAACGGAGAAATGGGAAGAAGAAGGAAGGCGTTTATTCAGAACGTCCATTGGAGAAATGGAGGGCGGGGGGAGAAGGAAGATAAAAGACGCCACAGGAACTACTATTCCATATCATCTTCTTTTTCTTATATTTTCTCTTTTTTCCAATCGCAATATATGAGACAATAAAAACACTTCCCCCCCCCCTCCCTCTACTGTCCTTTTGAAATTACGGGCATTCGAAGTTTTTCCCCATCTGTCATAGGAAATTCAATCCGATAAATTGAGGGATTCTTCTCGCTTTTTCCAATCCTCGAGAGAATTACGCCATCGACAAGGAAACCTTCTCTTCCCATGTCTAATAACATTCCCCTCTTCACAAACCCCTCAGATATATTCAACTTCCAAATGTATATATTCAGCATCAGCGCGCATTGATCCGATTCTTATTAACACTTGCTATTCCCATTGGCAATGTATTCTGCCGATGATTACAGTGGGACAGGATTTGAATCCAAGAAAGAACAAGTGTTTCTCACATTTGTCGAGTGTTGGGAATAACAAATTCATAAGAGACGTTAGTTTACATGAACCCATAACAAAAACACCATAAAAATTTTGAGTTCATGGAATTGAAACTTGGAAATTCATGAGGCAGAGCACTATGTTCTAGCTAAGTCAGTCTGAAGGGCTTCCGCCGGGCTAAATGAACGAATGGTTAAAATGACGCATGTAGTCCTAAACATATCATGTTACAATACTGTACTTTATATCATATGTGGGCCATTTATAATTTAACTGGACTTTTATATTTACTTTTAAAACCCGCTTATCTGTTAGAATCGCAGGGGCAGCAGCCTTATGGAGGATCTCGCGATCTTCCGCCATCAGGCGCATGTCCTCAATAGCAATACCCAGATTCTCCATGTAGTCTAACCATCTGGTGATATTCAGATTTCCTTAGCCTCTTAGCCACCGGCTTGGAAAATAGCAACAGCCTAGAAAGACCAGTTTACGGCATCCGTATCACGTGACAATACCAATGCGGGAGAAGTATTAGCTCATCACCTAGAGACTCCCTCATCGTGCTGCTGTGCACTCTATCTAGTAGGGGTAACCCCTGCCCCTCTCAGGAATCTCATTTTGGCTGCTTGCACTAGTGATCTTTCTCTTTCGGCCATTACCAAAATTGAATGGGAACAAGGTCAGAATGGGAGCAAAGGCAGATTTGAAAACAGAGAGTTTGGCTTTGTTTCTTACCTCACGTTTCGTTACCATGGTTCGCCTCAGCTCACGACTGACACAGCTTGCTGCATCGATTCGAGCCTCCAATTTTCAGTCCTGCCGCCCGGCTCTCGTAAATGCAGTCCCGAGATATTTGAAATTCTCCACCTGTCACAATGGAGAACGCACCGAGACTTTTGGCATTGGATTCTCTCCCAAGTAGAAGAGAACGCACTCACTTGTTATACAGCCTATAATTAGTCTAGATGGGCAAATTGCAGCTGACTTTGTATGTCTTCAGGAGCCAAAGGGGAAAATTGGACCTCGAGTGGAAGAAAATATCTTTACTATCCTAACATAGAGAACGCACTGAATAGACTGTCTTTAAAGGACCAGAACCACCTGATTTTCATGCCGTTCTCTTCATGTTTGGCTGCAAAATGATCTAGTGCATGATGAAGGTTAGTTCAAGAAGACTCATGGAGGACAAGGTCGTCAGCAAAGCGCAATCTCTCCACCAAAACAATGGCCTTACAATAATTGTTAAAAATAAAAATTCAGGTCACTGTGGGTGTTGGACTCCCCCAAGACTCGCCCCTCTTATTTGATATCTTTATAGATTATATAGACAGAGGAAACCGAGGTGATGAGCTTCTGGAGAGGTATCGGGAAATTGTGGTACAACGTCCCATCCAAGTTTTGTCTATACGTTCATAGTCAGTTCAGTGTTATGGAGCCTCTCGGGTTGTCTTCTAGAAGACAGACCCTACCAGTAGAGAATTCCAGTGCATGTTTTAAGGATTCTTCAAGCAACTGCTGAAATAAGAGACATTTATGGCTTGACTTCACTTGGTAAAGTTAGAGACACGAGACGGAACTTAATAAAAATAATAAAGAATTGCTTTATTGCACTTAAACTACAAGTGGAAGTGTAAATAAAGGAAATAAGTTCAAATAATTAAATAAATAGTTCTTCTAATATTTCTTAGAAGTTCGGACTGTTGGAATTTGGCGGCCCTTGAGTTTAATAGCTCTTCGTCGAAATCTTTAAGAATTTGGAACGGAAATTCCCTTGCATACACTTTGCAGAAAACCACGCAGAAATCACTTTACACATACAAAACCGAAACACAATAAAGTTGTAATACACCTTGAAGTAAATTTATCGCCGTGTAGAATTCAATAAGCTCACACACAAAATTTAGAAGTCACTACCTTTGTATTCGTCGCACAATATTAGGAATATTACATCGTGTACTTTTATTAATACGTCGCTTGTCGATATACTGCACCAAATTAGCTGCACCATTTTAATTACATAAGGTTCAAACCAATACCACTATCTGCGATAAGGTATTTGCACAATTTAAAGAGGTACTTTCACTTTAATACTGCATACACTTGAATATATGGTGAACACTATAAACACAGCTGACCACGAAGTAACACTATATGAAACCTTGCTGTAATGCAGAACACTTAAACCGAAGTCTTCAACCACTTAAGTCTTCAACAACCGTACTGGAATGGATGCCCGTAACACTAAATAAGATAAAAATTCACGGACGTAAGGACTATATTAAAGTTTAAATCTAAAAAGCAAATACAATCTTCGCCTGTAACTTTTTCATGTTAACTTTTACACTTTAAACTAATTTAGAAGAAAGTCGGCGTCATTAGCTGCGCTCGCTTTAACACAATCTCCCCGACGTGAAGAAGAAGCAAATGACGAACGCTTTCGACGGGATTAACTTCTCTTTAAGGATACAGAGTTCAGTGGGATGGCAACGAAGTCTGAAGAAATATTCCCCCTGTTCCTCCTAATCGAAACTCGAGAAAGGAGAACGGGAATATACCTAGAACTTGGTCGCAACCCTAAAGTTCGGGCGTGAAATCAGAAAATAAATCCGCGAATAACTCGTGGAGTCGAGGAAACAGCCCACAACTAAGCACAGTGAAAAAATATAACCTTGCTCCATTTATTTGGCGAGGAACGAAATGGAAAGAAATAAGTTTACCGGCTATCGTTGCTCCCTCGCAGGTTATGTAACACGCTGAGACTGAAAATGAAGATGTACCATTCGCTGAACATGAGACAGCCGTTCGACGCTTGATTTTCCAAGCACGTCGTCGTTTCTGCTTTGGCATTTCTTCGTACCATACGCGAGCGGATTTTTCGAAGGTACTCCTCTGAAGCGTGGAGGCGATGAAATTCGTGGCGACGACGTTGTATTTCTCCATCGCCCGACTCGCCGGCGCCAACAACGTCGATGAATTCCAACGTCGCTCTCCGTCGCTCGCACTCTCCGCTGCTCTCTTGGTCTCCCCCGAAGCTCGCACTTTACTGCTTTAAAACTTAGGTCTTTCCTCCATCGTCGTTCTCTTTGCTCTCCTCTCTCCTTCTGCCCAATCTCACGTGATCTCCTCAGGATGGCAGAATCTTCGTGACGTTTTTCCGTTACGTCGCTGGCGCTCGAACGTCTCACGATCTTTTCTCGATAGCGTTTACTACGTGACACTTGACGGTCCTCTAGGAAAAGAAGAAAAGAATAACGCGCGGCAATGACGCAAAATACGCTAGCCATTACCTTGATGGCTGATTACCCAAAAACATGATTTTCCGCAAGTTGATCATCTGTGAATTATTAATCAATGTGTGTATCTCTCGACATGTTGCAAGAACGAAATGTCCGTCGCGATTTGTCTTGTAACGGAATGTTGGTATTCATTGGCTCTCCGACTGAACTGCCCCTTTGACATACACTACATGATCAAAGGAGTTGGGACACCTGTTGCTCTACCGTAAAGCCGCAAAAAGCTTCAATCAGTAGTGTGTAGGACCACCCCGATCTGCTATCACTGCCTCCACACTGCATGGCATAGTGTCCACAAGTTTACTGTGTGTGTCCACAGGTATTGACCTCTATTCCTCGAGGAGTGTCGTGGTCAGTTCCTGGACAGATATAGGGCGAACCATCCTGGATCTCACACGTCGTTCCAATTCGTCCCAAAGATGTTCGATGGGGTTGAGATCAGGACTCAGGCGGGCCAATCCAGTTCTTCAACCCGCATCTCGTCAAACCAGTCGGATATGGATCTTGCTTTGTGGTAAGGCGCATTGTTGTGCTGGAACAGGAACGGCCCGTCACGAAGTGTTCCCACAGCGCTGGAAGTGCCCCGTTATCCAGAATGGTCCTGTAGCCATCAGCATTGAGGTTTCCGTCCATCTTGATAAGCGGGCCCAGTCCAGTCCAGGAGAAACACCCCAGGTGTTCACAGGGGTGTCCCAACTCCTTTGATCATGTAGTGTATTTACATAGGTATATCCCTCATCCCAGTCACAGGGGATTCTGAAAGCGCAGACCTAATAGATATCACACCCACTTACCGTTGAACATTTTCATGAGTAAAGGAAATAGATAAAATGTTTGGATCTGGATCCAAAAAAATGCGTATATAAAAAATTGCTAATTTTAACACCCTTTAACGCCTGCATTTGTCTTTATCAGTTAAAACATCAAAAATATCGGGACCACAATGGCACGAAAAGTATTAAACCCAAATGTCATATTCTATAAAATACTTGGGAAAAAACTTTCTATTCAATTTCTACTTCTTTTCCGAAGTACACTTTCGTTAAGTGTTCACCATTCCATAGGCGCATTTTTTGGGAGGCTCTGCAAAGAAACTATTACAGGACGAAATAAGTAATAAACCAGCAAGATAGTCAAGTTATCACTCAACTTTCCGAGAAAAATGTCGTCATAATCGTAAAAAACACCATGTCGAAATATAGCACTCAAAAAAAATACATTTGAAACGACAATGAATGACTTTCACTTATTCATCCTTCTTTCTCCGAAACCCTTCATTCCTCTTGCTATTTCACTCCCATACACGGCTACATTCAGCCGTCCATGCGCCATTAAACCACTGCCCATTTCTGTCCTGAATTTTAAACACTCTACGGAAGGCAGCCAAAAAAAAGAAATGTTTAAAAAAAGGAGGGAAATAGAGAGGGAAACCTCCGGCTGTGAAGGTTGAGTTATTGTGGTGAGAAAAAGACAAATTGACCCTTTACCCGTGGGTCCTCCCTTTTTTTACCCTTCATTGATTAAAACGAACGACTTCATCATTTCATGGGCGCCCTTTCTTTTCAGTCCACCACCCTTTCACTTTGAATCAGCGGTTCGAATGCCAAATGCCCCTTGTCCGCCACATGACCGGACTGGGAATAAGGGAACGTTTATGGACGATGTTTAAAGAGAATTTAAAAAAAAACAGTTTAAGAGGAGAAGATGAAATCTAAAACTTAAAAAAATATTCTACGGCTCAAGCTAAACTTAAGCAGTGGCTTCATTTGAAATTTAACAGAAATATTTTTTCAAAGAAGCTATACATATCCTGTACAATGAATTAGAATTGTGTGTGAAACATAAAAATGTGTTTAATCCGTTTGTATGCCAAACGCGCCACTGAAAATTTCTAAGTCCAATAGAGTGTGAGGAGTTGTGAGGAACGGTAACTGGTGGCGTTTTTTGAAAAGAATGTACGGGAAAGCATTCTCAGTGTAGGCGCAGGAATGCATTCTCGGGAAGGGTTGAAATAATGTCTTGCAGCGTTTGAATCAGTTTTTATCTTTCTGTTAATCCCAAGAAAAACATTTGAAAGGGCTAATGAGAATCTACTTAAATTTTCTGGGAAGCTCATACTTCCAGATAATTAGCGAATTTAGTTGAAATGGCTTCGTCTAGTCATTCTCAAAACAGTTGTTGTGTGTATGGCTGCAGCTCATAAAATCTTAAAAAGAGCTTCTAATATTTATTTTTTTAATTTAATCTGTAGAAAGAAACCGTGAATTTTTTTCATCTAATAGTCGGGTTCTACAAAATACACAATTTATATCTTTGACAACATTTAAAAATAATTTTTCTTCAGCAGTGAGACTTCCTCTTGTTCTCTTTATTTTTAGATAAATGAATTAGAATTTTATTTTTCATTTACTTGTAAGTTAAAATGTCAGATGATAATAAACTCTCTTCCTCTCTGTACTTTCTTTTTGATGAATTTTTCCATTAAAGGGGAAAATTAATTTTAGACTTGTCGCTTTCTTTATCAGGGTAGGCATGGCAGCGTCAACTATATAATATGTTTATCCGAGGTCTAGAGGGAACTTTTTCCACCAAAAAGTACCATTTTCACGTAAACGCCTGAATTTGGGAAAAACGGCCAAGGGATTAGAATAATTTGAAGAATTTTTATGCTAATTGGGTATACTGTAGGATTACTGTAGCAAAAAGAATTTTTTGGACACTATAAGGTCGATCTCAGGTTCTGTGTATTGCAGATAGAAACAAAGTAAATACATTTTCTGGGATAGGATTACTATAAGAAAGTCGTTTACTAAAACTTTGCCGTGGCTTCCGAGATAATTGGACCCTAATATCCATAGATATCAAATCCTGTCACATCCGAGAGATTGGTCAGAGAGAGTTCGCATAACTTTTATTACAATCTACATGTAATATTCTGTAAAATTGCCAACTTTCGTTTTAGTCTGACTTATTCTGCCCTTTCAGGATCAATTTGAATTTTAGTTACTTTCTGAGAAATTGCATTTTCATTAAGCATTGCCGGGGCTTTAAGATCCTGAATATTTGTAGCAATGTAATTTGCTCTAATTATTAACAATGACAAATGGGCTATTTTTTAAATTTAAGCCACTTTTGGCAAAAAATATTTCATTTTAATCAAAATGTATCCCCCCTTTCTACATAGTTGCTATGCAACTAACTAAAAAGGAAATGACTAGTTTATAAAAAATATCCTAAAGGGCAATGAAAAAGTTTATAATATGTAACTTGTTTTAGTTTGTCCATGAAAAAAGTACGCAAGCATGGAAAAGGAGAAGACAAGCAGCAATCTTCCTGGCAAAAGTTTATTCTGTTCTGTACTGTTTTTTCATATTATCGACTCGCATTTTAAACCCCTTGAACCTGTACAATAAAACGTCATATTATTTTATGCTCAGCTTATTTCAGTGAAATGCTTGCGTACATCAAAAATCAATTTCAATGTTCATAGAAAGCAATTATGTATGCAATGCTATGCAAAACTACTGTAATGCATACAAAATTTTGAACATAGCCAGGTGTCATTTATTGTACAAGCTGCTAAGAGATAGAGAGAAAGTGAAGAAACGCCCTCAGTCAGTTTAGCAGCATATTATATTGAAACAATGTCTGAAAAATGCGTTTAATTTGAAAACAAACTTTTGCATACTGGGTATAAACATTATGAAGATTAACTTTATACAGGATTCTGAAGCTTTAGGGAATGTACGGCATAACGGCAGTGTCTTATGCATTGATCACTGTTGTAAGCTGAGAACAAAATAATATGACGTTTTATTGTACAGGTTCAAGGGGTTTAAAATGGGGGTCGATAATATGAAAAAACAGTACAGAACAGAACAAACTTTTGCCAGGTAGAGTGGTGCTTGTCTTCTCCTTTTCCATGGACAAACTAAAACAAGTTTCATATTATAAACTTTTTTTCATTGCCCTTTAGGGCATTTTTTATAATGAAATGGAAAACTGCACAGATTAGTTTGCACCTAAAATGTTACATTTACCAGAAATATAATTTCTAGCTATTGAGATCTTTAATAGAATTTTGATTTAATTTTTAATATAAGATTTTTTAATCCTTTTCTTAATAAAATCCTATAATTGCTTTCTTTTAACGTTTGTTTCTATTTTATTTGATGGTTGATTAACATTAGTTTTACGTTTAAAAGAAGCTAATATTTTAATTCCTTCTTATTTTTCGCGAAAATCAAATAAATTTTCAAATATAAATCCTTTCCTTTACTCAAATTACTCAGTATAAAGGAATCATTTTCTTTTATTTTCCCAAATCCAAGTCGAATTTCATTTCAATACGTGTTAATTCAATGCACTACATTCCCGCAAGTTTTTTCGCGCATTTGTCGCTAGGTGGCAACTTTGTTGTTTTTCGAGCAAACTCCTCACAGTCTATAGAAACAAAGGGGTGAGCGATTCTAGAAGGAAGAGCGCTACCATCAATTAAGGCAGACCTTAACGTTAAATGGAACACCTACCTTAATTAATGGTAGCGTTCTTCCTTCTAGAATCGCTCACCCCCTTTGTGGACCGTTTCCATTGGATTTAGAAATTTTCAGTGGCGAGCGTTTTTTGGCCCACCCTGTATAAGATTAAGCGTTTCGGTCCACGAAATGTCATCAAAGTTTGCAGAGGCTTTATTAACATAACGTACGAAGAAAGCAAAAAGATGATTTAGCAAAAAAACATTGTTCTACAACTGATTTGATGTCCATGACACCCCTTGTAGAATCTATGTGTTGCCACGTTCCGTTATTTCGTTATACATATGTCGTTTCCCATTTGGTTACTGAAGGAATTTCTACTTTGGATAAATTATGACCTCTCTTGTTCAAGAGGAAGAATTCTTACACATCTTGAAGTAAGCCAGTCCCAAGTGCAAGTATCGCAAGCTTTGACATACCATAGATCTGGTGACTTTGGTGGCCGACTTAAGGCCGATCCCCATGCCGATGGTTGTGGAAGCTCATTTCTTCAAAATTCATCTAATTTATATTGTCAGTGTGGTTAAAGACAGTTTATGTGTCTCCCCTTCAACAAATTTGGATGAATTACAGTATCGCATAACACCAGCAGCCATGACACCAGACATGCTTGCTAAAGTGCGGGATGTGTTTGGCTATCGTATACAGAGGGTCAATAATGTTTTGAAACAAATCTGAAAACTCAGAGCCTCCTGCGTTGAGGCTAGAACGCTGCTGCATGCAAATTATGTAAACTTGATTTCCCACGTATTTCAGTGTGAGCATATGCAACAGGGCCGCGGCCGAGAATTGACCTCCAATTAAAGGGGAGGGGGGGGATCAGTATTTTACGACAGAAATGGCTCACATCTCAAATTATACAAGTTGTCAAGCAGTCTAACCGTGTTGTAAGTGCAAGCGCAATCTCAAGAAGCTACAAAACGGAAGAAACAATTGGGACGTCCACAAGTGGTTCCAGCATCAAAGTTAAAAAGGCTCAAGAAAATGGCCAAATCAGACAATCCTCCGAGTCAGCGAACCATGGCCCAATTATTGCATCTTCGTAGATCAACGGTACAGTACCATTTGCGGAAAACATTCAACCTGAAGCTACGGAAAAAGAGAAAAGTTCATGAGGTGTCACCGGCCAACATAGAAAAACGGCGGCAAAGATCATGGCCCCTGTACCGTTATTTGCTGAAAATTATAAAAATATCATAACCACAGATGTTGCCTGATTCTATTGTCGGATTGCAAAGGTCAACGACTAGTATACTATGCTACCAAAGGTGTGCCAGTTCCCCGTAAAGGAAAGCGACACATTCAAAGGGCGTTATGGTATGGGGAGGTATTTGCGACAGCACCGCGATTCATCGAGCCCGGAGGCAAGATAAACTCTCAATATTACCTCCAGAAGATCATCAAACCATATGACCAAGGATGTCCCTCGATTATACCCCAACGGTGGCGCGATCCTCCATCAGGATTCAGCACCTTTCCATGTGGCACGGAACACGCTGCAGTTTCTGGATAGCCAGAAATTCTTATACACATCTCCGGAAAAATGGATGTCACAGTCCCCGGATGCGGCGGCCCTTATGGATTTCTTCACCTGGGGTTACCATAAGCAGAGGATGTGGTACCGTAAAGTAGAGACTCTAGTCGGGCTTTAAAAGGCGCTGCGGGAGGAGTGGCGCAATGTGCCCCAGGAACTCATCGATAAGGCCTTGGTGACATGGCGAAAGCGCTGCAGGCAAATCTACTATAACAAGGGATATCAGATTGAGTAACTGTAACGCTCTACCTCTTTCCATTCAGCAGCAATAAATAAACAAATTTGTTTCAAAACATTATTGGCCACCCTCTGTAGATGTGTACCGTGCCTCCAGAATGAAGCACAACGAGTAAGCGTAGTATCTAAATCTTGATATACCTAGATGTGTTTAAAAATTTATCTCAATACTCTATATTCTTTGCTTAAAAAATACACCACATTGAAATCGGATGAACCTTGTTGGAACACCCTGTATAACAGAAAAGGGAAAGTCCGCTTGTTCCAAACACCTCTACAGGAACCACCGGATAAAATGGGCCACGCATAAATAAAAGAATTAAACGAATTTGGCGCATAGCCCGGCAACCTTAATGGGAATTTCCCAGGAAGACACTGCAAATTACAAACTATAATGACACAAGGTTCCGTCTTCCATAATCATAACGGCCTCCAGTTAGAAATCTTCAAGAATGACACAACATGGGCTTCATAGAGAGAAAATGATATTAGTAGATTGTTGCTTTAATGCAATAAAACTTCATTTCACTTGAAACTTCGATCCTTGTTAGTTGCAGAATCGTTACTAAATGAATTTATGAAGTCAGTCGTTTTGTTGCCAATTTTTTTCTAATATTTTGAATTTGACTCCAGATTCATAAAAAGCATCAAAAAGTAGATAAAAATTAGAATAATTGGCGCATATTTCTCATCCATTTGGGAATATGGCTAATTGGCGGTTAAGGTTAATCTTTTTGGTTCCGTTCGGACATTATGACTGGCGACTGACTTTCCCGTTAAGATTCACTAAATCAATGCCCCTAAACTAAATACTCACAAACAAATTCACATATACACAATGAAACTTATGTTCTTCTATCACTTTACATCAATAGAGTTGGGGTATATGCCAGTTCAATAAAAGATTGATTTTCATGTTTTTTAAGATACTTAAGTTATTATTGATCTTCATTTTTTTTTTTATCTCCATACCTAATGAAAGTCAGCCGTCCTTTAATGCATTTCTTGCGAATATGATTGCATTTTTCGCTTGCGTTTCCTATTTTTTTTATGGGGACTGTCGATTCAATGCTTTTTCGCCCTTATTGTCTTCTCTCCATTTTCCCTTCCATTGACTCACTAAAATAAACATCGTTAAAAACCTTCTTCGTCTTCCTTCCGAAAATCCAAGGTTCAAAAACATTTTCAACGGAAACATCTGCGGCTATTTTAATAAACTTATTTCGCCTCCTACACATTGTTAATTCGTTTTTTAACGATGTCAAGAAATTCCCCCAAGTGCACAATAAATATAAAAATTTTCGATCGAAACCCCTTTTCTCCCAGTCTTTTGTGTTTTACGATTGGAAATCCAGTCTCGTCTTCTTCTTCTTCTTCTTCTTTTACGATGAATAAGAAAAAGAGGAGGAGGAGGAGGAGGACGAGGAGGAAAAATTATATTAACGAAAACCATTTTCGAATAACAAACCGAAATAATGGGAAAAACTGTTTGCGCATGTGTGAAAATTTCAGATAAAATTTCGGCACTAATTGCTCGCGATTATTGCGTCGTAAATGGCTCCTTCGTGGCCCCCGCTTTAACGTTTCGCGGGAGAAGAACAAAGAGAAGAACACTACGTAATTAAAAAAAAAAAAAAAAAAAGAATCACGTGCTTAGTGATTGTTGAAAATTCGTCGAAGAGGATTGTTGAAAAACGGGTCGAGGAAAAAAACTTAATGAAAAGCTTTTAAAATTCAAAGCAATAAACCAGGACGATCGATCGGTTCGCCTTTATTTGCGCTCTTGTCTTTTGCCGGTGATTAAACTGGGGTCTTGTATACATTAAAATGAGGGGAGAAAACCTTCACCGAACCAGTACCCGATAAACAGACTATTCATGGGTGTATTCACTTCAAAGCTAAACAAATAGGCGGAAAGAAAGTAAATATTCTCCCAATGAAGAGTAGATAAAGCACGCTCATTTTAATGAATCCAAAACTTAGCCGATTTAAACTTTAAATAATAAACTTGAAAGTAAAAACAAGACTTAATAAACGTACAATTGTATGATCTTAACCCTCATTCCCCTAAACTAACTGTCTAGAAAAAGGAGGATTCGATAAATGGCTAGTGGCCACGACGATATCAGTTCAACAAGGATAAAAAAAAAAAATAAAATTGTTGGGTCGGAGGAAATATTTGGGATTCTTCCATGTCTAGGGGGAATGTAGTCGTTATAGACCCCTGGTAAAAAACTTATCTAAATGCATTGAACATCGCGACGATCGAAAATGTGGATTCCATTCCAAGACATTCAAGTTGGCGTTCCCCGAGTCTACGAAGCGCATTTTCTACGGAAATGCGTTTTATATATAATTCGAATAAAATTTAGTTTAAAAAAAATATTTTTCAAATCTTTGTCTCCTTATATCGGAATATATTCTACAATGTATTATGGAAATATATGTAAAAACAAATTAGGCATTGCTTAATTTACGCGTTACCTAAATTTCATGCTGAAGTGGGACTCTATATTATAAATTAATAGAAATTTTAATCCAAATTGGTTTAACAAATATTTCTATAATATCTTCACATATAATATATTAAAACAACCAATAACACAAATTAAATATTATTACGGCCCGGTCAAGTTTCCATTATAAAAGCTTACACAGGCAAGCCTGTCTCTTTAAATTAAACAAGAACTTAATTCCCCCGAAGGGCGTAGAAAAATAGCGGAAGCCCTAAGTTTATCTACTTTTATACACATAACTCAAAACTTCTATCTTTCTGTCGGTCTGTTTCTTTCAAATCTTGGATTCAATTTTTCACCCACTTCCCGTTGTTCAAACGACTCCAAATATAAAGTAGTAGTAATATCGATTCATTTCCGATGACAATACAATCCAGTATAAAAATTCATTGAAAGGATTAAAACCAATTTTCATCCGGTGGATTACCTATTCAAGTTTTCGACATTTTAACATATTTGTAGCAAAAGTATATATCAAGAATTGATTTCAACTCCAAGACGAAAAATAACAAAATAAAAATAATAAACTATATTATAAGCATATATTTTTACTTTAAAAAAGTGCACTGTAAAGTAAAAAAAAATCTTTTGGTGCCTCTCATCTAAATAGAGATTCATAAAATGAAAAGACTGAATTCCTATAATATTTATAAGGAGCGTTCAAAAAGAAACGAGCCGTAGTCTGGAATGTGCAAACCGGTGACAGAATGGTGATATCGTTGCGTGTGTAACAAAGAGTGGTTCCGACAAGAGCGTGGAAGTTCACAGCCCGCCGCTAGAGGGTGACGGTGGAAGTCACGTGACTATACAAAGGAAGAAGCAAGCAAGTGAATAAGCAGTGAATAAGTGAAATGGGGGCGTCAAAAGAAGAGCAAAGAGGTGGTGTCCGTTTTCTGACAGCGGAAGGAGTAGGGGGAACGGACATTCATCGAAGAATGTCACAAGTGTACGGTCAAGGGTCAAGGCGTGGCACAATCGGTTCAGGGAAGGTTCTTGGTCACCCTCCATACAGTCCAGACCTTTGTCTTAAAAAGGCTCTGAGAGCCAAACGATTCACTTCGGACGACGACGTCAAGCAGTTCGTGTGGAACTGGTTCACAATGCAGCCCCGTGAATTTTACGAAACAGCCATTCACCGCCTTGTGTCGCAGTGGGACAAGTGCCTCAACAGCCAGGGCCAAAACTTCTGACATACAGGTACTGGTTTCTGTTCCTAGGCCTCCGGCTCGTTTCTTTTTGAACGCTCATTAAAGATGAGAGGCACCAAAAGTTATTTTTTACTTTTCAGTGCAGTTTTTTAAAGTAAAAGTGCATGCTTAAAAACGTAAAACCGCACTTTTTTTTGAATATTTTATTACCGCTTTTATCCGCACTTTGTAACCCCCCCCCACCGTTTTTCTCGAACCTAGTATTTAGGAAACGTAAAACAACTTTTATCTTAATGATATTTATGAAAAAAACAGAAAGGAAAAATTCCGCGACCTGAATGCGAACCAAGAACCACGAGTATCATCTCGTTACCTCTACCTTCTTTGATTCCCGTCATTTCTGATCAAATGCCGCATCATACGCCATATTTTGCCATTTGAAAAATGTTAACAAGGGTACTATGACCAAGTGACCGCAACCTTCAACTCCGACCCCCACTGAACAGCCATACATGAACATAGTAATGTAGAGTTTGCCTAGAGAAATCTGCATATTGAATTTCACTCTTTTACTCTATATAGGATTCTACACTGGCTGACAAAAAAAGTAAAGCACCCAGAAGGAGTGGTCCAATATTATCCTACTTCGGTACACTTGCATACCACTGATGTATAAGTAAACGATTAGATTCACAAGGATCTGTAATGTCTAGAACGCTCACCAGAGTGCATTCGTGATGTCACCGCCGTGTTGTTGATAAGTTGTTACCAGTCAACTACTGTACATCGTTAGTGTACAAAGCACTCGCGATGCCTCACAGACGCTTTAGACATCCTATCCACCAATTCACAGCACTTGACAGGGACCGCATTGTGGGACTGCATGAGGCTGGTTGGTCGTATCGTGCAATTGCCAGGCATGTGAGCCATTCAGATATTACAGTGGCCCGATGTTAGAATCAATGGGTACATGAGGGGGCACCCATGCACATCGTGTCGACCAACAAACACCATCCCAAGGGAGGACCGTCGTATGGTGCTCCAAGCATTAAGGAATCCCATGTCATCGGTACCCGCCATCCGCGAACATGTACTGGAGACTCTACAACACCACGTGAGTTCCCACACAGTGTCTCGACGACTCGCATTCACCGGATTGGGGTCCTACCGCCCCATGCGTCGGTTGCCATTAATACCACAACACCAACGCCTGCGTTTAGAGTGGTGCCTTTCCCGGGAGACATGGACAAAAGACGAATGGCGTCGCATCATGTTTAGTGATGAGCCCCGCTTTTCCATACCTCCGATGACCATCGTGTTCGTGTATGGCGGCGTCGAGGGCAGAGGGCACAACCGTCCCATATTGTGGAGAGATACACAGGCGTAACCCCTGGCTACATGGTGTGGGGAGCCATCGGATATGCGTTCAGGTCACCTCTAATAGTGCTTCGGCACAGCGATATCGCCCGGCACAGCACCCTGGGACATTGTACCAACAAGATAACGCACGCCCACACATAGCATGTTACGGTCCTCCCTTGGCCAGCAAGACCCCCGGACCTCTCCCTCATTGATCACGTGTGAGTTGACATTGGAAGGAGACTCCGTCCCAGTAACAACCTGCGGAATCTGGAGGGACAGCTGCAACAACTGTGGACTGACTTGCCTCAGGAGAGTATCCAAAGGCTGTTTGACACCATTCCGAACCGTATAAGGGCTTGCATTGGGGCCAGAGGGGGGTGCAACACCCTACTGACCTGGCGCCAACATTCCACCTGTACTGCCAACGGCCTTGTCTGTCTCATTCCATATTGTAATCAGTACAATAAAGTCACATGTTCTTCAAAATATGTCGTTTCATTCATTTTCTACCACTCTTTCTGGGTGCTTCACTTTTTATGTCAGCCAGTGTATATATGATTTTGTCAGGGCCATTCACCTATGCTAAAATTAGTCCCCCGCCCCAACCCGAGCCAAACTTTAAAATTTCAAATGGAAACTTGTATTTTTATTGCATATTCGGATTCTACTTCACTCGGTTTATCTGAAACCCTTCTTTTCGATTCGTGAAATCGGCGAAAATTATAATAATAGTTAACCGTAGTTAACCTTCAACTGGTAACCACCACCTTTCATTTCACTGCGATAAAAAATACCACTTCTTTGTTTTGAACATCTCAACTTGTGATGAATGGCGCCTCAAAAAATATGACTTGGGACTTCCCAGTCCCGATCTCATCAATGTGTTCGTGTGCAGAACAATTATCTTGACGTTTACCATTATTGTAACGACTATAATAAAAACACCTTTAATATTAATTTTAATGACCATATTCATAGTATCAACTGATTGTTTATGAATACAGTCTATATTCAGCGATCTTGTACCATCCAATTTTCACATTGAAAGCGTGGGCAATCTGATTGGGTAAAATGCCGTATCACATTTGACGAAACTGAAAAACATCTGGATGGTCATAGACAAGCCAAACGATGAAACCATTTTCCCACAGCAAATTCAGGTTTTTAATTTACATGTTATGTGCAAATTTTCTTTAAGTATTCACAGTGTCTTTGGGTGCCATTTACTTTTAGTATCTTGATAGTCGTCGATTTAAGATAACGACGTGAAGAAAGCAGTGTGCGAGAGGTTATAAGAACAAAACAGAGGTCCATTTATTCTCTGGAATCCAGGCCGCGCAAATACATTCGGAACTCATATTATCAGATTTGTAAAAGATCGTTCAAATTTCTAATAAATCCTTTTTTCTATCTTCGAGCTACAGACTCCCTACAAGAGAGGAAGGTCCTTACAAAACCCTTAGCATCAAAGAAGTTCTTTTTTTTTCAATTCAAATAAAGACGAACCTACACTTAAGATAATAGATTTCTAAATTAAGTAAAACAGGAAACCAAAGTTAATATGAAGAAAAAAAAATAAAAAAACAAGCGCAAAGTTGCGCGTGTTAGGTTTCGACGTTCGAGTGAGTGACGTTGTCGTCTGTTGTTGTTGGTAAAATGCGTTTCAGCAAACGGGCGAGAGCGCAGTCACAAAGACTACTAATGAAATATTAAGCGGTTTAATTCTCCGATAATAATCGATGAAGCTCTAATGCAATTAATCGAAAGGAGCTTGCGGTGATGGAAGAGGGAGGCTCTCACTACAAGGGGGTAGAGAGAAAAGGGGAATGCTATTTAAAACGTCATTAAATGCCAAGCCAAGAAGACTCTTAATTGGCTCGTCTGCTATGGGATACGAGGTTTGCTTCTTTCAACCCTTTAACTACCCCCTTCTTCCCTGGCCCACCATTCTTACCTTCACTCTTCAGCCCTTAAATTTCGTTTTCTCGAAACAAATTCCTTTCATTTGCATAAGTGCATTACATCTAATTACATTGGATCTCATCAAGTTCGGGAATGTTACCATTTCGGGGAAGGGCAAAGAAAATCTATTTATTTTCTTCTTTCTTTAAGACTTGCGTTCAGATGCTTTCCTCTCTTTCAAAAATTGCATGCTGTAATCTCTTCATTTTCTTATGACTTGTTGTTCTACAGAATTGCTTTACTTGTAAAGTTTTCTGGAAAATAAGGACACTACAAGCGTTTGTGTGATTATGGATATAATCTATGAGAAATGTATTTCGCTTCCTAAGAGTCTTTCCATCCATTAAGAGTTAGCAAATATTTAAAGAAGAACGCTTTTAAAAATAAATGCGTGCTGTTTGTTAAACGTACTCGATTCACATGTAAATGGAAACCGCTTTGAGATATGAATTTTTTGTTTTCAGCATTATACCGTTCATAAGCTTTAAAGCGCAGAATATAAACACACTGGCGAATGTGAAACTTAGGTAAATTTGTTTTAATTCATTTTATTCAAATAACTTTGAAGTAATGTGATTCAAGCGTGTATTTATTTAATGAGGAATTCCGTGAGACTCATCATGAATATTGATCAGCATGAGAAAAAGTACGACCTAGCTGAATTCGAAAGGTAATGCTCATTATTGGTGCTCGTCTAGCCGGATCCTCGATTAAAACAAAGAAATAACTGACTAGATTCTCGAAATATTTAGAGTATCCACAGTTTTGTCAAAAAGGGGGTAACCGTGGCTCAAAGAAAATAATGACGTGCGAAACCTTCGTCGTTAGGATACAGGGCCGTAGCCAGGATGTTATCTTGGGGGGGGGGGGGGTTTTTTAAAAAATCCGGCGCCTTTTTTTTAAATATTTCGAGAAT
>JAHWFO010004499.1:2012082-2093361 GCA_023313115.1 Rhysida immarginata | reverse complement strand
GGGGGGGGGGGTCGATTTTCAAAAATTCCGGACCTTTTTTTCAAAGATTCCACTGAGTCGGACCTTTTTCAAAAATTCCACTGAATCGGACCTTTTTCCATATTTGGAAGGCGGACCTTTTTCCTTAATGGGGTGGTCATCGACCCCCCTCGACCCTCCCCCCCCCCTGGCTACGGGCCTGGGATATTCATTGTGCAACAATTTGAAAACGATTTTAACCAAGTTTGTCTTGAACCACACCATACGCCAAAACTTAAAGAGGTTCGAAATCGACAATCGTATGTCTATACTAAAACCTCTGATTTCTGCAAATAACAGAAAAACTCGTGTCTGAAACGTTGTGAATGGACACGTGAAGACTGAATAAAGGTTATGTGGGAGGTTAGATTATTAGAAAGTGGGAGGGGCCGACCACCCCCGCAAAGACCCAAAGCAAAGCCAACTCCAACGCGGGTGGGGGCCGAGGGTCTGAGACTTGTGTAAAGCTAGAAATACCAATCAAGGTACACGTAACTTAAAAATAGAACTACTATTTTATTATGCAGAAACCTCTTTTACACCTATTAACTAAAACAATGTAACAGCACATTTATACGGCTTAAAACCCCCAAAACAATATAATATTCCCAAAAGATATAATCATTAGTTCCCAATTAACTTTAAGAATTACCATTATGAGCACAACTCGTAATCATTCCCTCTATTACCCTTTAACCTAGCTTTAGGACCCCGGGACAGTGCTGTAACCTTAAACTCAACAATATCCCTTATCTTCCATTAACTATGCATTAGCACATAAATAAATCATTTAACTATAATGCCTACTCTGCATTACACAATAACTATCTAATTATAATACATCAGACTATGTATCAGAGGCCATGCTCTCTGTTGATAACCAATCAGCTAACACCTTGCAGTAGGTCACATGACCACAGACACGAGTGAGCAAGGAGAGCGTCGCGCCTCCCTTTTAAATTATCCCCTGACCAAATGACCATTGCATTGTGACTGCATCATGGTCAGGAGGACCAAAACACAGGGAGAGAGGCAGTAACCCTTTTTATATTGACTTGAACTCAACTACCAACGCAATGCTCCACCCGTGAAATACTGCAAGCCACAGAGAACATGCACTCAGAAAACTATCACTTAAAAACATAAGCTTATATCATAATGATAATACAATTTAAGCGTCGTTTTCCGTTACACTGGACATTAACAAGACAGATAATTATTCAAAAAGAAATGAGAAGATAAATTACTGTCCGCTGAAACGCTTTAATGCAGCGTTAAACACAACACTGACGCAGTTCGAACGCAACAACACTCTCATGGCACTTATAAAAATACAATAATGGAATCATCTCACCAAAACTAGAAGACTTCCAGCAACGTCGAATTCTTGAAATAGCAGATACATCCCGTCCATACTCTTGCTGCTTAGAACGCTGTCCCATCGCAAAATTCGATACTGAATTTTAACTATATGGCTCCTGGGAAAAAAGGATTCTCTCGGCGATAAAAAAAAATAAATAAACAAACTGGCTTAACTTGTATTAGTTCAAAGTTAATGTTTATTGCATATTAGTAAGCTAGTTCAAAGCATTCACCCGATAAAATCAACGATTTCATCGTTATGGCGGCCTCTCCTATCGCTGACATTTTTATTTTATCGAACGAACAAGCGTGAAGCTTCTCGACGCTTTTCCATAAATATAAATCGCCAATTTTCTAATACAACAAACACGTAGTAAGATTGTTAACATTCTCGGAAACAACTTATTACAACAAACAGGATCTATTACGTACAGTACAATTGTTGCCGACTCCGACAGTTCACTCAAGTAAGTTAACAATTCCCCCATTAACAAATGATATTTTAAACTGAAAACTCAAAATATTACAAGCTACATAAGATTTGCTTAACTAAAACGTTTTGGGTTCAGTGTAAAGCCCTATTTAGCATAAAAAGCAACCCAACAATAAATAAACAAACGCCTGTTATAAAAATATACGGGCCGATATACCATCCCCCCCCCAATTTTCGCGATTGGAAAACACTCCGATTACCACTAACTGGACACTTAATTCCAGCTACGGGAGCGATTATAATGGGGAGTAATGCGGGCGTATATGACTGAGCAACACCTTAATCAAACATACACTGACTCCAGTCACATCTGAAACGTTGTGAATGGACACGTGAAGACTGAATAAAGGTTATGTGGGAGGTTAGATTATTAGAAAGTTATCCTACAGTGTTATTCATTGGCTTTTCATTATGCGCACTGTCTTCAACACTGGCTTGGTGCATTACTCTTATCAATTCTGAGTCTTTTTTTTGCGGATAACTGCTCACTGTTTCTCTTTACAACCTAACCAACCTAAACAAGAAGCACAGAAATTCCGTAATTCAACTAGAATTACTTTATCTGATAGTGTAAGAACATCGTGGTTAGATCAAGTTTGGAAAAAATCGGCAAACAGCAGTACTTTCAGAACAACATAATACAGAGTGTCTATGAAAGATTTGGCCTTAAAAACATTTAATAATGTGATAACTTGAACATGTACCTTTTTAACCATGTTACAAAGAAACTGCAAAAGTTTATCTAATATATTCGTTTATTGCAGAAATTTCTCATAGGAGACATAGGCATCGACAGAATAAAAGATGGCGTTTACCATAGAGAAAGTGCAAAGTGAAGTACGGATTGCAGCTTGCTCTTCCTTTGTAATGCAGACCCGATCTGCAAAAAGATTTTCATCCAGACATTAATCGACTTTTTATCTTGTGGTTGTTGGCCGTAAGTTAACCTATATCTTCGGCCAGCCAACCACACACTACTCTTTCTCTATGGTAGACGCCTATGTGTAATTTTTATTCTGTCGATGGCTATGTGTAATTTCTGTCTGCAGTAACGACCCTTCTCTATGTAATTTCTGCAATAAACGAATAGATCAGATAAAACTTTTGGAATTTCTTTGTACCATGCACCAAAACGATACACGTTTATGTTCTTACGTTCAAAAATTATTAAACATTGTTTGTGGCTCTGGTACAAATCCTTTATGGACATCCTGTAGATTCATGACCGATGTGAAGGGAAATGGCTCTATTTTAGTCCTAGCAATAGACATGACTGAATATGCTTGTTTGGGAATTCATTCAAAACTGCGCTTAAATGTTGTATCCGCTTAGTTGTGACAACTTTCATCAGTGTCCAAGGTACGAGGGTTATTCGTAAGTAAGGTCCATTTTGCAATAAAAAAACCACTATATATTTATATTCTTTACCAGATTCTATGTGGCTTTAACTATTTTTCCACGTAGTTTCCACGTTTATTTAAGCACTTGTCAAAGCGCTCAATGTACTTCCGCATGATCTCTTCATAGAAACTGCCGCCGGTGAAGAAAGTCACGCTGAAATGCAAGCTGCCGATGATCTCCTTTAAATCCTGGAACAGGTGGTAGCCACTGGAGGCGAGGTCCGGACTGTAAGGCGGGTGGTCATGTTGTTCCCAAACAAAAGATCTGATTAGTTAGGAACAACTTGACCACCCGCTTTGCAGTCCGGACCTCGCCGAATAAGTGAAAACTGCGTGACTTTCTTCACCGGCGGCAGTTTCTATGAAGTGATCATGGGGAAGTACATTGAGCGCTTTGACAAGTGCTTAAATAAACGTGGAAACTATGTGGAAAAATAGTTAAAGCCACATAGAATCTGGTAAAGAATATATATATATATATAGTGGGTTTTTTTTATTGCAAAATGGACCTTACTTTACGAATAACCCTCCTAAAAATATAGTCGCAAATGACTTTTCACCTTTATGGACTTTTCACGGATCTAATTAACCGTAAAATTAATTAGTCATAAAATTTATTAGTAGGTTTTAAATGGGGTATTTATCATTTTAAATATTTTCGATTAATCATTGTCTTCTTAAATTGTCTTCTGCTTCGTTATCCTTTCGGGTAATTCTTTACGGCAATCGTTGCCAATTTCCCATCCGGAAACTCAGCTATCTCGAAAATCACAGATTTCAAACCGACCAAACAGGCCGTATCCATAAGTGATTACCCTGTTTATATTATAAATTCTGTAATATACACTGATAATAAAACACACATTTATACACCAGTACATGAACACTTAGCTTTAACCATAAAGAAAAAAAACTTAATAAACTTCAACATGTGCGCTTCTGATAGATACAAAATATCCAATTGATAATCGCTTTCACGCCACAAATTCTAAAACATTTGTGGTGTGACACGCCTTCTAGGTTGTCAAGTCTGATTCGCTGTCGCAAGATCGCAAAATCTGGAACTGCTGTTTCGTAAGAAAGAATTCTAAAGGGGTAACGTCCGGTGATCTGGGGAGATGGGATTGGGCCATCTCTGCAAATCTACTGATTTGAGAATTTTTCATTAAGATACATTGAATTCATTTTATATCTCATGTTGTATTGTATATTGTTAATTATTCATAAATGTCCATTTTACAACACAGTTTTATTCATTTGGAACTAGTCGACTTTCGTCCTTTCGAATCTGAAGACGTCAGAAAGGACGAAAGTCGACTAGTTCCAAATGAATAAAACTTTGTGTTGTAAAATGGACATTTATGAATAATTAAGATACATTATAGAACCCAATGATACATATTTCCATTATTCCTTTAAGAAAGAAGAACAGGCCAAGCCGGGGTGATAAGTCCACACAGCGCATTGATTTTCGGACCGTCTCTAATAAGTTCTCTTATGACATATGGGTTTTCTGATCGCCAGATTCTCACGTTGTGGCGTTAACTACTCCGCTTACATGAAATATAGCCTCGTCGGAAAAACAGATACAGACGCTGCAAGGAATCATTCACTTCATCAATCCGCTGTAAAATGTTAGCAAATTGATCACGTCTCGGACGATCCTCTGGATCTTAGGCCTGAACAATTCGCACTTTGTACATTGCATGCAATTTTAGACATTTGCTACAACTTTGGGCACTGTATTCCTTGATAATTGAAATTCGCGCAAAGCTTGTCTAATTGATTTCTGTGATGATCTAGGTTTGAATCGTCTCAATAGTCTCTTCAGAAACTGATAGTTTGCTACTGCTTTTACCGTTAAGGTCCATTTTTTTTCTTTAGCAGATTCCATGTGCCTTTAACTATTTTTCCACATAAGTTTCCACGTTTATTTAAGTACTTGTCATAGCGCTCAATGTACTTGCGTGATCACTTCATAGAAACTGCCGATCTCAATACGTCATCTATGACTTAAGAAAGTTCACTTCAGATGGGTTCACTCCATATGGCATCCTAAAATATTCACTGCACACGAATTGGAGATTCTTACAACACATTGAGCCTTTGCCTGCGGTGAAGCCATTTTCAAGATTAAGCAATTAACGTCTGTACCAAAACGTTATGCATCTCCAAGTTTATCTGCAACAAACAATCTTTAGTACCATTATGAGTAAACGATATAAACTGCTGAAATCAGGGTAATCATTTGTGGACGCCCTGTATATGAATGATACGTTATGGATGTGATTTGCACGTTACTGTAAGTATGAATCGACCCTAACGCCCCGTAACAGTGGGATGTATTGTTTAACGTAGTGCATTTTACAACGACAAACATTTAGAAGTACTCACGTTTCTTAAAAATACGAGTTAATCGCACATATAAGATCTATTGCTAAAATTAATACAAAAAGATTTTATAATCAACAATGATCAAGCAATGCATTTAGGCACTGATAAAAACGGTATATTATGAATGATTTATAATAAAAAAGAAAATAACCCTCTTTAGCGCCTCAATAAATTTAAGAATAAACGAATTCCGCGTTATAGAATATACAAAACTAGAACATGAAATTTTTTTTATCTTCCTTTCTGAATGGAGTTCAATTCGTTGTCCCTTTTCTTCTTCAGCTACCACTTGCCAATCTCTACTTCTTCCCTTTAACCCAAGAATTTCTTCTTCAACGACGACCATGCTTGGGGAAATGGTGCGTGAGACAACCAAAATGACAACCGCCTCCAACCCAATCCCACCCCGGGCTCAACCCAGACGGATTCCCATTCCCCAGGACGCGCGACGCTCACCGGAAGTGACATGAAAGCCAACGAAAAATCCAAATAGGTTCTGATGGCCCATTGAGTGGCTTCTTTTTTCAAATAAAAAAAACTTTCTTAGAAAAAGTTTTGCTTTTAATGGTCAACGTCTTAGACGCTCTACTCAAATAGATATTCCAAAATACACAAATACCTAAACTATGAACTTGAACTCAGTGACATTTCTACGTATTCGCATCCCCAAAAAGGATTTCACCAAGGGCTCTAGTCGATTTGTTTCTACGATTCCGAGAAATGTTTGCATTTGCCCCGCATGTGTAGCAACGAATCTCCTTTGCAAATATTTACAAAGTGACGGGACATACACAGTTGATTAATGTATGTATTAGGAAAGTAGAATTAATTTTTAAAAATCAAACTCGAGGCTAGCACGAGTGGCTGAGATGGTAAATTATGAATTGATAACGAACTGTGCGCGTTTCGCGTCCATGTCACCAGTTTTCCTTTTAAATATTTATCAAGTTCCTTACGGGCACGGCAACTTCGGATACTATGATTTTTGATATTTACAATGTTTCATGCAAGACCACATGAGTTTAAGCCTATTAAAAAAATGGTAGAAAAAGCAAAAAGTTGTTGAAAATTGATGAAATGTCCGTGGCTGTGATAAGCATTCAAAACTTCATGTATAAGATGATCTCAAAGTCGCTTTACAAATACAAGCTGTATAACGTTTTTAGTAGACGTCTTGTTTTTCCTAAAAATACATCATGCGCAATAATATACGCTTGAGCTACAAGTATTTTGTTTTAAGATAATTTCCGCAATTAGGCGACATTAAAGATTCTTAAGGACCTTACCAAAGTAATAGTGGAATAGCGCATGCAGTCATCATCTCAAAGAAACAAATACAGGGCGAGTTTAAAATCGCGCACATCAAAGTTTAGCTGCCCTTAAAAGTACCAGTTTGAGAACTTCTTCTTCTTCTTAGTCGATAGCCTGATTCCCAAGCGTCGTGACCCGTGATACTAAAAAACTCCCCTAGAGATTCTTCTCCATGCACTTCGATTAAGAGCCAGCTGATTTGCTTCCTGTAAGTTGAGGTTACATCTCCGTGTAACTTGATCCACATACCGCATGGGGGGTCGACCCCTGCTCCTCTTCCCTTCCACTTTTCCTTGCAAAATTAACTTTTCCAGGGAGTCTGCACGTATTATGTGGCCGTAAAACTTCATCATACCGGAGTAAATTCTCTGTAGCAATCGCGACTCCTCGTCTATATTTAGCTGCTCCAGGATTGACGCATTAGTGCGTCTTCGCGTCCATGGTATGCGCAGCATCTTCCTCCAGCAAAACATCTCGAATGCGTTTACTCGGGCCTCATCTTTTGCGGAAACTGTCCAAGACTCACTTCCATATGTGAATATCGGAAAGACAAGTGTTCTCATTAAATTTATCTTGTTCCTGGTGGATATTGCGCGGTCTTTCCAGATTTTTATCAGGTTCAAAACCGCTTGTTTTGCCAGTATAATCCGTCTCCTAATTTCGGACTCACATTTACCGTTTTCGGTAAGAATTACTCCCAAGTACATAGCTTTCTGAGTTACCGGCATTCCAACCAACTCAGTTGCTCGGATTGGGCTCGCTTTGTCTACAATCATCACCTGACATTTAGTTTTATTCAGCTTTAATCCCACGCTATCGCTGACCGCCTCAATTTCCTGCACTGCGCTTTCGAGTTCCTCTTGAGTGTTGGCGAAGATCACTGTATCATCAGCATATCGAAGGTTCGATATTGTGACTCCACCTATTTTGATACCACCCGTGTATCTTTCCTTTACTCGCCGTATTACCCATTCACCGCAAATATTAAACAGAATGGGCGAGAGAATGCATCCTTGACGTACCCCTTTGGAGACTACAAATTCGTCCGACATCTCACCTATGACACGTATATAACTCTTCTGCCCCATGTATAAGTTATGAATCAAGACAATCAGATGTCGGGGTACAGCGAACTCACTCAAAATTTTGAACAACGCAGTCCATGATAATGTGTCGAACGCCTTTGCATAGTCTAGTAGGCAAATCAGCGTGCGAGAATTGTATTCATAGGCTTTTTCAATGATCTGGCGCATATTCAGAATTTGCTCACGAGTGCCAGTTCCTGGGCGGAAGCCCCTTTGCTCGGGAGCAATCTCCTCGAGCAACATATGTTGAAGGCGGGCTTGAATTATATATAATAGAATCTTGCTGGCATGGGATATGAGCGCAATAGTACGATAATTATTGCATTCGGTCTTCGTTCCTTTTTTTATGGAAAGGAATATATGTCGATTCTGTCCAATCACGTGGCCATTTGCAGGATCTCCAAATTTTGTTGCATAGAATAGTAAAGAGTTCAATACCCTTTTGGCCGGTTGCTTTTAGCATTTCGGCGACGATCCCGTCTTTGCCAGACGCTTTGCCGTTAGATAGCTTGTGGATTGCCCATATTATTTCCGATTTCAATATGTCTGGCTCAAGATTCTCTGGTGGAGGAAGGAAGCAGTGTTCTCTTGTTGCGGCTTGGTCTGTCATAAGCATCTCACAGTATTCCCGCCATCTATTGACGATTGCCTGTTTGTTTGTAATTAGTACTCCATTACGGTCTTTTACTGGCCAGCTACTCATCACAGGGTTTCTTGTAAGAAGTCGGACCTTCTTATAGAGATCCCTTGGTTTATTATTATTCGCATGTTCCTCCAGTTCTTTACATATATTTTTGATATATGTATTTTTGTCAGCGTATAGTGCCTTTTTTATGTCAGTACTGAGTTCACTATAGTGATTAAGTTCTTCTGCGGTGCTAATACCTTGTGATTTGATTTTCTTGCGCTCCTCGATTTTTTTCCATGTTTCCGTTGTTATATAAGCTCGTGATGGGGTCTTGGGATTTTCGAATCCATGGGATGTTTCATCAATGGATTTTCTCATCAACAACCACATTTCTTCTTCAGACATTACCTCCCATTGTTGGGGTAACGCATTTAAGTGTCCTTGAAGATGTGTATGAAATACTGGGTTAGAGCCCAGATGCCATTTGGGTACGTTAGCCATTCGCTTCTTTACTTTCCGAAGTTTCAGGCAAATTTCAGCTATTAACGCGTTATGATCGGTGCCACAGTCCATACCTGGATACGTTTTCACATCCCGCACATTGGATCTCCATCTGGTTGTCGTGGTAATATAATCTATTTGGTTTCTCGATCTATTATCAGGAGATATCCACGTATAGAGCCTTCTAGGATGGTGCTGAAAACCGGTGTTTGTAATAAACAGACCTGTCTGTACACAAAATTCAATTAATCGTTTTCCACGTTCATTTCTGTCTCCCAGACCGAACTTTCCTATTGTTCTGCGTGGATTATTGTCATCTTCGGTTGTTTTGCCAACTTTGGCGTTAAAATCGCCTATAACATAAAGCATCTCTCTGCTCGGTATTGTTGATAGGGTATCTTCCAGGTGATTGTAAAAGTTTTCCAGGTCTTCGTCACTTGAGGATGCAGTCGGTGCGTATACCTGGACGATGTTCATGTTAACAGGTTGTGCTGCAATTCTTAACGTTGCAATTCTGTCAGATATACAGTTATAACCTAGTACCGCATCTTTTATAGTTCGATGGATCAAAAAGCCGACGCCGTTCGACGAAGATGTTCCATTTCCAGAGCTGATCACCAGATTTCCGTTCGTGGTTACAAAATGCCCGCTGTCTTTCCAATGGGTTTCAGAGAGACCCATGACAGCTATTTTGGTCGTTTCGTTTTCTAGAACCTGAAGCTTTCCCACTGCGTTCAGCCCTCTGACATTCCAGGTGCCTATCTTCATCATAGTGAGCTTTGATCTGTTTTTATTTGTTCTTCCAGTCATATATTTTCCATAGAGAGCCTGGTCGCCTACACCTCTATGGCCAGTAGCCCATTTCACACAACCGGACCTGGATCCGTTGCACCGGTTGCCAGCCGGGTCGCATGGCAGAACATTCATATGAGAGGTCATAGTCATCACGGGTGTTCATGGGATAAATGTATAATGTGGTAAGGTCCCACTCTTTTCCACATCCACATGCCGTTGGCCCAAGTACTGGGCTCATCCGCCTTTAGAAGCTGTTTCCAGCTCCCGGGACAAGTGAGTGCCCCACAACTTAAATGAAATTAATTTTAGCAGACAAACTTTACGTGTTACAATATATGTTAGAGATGACGTCCTTTTCCGCGAATACACAAGCGTGTTTACCAGATTTCGTGAGACTCTGCGAAGCATGGCAGTATTGATGTTAGAAATGGTTGTTGTGATGTTCGTTTTCAGCTCAGCAATCGTGTGTGGACTATTCACATAAACCACATTTTTCAGATAATCCCATAGGAAGAAATCAGAGGGTGATAAATCTGGCGAGGGAGGGAGCCACAATCCCTAATTCTAATTTATTAAATTTAGAATATATCGGTTTCTTTGATGCTAGAAACTTATGATGTCTCATAGCTTTCGAAAAACGTAACGAGCGTTTCATATCACGGATTTTTTTGTGGTTAGATGTTTTTCCGTCTATACAGACAATTCCACAAAACAGCTCCTTCTTTCATTAACGAACTTTTTAAGTTAGTTACTAAATTCTACATTTTCGTCTGTCCGCACTGGTTATAAGGAAATATGATATGAAAGTAATGTGTCTTTCACCGTGGCTATGAACATCGCATCCAAATTTATGTGGGTCCAATAGTTCCCGCGATTTCGGTCAAAAATAGAATTTCCGAAATACATTTTTCAGGTATAGTATATCTTGAAAATGGCGAGTCATACAAAATGGAACCAAAGCGGTTTAAATGCTACACAAAAAATCAATAACTTTTTGTATTGAATAGGGAGTCAATTTTCCCACGGATATCATCGATAATCGATATTTAATATCTCAATATATGACAGAAGATATCGATTTGACATGCATATGTACTTGTTTAAACAAATTTTTATTTTTACGCAATTTTGCTAGTTCATCTAGTCTTTGAATGAAACTGCACTTGTTAAGTCTATGGAAATCGTCCCTTTTTTCGATATAATAATATTAGCTCTTGTCGAAAGTATTTTTCGAAGCTAGAGTAAAAATTTCGATAATAAGCAGAAATTTGAAAGAAAAAAAAATCAAAATTGGATAAATTGTTACGTAGATAACGCATATTAACCGCACGGTATTCATTATACCTTTTAAACTTAATGTAAACCCTATTGCAGTGAAGTATAATTTATCAACTCAAGAGACGAGAGCCATGTTGCAGCAATGGTATGAAATAGGACTTAATGATTTGATTTATTTTGTTAGAATAAAAGAACTATATTGTGCATTAACTGATCCACAACACCCAATTCACTATGTTAATAATTGGATAGTAAATTCCATAAACACACGCAAATCCCACGCAAAGGTTTAAGATTAATCCTCCACAGGCTGTGTCAGCTTTTTTAACAAGTTTTTTCAGTATAATGTTATACCTAAATGGAGTGAATTAACATATGACAAAAAAGAAATAATTTTGAATTGTTCGATCAAAAATTGCTCTAATCGTAAACAGTATGTACAAGAAATACTTCGGAAGCATTACAAAAATTAATTTATATTGTGATATATCTTAATTTGGGATGCAGAGTTATAATAATAATAATAATAATAATAATAATAATAATAATAATAATAATAATCTCATTGCCAAATATTACTTGAATATGGTTTGGCTACTTAAACTGACGTTTTAAAATTCTTAAAACTGACTTAAAAATTTTTCCTATAATTCCTACATACATAATCCGTTTTAATGGTTTTCAGGCTTTACTTTCACTCACCCAGTTCTATACTCTCACTTATCTTATACATTACTTACACAACTCAAACATGCTTAGATAAAATTCGCATGTATAAAATCAATTCACTCACCCATATACACTACCGAGTGCAATACTCATTCATATTTTTACACTTTTTAAATTCCTCAAAACTTTTTATAAAATTCGTTTTGTTAATGATGGCTTGCGCATTCTCATCTGTTTTTGTAAATCGAACTTTGAAAACTGTAAACTATCCTTAGATTCATTGAATGATAGCATACTTTGACATCTGTTTTCAATATATATGTTCCTTGGCGAGTTATCCAAAATTATTATACAGGGTGAGGCATTTATCTTGAGACAACTGAATATCTCGGAAACTAAGCATCGTACGAAAGAATGTCCAAAATCAAAAGTAAATTATTTCGCGGGGAAAATTCATTAGTTAAAAAATGAATTCATTCTGAAGGGGGCTGGGAGGTAGGGGGTAACTTTGAAATCCCTATTTTTAATGGTATATTCAGATTGTACACAATATTCGATTTTTTAGTTTTATTTTGATTTTACTTATATATTTATTATTTTGTTATTTGTTAATTATTTTATTTTTCAGTTGTATTTATTAACTATTTATTGCATTCCAGGGTTTTTGTGTCTCGTCCTTTTCTCTTATCAATATCCATACACAATATTCGAGAAATGTTTTATTCTTGGTGTTTTTTCAATTGATCCAACCGTTTAGGAGATAGAGGCCCTGAAAGTGTGGAACTATTAAAGTTTTGAACCCAATTTTATCGATGAAGACAAGGAGATAGAGAACGGGTCTTACAGACATTCCTATTCTACTTTTTAATGGTCTTTAAGAATCCGAAGTCAGAATTTCAAAAATCCAATATTTTTCAATACACACGCATAGACTGTGTCTCCATAGGACTGCTGCCCCCAAAATTTTACTTGTGCACTAAAAGATTTTGAATTTTTGAAATTCTGACTTCGGATTCTTAAAGACCATCAAAAAATAGAATAGGAATGTCTGCAGACCCACTCTCTATCTCTTTGTCTTCATCGATAAAATTGGGTTCAAAACTTTAAAAGTTTCACACTTTCAGGGCTTCTATCTCCTAAACGGTTGGATCAATTGAAAAAACACCAAGAATAAAACATTTCTCGAATATTGAGTACAATCTGAATATACCATTAAAAATAGGGGTTTCTATTTAAGATTTCAAAGTTATCTCCTTCCCCAGCCCCCCTCACAAGGGGGAGGGGGTAATTTTTTAAGTAATGAATTCCCCCCGCGAAATAATTCACTTTTGATTTCGGACATTTTTTCGTACAATGCTTAGTTTCTGAGATATTCAGTTGTCTCAAAATAAATGCCTCACCCTGTATTTCTAATTTAACAAATAGACTGCTGATGCAGCAATCAAAAGACAAAAATATGCAGGTTTTGCAGCTGATCATAAAATATAAGTGTAACCTCAAAAATAAATAAATAAAAAATTAAATAACAAAATTACCGATAATATCACTATAAAAAGACGTGTATAGGCTGTAAGTAATTAAAATCATCAGATTTTCAAAAAATAATTTTTTAATAAATTTAATATAAAAATTTAGCAAACTCTAATGTAAAAATTCTAGCAAAATAATAGGCAATTTCCTCAAAGCAATTTTTGTGCTATATCTACGTTTTTATCTTTAAGTGCTCTATGTAACTCGCATATTACAAAAGCAAAGTGATGCAGTGCTTCCATATTAGCACAAGTACTTCCGCCCTCATGTACCCTCAAACTGATAAGTCTAAAACCAAGAGAGTTCCGCTTTTTTGATGTATGTCGACTTACTAGAGAGTTGATAGGTAAAGAATTACCACTGAAGCATATGAATCATTTTGACTCTGTATTCCATTAACTGATGGCTGATCATTCATGCAATGAAAGAATAGTACAATCAACACTTCATATGTATATGAAAATAATTGAAATGGAAAGGTATGCAGAGAAATCGATTGCATCCAAATTGGATATCAACAAATCCATGTGTTAATTAATATAAGTTACTGAAGTGTGAGATAATGGAATCTTTGATTCAATTCCATTCGACCAGTTTACACTTCACTGTTCGATCGTCGGATAAATGGTAAAATAAAACAACTATAACCCACACTAATTTCAATATTAGTGAATTAAATGCAGTATCCCCTCATGAAATCTCTTAAGAATTAAAAAATTCTAAATTTCTACACCAAATTTCTATATTCCAAATTTTATATTCATCGATCAACGATATCGTTATAAGCTTTTTATTTCAATCTCAAAATCACCAGATACTTCGAAAACAATTCATATAATTAAAAGTTTTACCTGCCGTCAACCACATGCGTCGATTGCTGATCCACAACAGGACTCCAAATGTACGAACATTCTGTACGCATAAATCAAACGTTTCATGCATGCATGCAGGCAAGTCAACACGAACTCTCTTCTGGAAAGGACAAGATTAGATTTAGTATCAATTCAAATAATCAGCGTTTGCTCATATATTCCATTGATATATCACCTTAGATGTCAAATTAACATCATATGCAGCAGCTCTCATAATAATAATTACATTTTACTAACGATATTTCAAACTAGTCACGAAATAATATATAAGGCTCGTTAAGGAAGGAATTCCATTTTAAGATTATGGAGTCATTTAAAGTATATTCTGGTACAGTTTATGTTTAGTTTTTAACGTCTAAATTTAAAAATTTTAATTAACATAAAAAATTCATTAACCTTCATTAAGTAAACAAATCCATTCACGTATGCCTTCGGCGGAATCGGAATATTTTTGAATTTTAAATGCGCACTCTTCATTGGATGAATCCACTTACGCATTACCGGGTAGGAAGGCTTTTTTTTTTTTTTTTTTAAAAAAAAGTAAACAAAAAATGGAGAAAATAATCCCATTCAAGTCATTTGAGTATATTTAGATACTTTGTAGTTTTCATTAAGTTTAATAACTGTCTTTGAATTTAAATATTTAATGATAATTTTAGAAGTACATATACATTAGCTCGTCTGAACAGCTCACCGTTAAATAGTTGTCAAGTGAATTTAAAGTTGTGTGTTCGGTGTATGTTAAAAAAAAAAGAATAATATTAGAAAAAGTTAGTAAAGTTTATCCTGAGAACTTAAATAATGTATAAACTAAAACATTAACAATTGGTTGATATAGCTACAAAATTATAAATTCTAAAAATTTCTATAAAATTTATGAAAATATGTTTAACAAAAAAAGAAGCGATCTTTATAAAACTATATCAAAATATAGCCCCATAAAAAACTTTTACAGAAATATATATATTTTTTAATAATAGTCGACTCTCGCCAAAACGAGCCGAGACTCTGTGTCGAGCATAATGTTAGCCTCTCAATATAACGGACCACTCGATGGTTCTCTTACTGTCAACCAATGCTAAGTGACTCGTGTATAAAATTAGGATGATCATGGCCACGACTGCCTTGTCGCGACTGCTTTTTTTAGCTTAACTTTTTACTTTCAGTTTCAAAACTTTGTCCGCATGACGGAAAAAATACTGCGAAAGCCAAAGCGATTGATTTGAAGGTAGCTACCCTATAATGAATAACTTCCATAATGGTTCGTTATTGGGATTTTTGGTATAATGTTCGCTTCGACAATCAAAAACTGTTTCAGGAAAGCAGGTCTCACGAAAAAAGAAAGAGAACGTACAAAAGAAAAAAAATGTAGATTATGCTAGATTTAATAATGACATCATGATATTGTGATACTGTTGCTTAATAAAATTTCACGTCAAACAAGAAGACAATGTGGCAAAAGAAACTCCTTTTAATGAAGAAGAAGAAGTGACTGAGCCACAACTTTTGGTACAACTTCCAAAGAAGTTTCTAAAGCTCTCTTCGCTCTAGGCAACTTCGCCATGTCTTTCGAAGATGAGGAATCCATGATGGAGAATATAACAGACATTTTTATCAATAAAAAAATGTTGTCATTCTCTGCGCCAGTCGACTTTGGCTGAAGGTTTTCATTAGCCATATAACCTGAAAATGTTGTCACTGTGTTACTAACATAAATAAGTACTTAACATCGATTGCCTTTTTCTTAGTATAGTATTTCATTTCTTGAGTAAAAAAGGCCCTCTGTGTATGCAGAACGCTTGTTATAACGAACAAATATTCCAACCATGTGCCCTTCATTATAGCAACACCCGTATGTGCATTTATACGAAATAAATTTCTTTAAAAATATAAGTGTATACAAAAATATATTTCCTTAAAATTCAAATGTCTATAAATATCTCAAAGTCTCTATGAAGCATATTTTACAAAATATATAAATATTTGCGCTAAGGAAAAAAAAAATTAAGATTTGAAGATGGACTAAGAAAAAAGAAGTCCGAAAACGTTCACTTGCAAATAAATAAATAAGTAAATAAATAAAGCATATCTCCTGTAAGTTGGATCATCAAGGAAAGAACTAGTTTTTACACTTCAAGACATAGAAACCAAAGCAACATGTCAAAAATCGCAATATACGTCCATTGCGGAGGTGTGTTCTAAATTTCAGATCTTTACCTTACAAGGCATTATTGTACAGGGTATCTAAAAAGTCTGGTAACATGGCAGATGTCTCAAAGCTGCCAGGTAGGCGAGATCTGATGAGTGTGGTATATAGGTAATAGGGGGGGGGGGGAATTCATTGCCGCACTGAATTTGACTTTGACCCCCAAATTTAAGTTCATCCATCTATCTAAAGATAGAGAAAATTTTCCGATTGCTACCCTGTAGAGCAACACTACATTAGTCTAAAAGCAATTTTTAACCACACACTTCCCCTTGAAAGATTTTGTGAAAATGGCCGAGAAAGAGTCACTCAAGGTCAGGTTGGGCTGGCCAGATTGGCAGAGGTGTGCTTCACTGCCTGCTATAATACTCACGTTCATAATATCTCTGCATCATTTTCGAAATCTTTCTATAGGATGTTTGTTTGTTTGTTTGTATGTTTGTTTTTTATACAAATCTACAGTTTTATTCCGATCTTGATAAAATTTCGCATACATGACCTTCAAAGCATGAGGAAGGTCACTGTCTACCTCAGATTTCGAAAAAATAATAATTATTGATAAAAAATCGATATTCATGGTTATGGCAGGGCATATTAATGAGAAATATCTCATGATCAACAATGCAGGACAAAGTTTTGCAACAATAAGTATCAACAATGGTATCAACACGCAATTCACAAACACTCTGCATGGACCAACAATATATATCTCATGACCAACAATGCAAATAAAAGTTTGTGCAACAATAGGTATCAACAATGGTGTCAACACGCAATGCACCAACACTATGCAAGGATCAACAATATATGTTTCATGACCAACAATGCAAGGCAAAGTTTGTGCAATATAGAATTCAATGCATAGAATTCCTGTTATTCAGGCTTTTCTTAGAAAAGAGAGTTCTTAGTACTTAACAATTTCTTGAAAATCTTTAAAAATGATCAGTAACTGGAGATAATGGAGTTAGCAGACTATTGAGAAAAAGTGGAAAGACGACAGAGGAAGCACTCCTTTAGCTCCGTGCTGTATTGAGCAAATGGTAAGCAAGTAAATAGAAGAATCAGCGATCGCTAGACTACACATAGTAGATGAATGGTCAATTTTTGCTTCAAAACATCAAGTGTACATGTAAAGTAAGATTACATGAGTAAAAAATAATTTAGACTAGAAGGCATCCTTGGAGAGGTCCATCCATTTTGAGCCTTTAAAAATTTTTTTTTCGGTAAATCAAGTCCCGGTATATCACCTAGAATGGATTTTTTCAGTGAAGAGGTAAATTCCTGTCTTTCGGATTTTTCTTAGAATGGATACTCCCTTCGCTCTATATTGTAGTGATTGAGTTATTATTTAACCAATTTGGAGGTTTATTTAGCCTTTTGAGGTTGTTCTGTTTACCTACAAGCGTAATTAACCCGGGGCAACGCCGGGTCCTCTGCTAGTAAATAAATAATATCCTAATCCAAGTCATACGTGCTGCCTCAATTCTACGTAGTTGGTTGGGGTGTTTCTTTCTTCTTCTTTTATATCAGGTTTGGATGCACACTTATTAAATAAATAAATAAATGAATAAATATCTAAACATACTCGTCAAAGTTAGGACGTTTCACGGAGAAGATGACCATCAATGTAAAACAACCAAAAGAACCGACTTCTCTCAAATTCAAAACAATCCAACAGCAACACTTGAAAGTTGGAGATATACAGGGTGGATACAAAAATGAGCCCTCCCCCCTTTTATTTTCGTAACCGAAGCAGATATATCAATTTTGATGAATCCAATGAATAGGAAGTTGTGGGTGACCTATCCCATGGTGCATTTTTCATCATCCCAAATATGCAAATTAAGACAAATTCAAATCCTATCTTAAAACCGTAACAGATACACGAAAATTTCCAACTGAAGACTTGTTCAGCATGGAATTTCGAACAAACCAAAAAAGTTTCCAAAACAAAATTCTTAAAAAAATATATTTTGTTAAATTTTTAAAGAAGTATATTTTTGTATAAATTTTTATGGGGCTATATCTTGATATGGTTTTACAAAAATTTCTATAGTTTAGATATACATAGTTACATAAATTTTATGAAAATGTTTAGAAATTATAATTTTTGTAGCAAAATTATTTGTTAATGTTTTATTTTTCTTTTTATTAAATGCCGAGCTTATAGGATTAATAAATTTTTAGTATTTAGAAAAACAATTGAAAATTTTTTTTATAGCTCGCCGACCACAATCTAGCAATAAATTACTTTGGCGGATATCCAAAAACTTCAACAATGATTTAGTATTATTAGAATTAAATGATCACGTGATCGAAATAATCCATCTGCGGGAGAGTAATTTGGAAAACACTGGTCTAAGCGAGAGTCACGTTGAGAATACTCGACAATCTCCTGCCGAATAGAGTCAAACATTTTTTTTTCTTTCTTTCTTTTTTTTTTTTTTTTTTTTTTTTCCCTAGACGGACTTTTCGTAGGAAAGGCGAAGCAGTCCGCTACTGTTATTTTCGACAACTGTTGAAAAATCTCTCTTCATCACCTTTCATAATCCTCTGCCTCACGATTTACATCCTTCCTACAATAAGTGACGTATAAGCTCGTGATTGATCGCGGGTCCCCTCGGCCGAAACGCATAAGGAGAGAGACCTGGGCTATCGATTTACCATCAGAAAACGGCAAAACCGAAGTTGACGGAAGAGAGGTTCCTTGGAGACCCAATCTCCACTCGTGACTCCCTCTTCCATTTCCTTCCTTCATTCTTAATTTCAGGAATTTTTTCTTCTAGAATTGTCCCAATGTTTCCAAAGCCGCCGAGGAAGTTTGACAAAATGGAAGGGAACGCCTCCGATGAAATCTATATCGAGCGGGGGAACGAATTTTGAAAAATTTTGAAAAGTGTTTCTTACAAAATTGGCTACATTAAGCCGTCATTCATTTGATTTCCGTCAATGGCAATTGTGTTACTTTAAAAAGATTACAAATACCCAATAAAAAAATCATAATTGATAGTCCGTTTACTTCGAAACAGAAATTCGGCGATTTAAATAGCAAAATCTGAATTCGACTGAAATGACTGTTGTTATAGAATCAGGTCGTTGACCTACTTGAATAACAATTGGGAATTTCAAAGAAGTATCTGAAGGAAGAACTGATTGCAGACGCTGAATATAAGAGATTAGACGTCGATTCCAGAATACCATACATTAAGAAGACTTGCCATCAAAATGCTCAGATTGGATGGAAGTGGATGAAGCTTTGGAATCACTTTTTCCACTTATCCAACACGTTCTCAACCTATATTGGCCAATGAAAATTGAGGTTAAATTATGCAAAACTACACAATCGAACAAAGCGTAGAAATTTTAAAACTTTACTTCAAAAAAATGGTGAAAATTTTACGAAAACTGTCAGCTCGATTGGGAAAAAATGCAACACCTAGAAGGAATGGGTCGATTTATTTGAAATTTTGCACACATGTAGCCTTGTAGCATTTAAGAAATGATTCAAATTTCAAGACATTACGTCCAGAAGAACGTTGTATAGGGTAGCTCCCATGCACCAATAGATACATTAGTAGGTCGTATAACCGCCGCGAGCTTCAATGCAGGACTCGACTCTTGCATGCATGCAGTCTTAAAGATGTTGGATGTCGTCTTGGGGTAGGTCGTTCCAAGCCTCCTGAACATGCTGGCGCAATTGTGGAATTGTTGCACCTGGTGTGCAGCGACGATGAGCGTTATGTCCCTTCATATCCGCACATGCTCAATTAACGATAAGTCTGGAGATCGTGCTGGCCAGGGAAGTAGTGCCATCTGCTGTAAGGCCTGCAAGCTAACACGGGCCATGTGAGAACGTTATCCTGCTGGAAAAACATGTTATGCCCATCCTGTTGCAAGAAGGGCAGAAGAACAGATTCCACAATCTGCTGGACATACCGAATGCTGTTCAATGTTCCATTCTCAAACATTAAGGGTGATCGCGAGTTGTAAAGCGTGGTTCCCACATGCGTAAAAACAACGGCAGAAAAGCGTAAAGCAGAAAAATTTTATATCGTCACTTCCTGCTTTGGGCTCTTCTGCCCGACTAAAAATTTCTGCTTTTTGGAGTCGAGTTTAACTTTTATAGCAGAAAGCAGGGTGGAAGCGGCTGCTTAACCAATAGAAAACGATCTCTGCAGTGACGTCACAGTGACGTCTTCTCTCTCTCTTTCTCACAAAATAAAATGTCGGACGCTCAGCTCACAAAAGTGAAGAGGCCGAGAAAGAAAAAATGAAGTGGAAACGTTAATAGAAGAGGCGTGAAATATATTAATACAAATTGTATTAATCAAATTAAATTGCGTGAACACCAATTCAATACAGAAATTCGATATTGCGATTGATGAGAAATGACCGAATTATGCGCAGTCGAAGCCGTCCGTTTAGATCGATCGAAGGCTTTGTTGCAGTACATTTGTGTTGGGCAAGAATGCCAAATTACAACAAAGGATGGTGCTTGGGTAGGAGACTTCTGCTGTCTCATCCTTTTGAGTTTCTGTTATGTGGGACACCTCCAGGAGCAGAACGTAAAAAGACAAAAAATACGTCCTGGTTTCTGCTAGTGATCGTATCTCACACAATTATTCACCAGTGTGCCGTATTCGGATGCACTGTGGAAGATGGCAGTCAATATCAGCAATGGCTGCAGTGATGCGGGCACGCAGGTCTTCCAATGTTGTTGGCAGTGGTGCTACGTACACGTACATCACTGATGTTCAGGCAGAATCTGCTCCACGATATTCTTGCAGAAGTGGGAGTCTGGCTAGAGTGATCCGTGCCCGCAGTCCTGCAGCTAGCAAACGGTTACCAATGGTCCGTCTTAAAAAAAGCTGATGCCACTCTGATCCTCATCTCCGCTGTGGATGCCGCTCAAAGCTCCTCTTACGATTCGACGGTCTTGGCGTGAGTCAGTAGTGCGTGGGCGTCCTGAACCAGGTCTACGTGAGTGCGTCCCTTCCGAAAACCACTCCTGATAACATCGAGCCGCCACAAACATTACGACCGATCTGCGCCGCGATACGCCAATGAGACCATCCAGCCTCTCGAAGTCCCACAATCCGACCTGCAAATCTGGTCGGAACAATTCTTCTCCAGGAGGGGCATGGGAGCCACCTGTACAACGTTATTCTGGACGTATTGGTTTGCAATTTGAATCATTTCAATGCTACATGTGTGCAAAATTTCAAATAAATCGACCCATTCCTTCTAGGTGTTGCATTTTTTTTGCAAGCAGTGTATTTTATATCTGCGTATCATTTTTTCTGAACTTACAAGGGGAAGCCATAATCTCCATCCCACAGATTTCGTACAAGTTGGGGCTATCTAAAAATTTACTCGTATAAAAGGGTTTAGGTCAAAAGAAAACAAACCTAAAGTGTTGTACTCATTTCAACGGAAGTGACGGTGTAATGGTTGAGGAGCTTACCTACGGAATCGAGCATTGAGAGTTCCGAGTATCCTTTAGATACCTTTTTTCCCAACTGAATAAATGGAACTATTATTACCAACAATAATATTGTTCCAATAGTACTAATAATAATAGTAATTTCCAATAATTACGGTGATACCTTAAAATCTTCTTTGGAATGAAATAGGAACATCTGAATACTTAAAACTGAAAATTACCATTAGATGGATGACTAACATTTCAAACGACTTAATTGGTAAAAGGGTAAGCTAAATTGCGAAATTTAAAGACTCATTATAGATTGCAATGACAGGAGCCAACATTATTCAATAAAGGACGTTATCCCTAAATCTATTCTTTGAATCGCCCTATACAACTACTTCGAATTACTCTAATCGTAATAAATCGTCTGACAGCAAAATTAAGGCTACGACTCAGTCTCCTCCTCATCAATCACACGCGCACTTATCCACTGGAAACACTTTCGACTGGATTCCAGCTTAAACAAGGTGTCGAGCCAATTCTCATTTACCTTTCATCGCGTGTGAGCACGACGGAGAAGGAGGTGGTGGCGGAGAAGCGTTTTCGCGGGGCAGGTGGCGTTGCTATTGTAGAGACCGAAACCCTTCCATGTTTTCATCACGGCCTCGTAATCACGCCGGAGGCGCTGCAATCGCTCCTCGTGTCTTTTCGCGAAAAGATTTCCAAAGAAGATTAAATTTCTCGCCAAGTAACGGCGTCGAACGAGGGAATCCGTTAATTCACACGGCTGCGGCGGATGGGAATTTCGGATAGAAAAATGAAAAAGATAGAACGCGCCCACCCTTCCTTTTTTACCCCTCCACCATCGTCCCCTCAACATTTATTATGTGTGTGTATGTGCGTGTTTAACCTTTTTTTTCCTCATTCTTGTAATAGCAACTCCCTCGTGCTTCTTTCACCTCGCTCTACCCACCTTTCTATCGCTGTTGTTGTCTGCGGTGAAACAGAAAGAGAAATCCTCAGAGCGAGCACTTGAGACGCATCTCGTCGATTCCACTTTAAAAGCTTGCATCTCAGCGATAAAAAGTGAAAAGAAAAGCTGAACGATACCTATTCAAGTTCCCATACCAAATAGAAAAAAGCGGGAAATAAAAAAACCCTCGATTATTCCTCAAAAAAGGAAAAAGCAAGGTGATACTGTAATTCAGCAAAATTACAGAGGTTGCACAAAATAAATCGAACACCCACATTTTGGGAGAGTTCATTTGGAATATTCCTACAACCACACCATGAATACTAATTCCCCATTTCTTAGTAGCGCACATCATTGTCGACATAGTATTCTTGCTGTTGACAAACTATTTATTCTTTTATTGTAGCGTCATACGTATGTCAAACCTTAACAGACTTCCAAAGAGGAAGTATTGTTGTTGCTCGCTTAGTGGGGGGCGTCTATGACCCAAGTCGTCGACCTAATGGGCATTTCGAAATTTACTGTATCCCTGATCACATCTCGATACGCAACGATCGTTCAAACATCTGCAGACAGACACAACTGTGGTGGTCGGAAGACAAAGGTGGAGAACAAGAGCAGAAGAACACTTCATCGAATTGAAACCCGAAAACAAACTACGGCCACGGCAATGACTGACACATAATTAAATGCAAATTCAAACGCACCTGTTTAAGTGAAAACCGTCCAGCGTGCACTGCACAAAGACACGATCCATTGCAGGGTTGTTTTAGCCAAATCTTTTCTGCCAACACGATACATACAACGATGGAGGCATCGAAACATAGTATAGGTCAAATGAGTCTTGTGTGTACGTGTAGAGATTACCAGGTGAGGAATACAACATGGACTGCCTTAAACCTACTGTCAAGCATGGTGAAGGTTCCTGTATAGTTTGGGAACCGTATCATAGAATACAATGGCACCAATCGTCATTCTGGAAGCCGCGTAACAGCTCAGAAGCACCTGGATAGGCTCAATGACCAACTCTTCCGAACGTCCAGACATTGGTTTCCAATTGGTGAGATGCAATCTTCCAGGAAGACAATGCTCCAATCCACATTGCCCATCGCCTTCAATCGTGGTTCGAGGAGCATGACAGTGAAGTAAAACATTGCCATCCTATCACCAGTCCTGAATAGACTGATAAGGAGTGTGGGAGTAATATGGATAAGGAAGTTAGAAGAAGCTTCTCACCGCCAAGACATTAGGACCCACTAATGTTGTCGTTCATGATTTGTATTTGTCTACTCTACGGCATATCTCAGCTGTATAAAGTTCAAGGGAAAAAATGGAGCGTAGCGGAAAAATGGAGCTGTACCATGCCCTTCTGTCTGCCTACCTGTCTACCCTTTTCATATTTTCTACAATATTTTTTGACATAGAAAGTTGAAATTCGGAATGTAGATTATATTGGGCATGTGCTAATTCGTAATTAAGTTTGGTCTCAATTGGCCCACTGAGGTCGGAGTTATGGGGGTGGGAATTAGAGGGGTCCACCTCTATATGATATACAATATAGTTTATGTAGATTTCACTAGGCCTACAGAAACTCAAACTAGAAATTTGGCCAAACTCATGATCTACATTATTTCAAGAGTTAGGCCAAATTCTCCTAGTGGGGTCAGAATTGTGGGGGTAGTGGTCACGTTGTCTTTAGAACTATCAAGTTTTTCCAAAGTTTTCATATAGCATGTGATATGTCATTCGTTCAGAAATCTTGAAAACGAAAGAAGATAGAATTCTTTTCCATTTTCTAAAAAGTGAGGGGTTAAAAAGTTCGGATAAAAGGGGGTAAAATAGATGAACTCAGGGATTCCGCTATTTTCCTATTTTCGGAAGGAATAATTTCTTGTTAAGAAATGGAATTGGAATTTTAGTTTTAAGATGTGCGGCTGGAAATCAAAAAGGACCTTCTAAAAAACTAAAACTAAAAAAAAAATACAGGATGTTCACAAAGTCCGGATCCAATTTCAAATGGCAATAGCGCGTGAACCGTTTACATTAGGTGAATGGCCCTCTCACCATAGGATGTTGTCAAATTTTTTTTCGGTTGCCGATAGAGGCCTCTAAGGCGCCTTGGGAGAGAATGAGTCCCTCAAAAGTGGATTGACCGCAAGAATAACAAGAGACTTAGCCCTTTGTGCGTGGCCCCCGAAATCCCCTGATCTCACAGCGCGTGATTTCTTTCTGTTCCACCATTACCGATTGATTAGGAAGACCTTAAAAACCGAATAACTGCAGGGGTGAATGGTATTACACCGGATGCGCTCAACCGATACACACCTTCGCCTGGACGTGTCCCGTGCAACGGGCGGGGGGAATACTGAACATCTGTAACAAAACGTGATTGAAATCGGATCCGGACTTTGTGAATACCCTGTATAATGAGTCTAATTTATCTAAAGTATTCTGATAAATTTTGTATTGTCCAAGAAGATGTTCATTTTTACTGACTATGGCCCGGATTCACAAAAGCGTCGTTGGCGACTCAACGACAACATTTCGTCGTTACGGTGTCTAACGACTTTTATTGTTATTTACAAAAGCTACCGCAAATGAAAACGTCGTTCGTTAACGTCTTTATAGCGACATTGCAGAAACTATACAGAGTCTTTAAAATAGCGGAAGGTTTGTAAACGACGAAGAAAGACATCGCATTCTAATGTTTCGATTACCATGACTTGTCCATTATTGAAGGTTCAGTCAATATATAGGGTGTCCAAAAAGTCTGGTAACATGGCAGATATCTCAAAGCTGCCAGGTAGGCGAGATCTGATTAGTGTGGTTTACAGGTGATAGAGGGGGTGGGGAATACATTGCCGCACTCAAATTTGACCTTGACCCCCAAATCTAAGGTCATCCATTTGTTAACTCGAAAACTATTAAAGATAGAGAAAAATTTCTAATTTCTAAACCCGGCCAAGAAAAAAACCAGGATGGTGACGTATACCAAGGGGCAGGCGTGTACAGACTACGATGCCCAGACTGTGAAGCCATCTACATCGGATCCACGTCCCGGTCCTTCTACGAGAGATTCCGCGAACATAGGAGGGCGTGGGTCAACCGAAATGGCAAGTCGGTGTTCGCCGACCACCTTATCGCGGCTAAACACCGGATGGTCGATATCGACGCCTGCATGGATATACTGTGGAGAGAGAAGGACAGAGACAAGATATTAATATACGAGGAAATCGAAATCAGAAGATCACAACGCTCGGGTAGTACCCTCCTCAACAATCAAACATCCTTCGAGAGGGACGGCTTAATAGATTTCATAGTTGGATTGGAAGACCGGAAGAGCTCTACTTTAGGTCAGCGTTTCAAATGAGCTTTCCATTAGATCCGCCATACAGGAAGGGGGGTGTATATAAGGGACACCACCTTCCAGTTAAGCTTTGTAACATGGTTCGCCTCTGATGATGATATAAAATCGAAACGCGTCAGGCAATAAAACATTGTTTCCGTATCACCTTGGTTGTTTTTCGTTTTCAATTTCTAATCGCTACCATCTAGAGTAACACCACATTAGTCTAAAAACAAATTTTAATCACACCCTTCCCCTTAAAACATTTTGAGAAAATGGGCGAGAAAGAATCACTCAATGTCAGGTTTAGCTGGCCAGGTTGGTTGAGGTTTCTAACACATTTGAATTGCAGTGAACACACCGTTGGCAAGGGGAATGGAAAACACACTCTTGGGTGACTCTTTCTCGCTCATTTTCTCAAAATCTTTCAAAGGGAAAGGTGTGATTAAAAACTGCTTTTAGACTAATGTGATGTTGCTCTACAGGGTAGCAATGGGAAATTTTTCTCTGCACCCTTTTTGGACACTTCAATCGCCCCCCCCCCCCCAACAGCCAGAGGGCACTGACTTCTGAATAAATTTCTATCATGTGGTTCTGTATCAACATTTGATATTTTCATAAACGTAATTTCTGTTCTTTTTTCCCGTAGTCATCGACTGTAATTCCGAAGAAGTAAAATGTTGCTTTCGATCTTTTCTCCATTTTCTTTCTTATTGGTTGTTTTTCAAGCAAACAAAGATGTTATTTCCGTACTCTCGAAATCAGATTACTACTTTCTCGTCCTTATGTTTAAGAAGGCTAACGACGCGTATTGTGATTGCATTTACGACAAATCGCAAACTTACTAAATTTACCGACGCATTATTAACGGCATTTTCGTGAATCTATCCGTATGTTCGTTAGGCTGGTACAGACCGCAATTCGACATATCCATCGTAACAAAGTAATGATCACTGATTTCGCTTTTCATTTATTTTATTTCATATTTCTGAACAAGGTTCATAAATCAATGTTTAAAGGATGCACTTTAACCCAATTTGAAACCTCTGCTACTCTTCGAGGAAGGGATTTACTTAATTGCGTAAAATTTTAATGGAGTTTCAATTTTTAAGGGCATTTATTCTTCAACTCTGATGGTCTAGCCATCATATCTCGGAACCCGTAATAACAAAATCAAGTTGCAGAACGCTAACCACGACACATGGCATTTTCCAATATGAAATGCAGAGAAAATATTCTTTTCAAAACTCAATAAAAATTGTCAATTCGTACACATCAACTAAATTGCATTAAACTTTTATCCAGGACTGCTTTCGATGACAACAACACTTTTCTCCCAGTTTCCTCCTCGCCGTCTTTCAACCCTTTCATTGTCTACCGACAGATGTCAGCGCGGGAGGCGGCGAAGGCGAGGAAAAGAGAAGAGAGAGAGAAAAGGATGTGATTTTCAGAAGGCAAATAAATGATCATCATTTGCCTTGATTCGATTAAGTGGCTTCGCATTTGTCACCTGTCATATGGCGCGCGCTTGGAAAGGACACTCGTTCGCATCGGTGCTGACAGTCATCATTTCACGCGTTCCGAACCAGCCCTCTTCTCCAATCCAAGTCCCCTAAATTTCACCGTCCCTTTTAACGATTCCATGTCAGATTAATTGAACCGAAATCGCAACGAAGAGAGGCTGGAGAGCGATAAAAGAATTGTTCATTAGGACAGTTTAGATGAGCGAGCAAGATTTAGAGTCGCCACTCTTAAGAAAAGTGCCCTCTCTCGTTGCATCAATTTTCACTCTTAGTGCACAATACTGTAGCAAAATAAATTACGTTTATATTTAATGAAACTCAGATTCTCTTTAAAATTTCTTATCAAACTCTTACCCTGTGTAAGTCAAAATGAGATTCCTGATCTCAATGTAAGGCGGAGAATTCACTAGACAATCGAATCTTCAATGTGCTCTCCACACTCCTCCAAACCACGGTCATAAATGTCAACCCAGCGTTGAGCTGTTGCTACTATTGCAAACGCATTGCCGTTTCTCGTCGCAGCAATGATTTGCTTCGCCAACTCAACGCTGGGTTAGCCTTTATGACCGTAGCCTTTGTAGGGTATCGGAGTTAATTTTAAATTCAAAGCAACAAGCACCGAATTTGAATTTTGAGATATGGCCTTCTAAAGCCCATATATTGCAACCATTCATTTCATTTCAAAGAGTAAATCACTGAATTCGGAAACCTCATTCTAACTTATTTTGCATATTCGCATTAAACGTACAATCTTTTCGTATTAAATACAAAAAATATTAATGTAAATCAGAAATAATACATTTTTTAATAAAAGTTTTTCATAAAATCCGGACACCTGGAAAATAAACTAACAAATTACGCCGAGAAAGGTGGAGAATTCTACAGTCTGCAGAAAAAAATCGTAAGCGCTATTAAATTATTGACACCAGTGACACCGTGAAGCGAGCTACAGGCTTGCTTATGTAAAGCTTTAAACGTCAGTCACGATTAGCTTTCACAAAAAATGCTACTTAAGTAGGAAATCAGTTAGGGCCTATTAAACCTATCGAAGTCCATCGTGAGTATAATGTGATTGTGAAATAGAAAAGAAGCACACTAGAAGACCTAATAGGTAGATCTCAAGGTAATCTATACATATAAAGCAAATGTTCCCATATATCTATTTATGTTTGTCCGGTTTTAAATTGCAACTTGGAAGTAAGTTAAAGAGCTGTGTATTATTACCACAATGACGGGAAAAAATCCAAAACTGGGGATAAGTCTCACAAAAACATAGAAATTAATACAGGGTGTCCCAAAAGGTCGTTTACAAACTTGACGTGCTGGTCTTAATTAGTAGGAAAAGTCACCTGACTATCTTAGTCCAAGTAACAAAGTAACCTTCATTGTTTCCATCAGGTTGTTTGGACTAAGTTGTTCAAGTGACTATTTTCGCTTCAGGGCCTGTTTATCTATAGTCCATCCAACCTTAGTTTGAGCGAAATGTCGTGGCAGTTTCAATTGTTGGGCGCTGCTACAACAAAAATTAAACAATATATAACAATTAACAAGTCCATCACATTTCGCGCAACCTAAGGCCACGTCCACACTGGGAAAAGCGAGTCCTAAAGAAGAAAGTAAGGAGAGGAAATTGTTAAGGGTGATCGAATTCTGAATAAATATTAACTCCGTTATCAATTGACCTTTTGATGTTTTATCTTATGTTCTCACTATCAAAACGACGTAACAATGTTTTATCTTTTCCATGTTCAGGCCTGGTAGATCCTAGAAGGCCGTGCTAATACGCCCGCGAACATCGCCCGTTAACGATGGCTGGTCAAGTTTTCGGACATAACTTCCTATTTAAAACTTGTTCGTCATGGTCTGACAGACCAGCACGTAAAGTTCGTAAATGACCTTTTGGGACACCCTGTATATTTTTTACTTTAACCTTTTATTTCACTCTCATATTCGCGTATTTGCATTTATGTAAACTAAATAGCGGAATTCGTAACAACTGGGGCATCCATTAATTGAAAAAGAGATTGAGAGACAGTGGCTCCTGACTACCAGCCCTTCAGCATACCTGCACAACAGTACGTTATGCAGGGAAAGTCATCTGCGTTCGGGAATTTTTGAAACACACGTTATAGGGTGATTCAAAATTCAAAGTACAAATTTTTAGGGGAGATTGTATAGGTGATTCTAAGCAAAAAAGTTCATATGAACGTGGGTCCGAATTTGAACGATAACTGAGATATGAACAGAAATAAAAATGCCGCCACCAAAACCAACAACTTAATAACTCAGGTTCTACAACATATACGTAGGATGATAAAATTTGGAGGTGTAATAGGGTGCATAAAACTGTGTATACCGTTAAAAGTTGATCGAATTCTAACGATTAGTTTCCGTGTTACGCGTTCAACATCGTAACCGTAGTCACATGTGAGTACTAATCAGCACGTTGACGGGAGTTGAAACATATTTTGAAAGATTTGCTCCCCATAAGCCTAATGGACCTATCAACCAACAAACTTTACATGGCCAAGTCAACCATCAGTTGATAAGCTAGGGATCAAGGCAAATATGAAATTACTGTAGAGGTTCCCAAATACATTCTGGAGACCAAGAATTCCGAGTAAAGACTGATATCCAGAAGTGTCGGCAACAAGAACGACGGACCTAAAGTTGGTTTGGCAAGACAGTTATAGAAAGAATTTGAATTTCGAACACAAGATCAAAGGAAAATATCGAAAGCTGATTCTTCTATGGCAAGCCGTAGATGAAGATGGCTAAGTCTCGGAAACCTATTTTACTGCTGGAATCATCTACTGCAGCATTTCTTAAAGTGAGGGCCTCAACCCCCAGGGGTCGTGAAAGATTCTTGGGGGGGGGGGGGGTTCTCAGAAAATTGTGTGGGTGACCGATTTTTCTCAATTATTTTATAAATTTACGAAGTAGTGTAAAAATTTAAGGTGGATCGCGGGTCTTTTGGGATTTATAAGTATGAAAGTATGATAAAGGGAATCATAAAGTCCAATGTACATTTTTAACATGTAAACACGTGTAAAGAACTGTCTACAGAAATAAATCTCTAAACAAAAACTTCGTGAAAAAGTAAAAATTTAATTCTATCTCTCTACTATTGGGATACTCCTTATGTGTACATAAGTCGAGGGTATGTAATTCCAGGGTATGACTATTTAATGAAAAAAATTATTAAAGTCCATTTAAAGGATTCTAATAGTTTTGTTAATCAGATCGAGGATAGTTACAGGCATACTAAGTAAATCCATTTTCTTGCAAGTTTCTATTCAAAAAGATTGAGGTTACTGAGTACAGAAGGTCAAAGAAGAGAAAAAATTTTTTTTCGGTTATCCCTTGAACCATGTGCTTTTGTTTCTAACGCTTTCATTAAGTCACGCTCTCAGCGGAAGTCCTTTGAGCACTTCCTGTTTCGTCCGGATGACTGTCCAGTGGACCCTCTCTTGACCTTTCAGAAGACGATCTTCTACCCTCTCGTGACAACCACCCCTGCCCACAAGGCTTACTACCCTCGTCCACAACCTCCCTCTGAAATCCGTTCCTTTTATTGCAGTGCCGCCATTAACACTGATGTCAGCGACTTTCTTTAGATCCAATTCCGTTTCATTACGTCTAATGAATTTTACTTTCGCAAAGGCATGAAGCGGATATAAGACCTCCCCCCTTACTAGCTCCCATCCCACCCAACAGTGCACTGTGCTACCTTTTTCTTCTCCTTTCTTGCAGAAAGAAAAGAAGATGAAAAGGAAAAGTGGAAGGTGGGTACGGATCGAACCCGAGTGGAAACGGAGAAGGAAGTTCGAAGCGCAACGTTTGAATAACCTTAATTAGCTGCGGAAGGACTGGAAAAATAACCGAGTTATTCAATCTATTTTCTGTGCCAATGGTCGTCTGGGTGATTCGTCTTAGTTACGAGCAAGCCTCCCCAAATTTCATTCTTCTCGGTTTTCATTTATTTTATTTTTTGGAGACAGTCGACTCATTAATCGGCTAAAGCGCTGCTCGCCCTTCTTAGTCAACACAAGGGAGCTCAACTTTGCTGAGAATAATTAAAAGCTAATATTTAAGCCTATAAAATTAAGAAAATCTAATTCATCAAGCAAGTTGTCTGAATTGCTTTAAAAAATTCCTGCACACTGCTTCAATCCCCCTCCCCCGATATCAGTGGCTTTCCGTATTATTTCTTCGCAGCTAACTCCTAATGTTCATTTACAATAACAACAGCATCACGCGAAAATCCTTCTGAGGCATAGTATCTTCTTCCACGAAAAAGCCATCACGTGCAATATGGATTTGTCGACAACAATGTTCAGGTAGTCCGTGGAACGTACCCTATCAAGAATCTGCAAGTGATCAGTTCCAAACCAACAGAAGAACCTTACCATGACACAACCAGCAGAACCTGAGTTGTCTCGATAAAGCATGCTGGATCTATTGCATCATGGAGCTCCCGGCAAACCCGTGGTACTAAACAGCATATATCGTGATTCACCATAAGATTTTCTTCCAGTCTTCATGTGTCCAGTCACGACGTTATAGAAACAATTGTAGACGAAGTTTCCTTGTTTTTGCGGAAATCACGGGCTTCTCTTCTTTAACATCCACGTTTTCGATCCAAAAGCTTTCCAAGTCATTTGGCTCGGGTGCAATTTTAAATGCTTATCCCGCTAGAGCTTTTCGGGTAATATCAGTGTGTCGATCGTTCCTTCCATAAGCTCTGATCACCTCAAGCTTACAAACTACACTACCCTATCAAAAGTCATGGGACAACCCTGATTTGAATGAAAATGAGACATTCCTTTGCAAGTTCACTGTTGACATTCTTCCCAGCACTACATAACAGAGCGTATGCTATTATGAAATGATGGTTGCGTGAATGCTGTAAGAATGTCTCAAAGAAAAGAGCTTGCACCAGCAACGCAGCGAGGAGATTGAAATGGTGCAAAGAGCGACGACATTGGACTCTGGATCAATGGCGAATGGTTGAATGAAGTGATGAGTCCCGCTACGCCATCTGGCAATTGGATGGACGGGTTTGGGTATGGCGAATGTTATCTGCCAAGCTGTGTTGTGCCCACGGTGAAGTTCGGCGGAAGGTCGGTGATCGTGTGGGGGTTCTTTTCATGGTATGGGTTGTGTGCAATCGTTTCTGTGGACGGACATCTAAACGCAGAGCGTTACCAAGACATTCTGGACAACGCAGCACTCCCATCTCTCTATCAGCGCTTTGGCAATGGCCCTTTTCTGTTTCAGCACGATAACCACCTTGCCATAAAGCAAGAACTGTAGGCACATGGTTTGATGAAAAGGGGGTTTGAGAACTTGACTGGCCTGCCCAGAGCCCCGAACTGAACTGTGGGACGTGTTGGAACGTCGACTGCGCGCTTGTGCGAAACGCCCGAAATCCTTGACCGAACTGTCCAAGACACTTGTGGCAGAATGGCGAAAATTACCTGTCGAGATGTATCAATAACTTGTGGACAGTATGCCTCAGAGAGTAGAAGAGGTGATAGCAGCAAAAGGTGGACCAACAAGCTACTAAAATATGTATATCTTTGAGTGTTTCTATTAAAGTCATGGGACTTCTCATCCACTATGAATCATTTACACTATGTTCGAAACATCATCTCAGGTTCGGAACTTCTCAGGCCATCACATTTCTTCAAATTCTGATCTCTATAGCAGTTCTCTTTAACACCCAAGTTTTCGTTCCCTATAATAGTAACTAACCAGACACTACTCTTCTGAAAATTTCGCCATCAAGACCATCTTCTCTCTGAAATATGTATCCCAAAATACAAGAATTCGTATGTAACTCCAGAAAAGCTATTGGTTATATTACTGCCAACGTCATTTGATAAGCTGGAGTAAATAAACCATGTGCTCATTCAATCTTAATAAATTATCTCCAATCGTTCTATGGAACCATTATTAACTCGAACTAAAGCAATTTGCGAATTGTCCATATGTGTGTCCAAAGAGTCGCCAAGTGAAGATAACTCTGCAGCTCTATATGCAATACAAACGACTTCAAATCAATTTTGACATCGTTCCAAATCCTTAACCAGATTTGCCTTCAGAAGCTCATTAATTACTTATTTCCGTATTCATTATATTCCATGAACGCAGTTACATATGAGGCGACATTTCTCTAATTCCCTCAAAACTTTGTCCTTAAATTCATTTCCAGATAACATTACAGCACCCTTAAATCAACACTTACCAAAAAGTCCGTGTCCCCACGTAAGATCTCTGTTTGGAAGTCCACTGCCACGTCCGTTTCCGTGACGAGAGCAACTTTGCTCATTAAAGTTAATGGTATCTTCGTTATGAAATCACGTATTGGGCGGAAACGCTGCCTTTTGCAGAACCTCAAACGACTCCTAAAGTTTTACGCAACAAATTGAATTATCGTCAATTGAACACTAATGTTAAAATTTAATTTTCCACTAAGATGGCTACTCACCCCGCCTCCTGCGCTCCTTTTGATTATGGAGAAACCGTGTAATTAGATTCGCCGTCCTTCTTTTGCTGAAGCAATTGGAATTTATTCAGCAAACAGGAAACAAGAAAAATTCTTCTTCTCTTCTCACTGTTTGCCAAGTTTTCTTTCATTTTCGATCGTCCATTACTTTTTTTTTTGTCTACTGCACGTTTGAACGGTTCCAGTATACGGGATTTAGTTTAAGAATTCAAACTTTAAGGCAACATTAAGGGAACGAGTTCTTCTTTTACAACAGAGAGCTAAAGACTGAATAACATTTATAAAAATTACGAGGAGAATCGGAAAATTACGGGAATTTGAGTTTCATCCATAACTGCATTTTGGAAGCACTAGCATTGATAAAACAAAAGATCGCGTCTATAATAGAGAAACGCTGTGTGCATTATGACAGTGTTTTCTCTTCTTTTGTTTTGCCGAAGCCAGTACGTTCTATAATCAGTTTCTGCAAATGAACGAATAGATCAGAATAAATAAACCTTTGCAGTTTCTTTGTAACATGCTGAAAACGATTTACCTGTATGTTATTATATTTAAAAGTTACTAAATATTGTTATGATACAAATCTTTTATGGACATATTTCGGTATGAGACGAAGTTCAAAGGTTAAAAAAAAACCTGTAACCTTTCCACTTGGTCTCATGGAATAATATTATATTGTGGACATGGGTATCGATCGCTATTTCTTCTTAATTGTAGGCATCGACAGTTTGGTTATCTTGGACCTCGTTTTTCATCAATTACTTCACGTAACAACATTGACCTTTATGCAGATTCAGGGTAGGAATTAACATAACTTATAAACCAAACGAAACATCACGTTCATCCACTTTACAAAACTTATAAACTTAACGTAAAATAAGACCTAAATAAGAAGCTTTTCATAATTAGGAACAACCTTAAAAATGCATAAAATGACAGCAAACAAAAACTATTGGATTGTCGAAAAAGTCCTGACGATTATTTTCAAAGATCATTTGTTTATCTAAAGAACAAAAATGAATCAATGATATATTGCCCGTTTTGATCGATAACGTTTTGCCATCTTTCAGTAAGCTTCATAATTCCTCCAATTCCTTATTCATAGAAGGGCCTCTCTTCATCGGCGAAAAACTGAACAGCGTGCTGATTTACAGCCTTATCTGAATTAAATGGTTTTGAAGAGAGCGAAACAAGTGGAAGTCCGATCAGTACAAGTCCATTCAAGCTCAAATAATTTTTGACGGATCATCAAACTTGAGTGTGGAACTCGCATTGTCGTGACGGAACACAAGTCCTTTACTATTGAGGAGCTCTGAATGTTATGATGTTGAATGCATTCAAACTGTCCAATAGCCGGCAAGACACATTTGGCTCCTTGATAGGAACTCGAAAAACAACATTTAAAATCCGACCACACAGAGAGCATAACTTTCTTCTGATGAATATCTGCTTTCGATGTTGTGAAAAAGTTGATGTTCTTGTACAGCATTGTCGCCATAAACTTGACGCGCGGTCTTTCATTTCCAACTTGTTGTATAATCTCCAAAACTCAACCAAATAGCTCATCTTTTTTAGCATGAAGCTAGAACTGTCAGCTGTAATTTAATTACCGTAAAAGCCCAAATAAGCGCCGCGGCGGTTATTCGGTTCAGAGGAAATTCGGTGCGGCGCTTAATTGGACGCGGCACTTATTTGCAGCGCGGCGCTTATTTCTCTCAATAGAAAGAACAATTATTTATTTATTTATTTATTTATTTATTTATTTATTTATTAATCAAGCACCCCGGACCGTGGGGTAAAATGGAAGGAAAACTGGGGAACTAAACTAAAGCACATGTCGGATACAAGAGTCACAAAGCAAACCATAGAAAAACCGGGCTCTCGGAAAGCCAGCAGCTCCGAAGTCGAAACTGTCATAAATGAACGCATAAAAAACTAAGATTGATTGGTAATATAAAATTAGTTTATGCGTTTCTTTAAATGAACGCCTGTGGTAAGGCAAGAAGTAGAAGTACAGAGGTAAACGGCAGAACACGCGTCAAGTAAAATGAAGTGATGAAAAAAAATAATTCGCCATCTCTTTCGTCAATCACAATTTCGTGGTATTTTATGCACTGAAATCAATTGAAATCAACTCGGGGGCGGCATCGACACGTCCGATAATCGCTGCGACGCGGCGGTTAATTGAGCGCGGCGCTTATTACCTTCAGTGTAGAATTGGTGCGGCGGTAAACAGGGTGCGGCGCTTATTTGCGCTTTTACGGTACTCTAGTACTTCCAAAAATAAACTAGCACTATCTGCTGCAAAAATGCGCGAGCCAAATGTGGCCCGCCGCCTGTTTTTCAGGCCCAAGAATAAATTTGTGAAATCTTGCGTTTTGCTCGTTATTTAAGTAGGCTATCTACAAAAGTATCCTTGAGTATCAAAAATAGGCCCGCAGAAACTAAATATTTACTATTTGGCTCTTTACAGAAAAAGATTGAGGACCCCTACAATAGTTCCTCCAATAAAATAAAAATCAACTATATTCAAACAGAAGTGAGAACACTGAAGAAAATTCTTCAAACATTTCATAATTACAATTAAAAAGGGGGAAGGAACAATTCAGCAATCTGGACTCGAACCAGAGAAGCAAAATTCGTGGTTCCTAGTTGCGGAATTTTTCTATCACTTTTGTAATTAAACAATTGTAAGATTAGTTAAAATAAAATTCGAAATATAATCACATTTTTGATTTAGCATTTTTGATTAATAATTATTACATTAAAAAAATAAATATCCAATTAGCGCAGATAAATTTTATAATCTCAACTTAAATTATAAAATAAAAATTACGTATTACTTCAGTCTTAATTGGTTCAATTAACCTCTGACCTTTGCACGCAATTTGTTGTAATTTAATATATCCAATTAAGAAATTTCATTGCAAATAAATGACACTTTGAAGTCAAACTTATTAGGAAGGTAATGAAGACGGTCCATTCGACATTGTTAAGAAAATTTTAATGTTTCTAAAAGATGGTTGTATTAAAGTACTTGAAGTCTTGTTATTATTGTGTTTGAATATTTTACGCGATAGATATAAGCGACTCTACACTATCATGCGCAATCGACGTGAGGGTACTCTTCTTGATTAAATTTCATAAATAATATATGCCAACGCCAATTCATTCCATGTTAGTATGTACGTGTGTTCTCACCAGTTTTCTTGTGAACTTAGCCTCCTCCACATCTCATCCTATCCTTTTCCCTTTATTTCTTTCCCACACACACTCTCTCACTTCATTCTCCTTTTTCTCATCACCATAAAGACCTTTTCCCTTCCACCGAAGAGGTCCTCCCAAATCTACCGCGTTTCCCTGGAGAAAATGGGTATCGTCTCTTCGATTCAAGATGAGTACAATTAAATTCGGGTAGCAGTTGTCTAGACCTTCCTCCACCTCCTTCGTTCGCCAGCGAGCCTCTAATTGAGTGAAGCCGCTTTGCGCCTGCGCATAAACCCAATTGAGTGTTTGTCAGAGAGGATGGAAACCCACTAACAACGACAGGGGCTCTCGAACTCAAGGTAAGAGTAAAAAGAGATAGAAACAGCGAAATGGTCCCATCGGGGGCTGAAAAAAATGGAAGAAACCCTTTGACTCGTCTATTTTCCCATTCGCTGTGTGGATTTTTCATTGGCGGAATGCTCTTAACATCGCAACTATCACAATGTTAGGAGTTTCGTTCGAATTTTATTTATTTTATACAAAATCGATTATTCGAAATCGCTTCCTTCAGCCTTTGAATAAGATTTTTTTTTATTTTTCTGGGTTCAATGGAATTCAGTAATGCATAAGAATGAATATCAGGAATGTTACTTAATGATAAAAATCTTAAGAGCAATATCATTTTAAAATTGCTTCATTACCCCACCCGTATTCGAATTTTGGGATTTTTATTGATCTACCCAATTCAATTATACAAGCATTTTACATTTGTATCTAAAAAAAGACTTGACAAATAATTATTAACTTACCTGATTTGCATCCTATATACTTCAGGTTGAAGATCTAATTTGTTTAAACTTAAGAAGCCAATCATATGTTATCAATTCTCAATTGACAATTATTAATTTAAATGAATGAAAAAAAAATGAAGTAGAGAAATATGGCTATAATCATAAATTCCACTTATTTATTTAACATTATCAATAATTTTGCTGTTTAGACGTTTCTGTTCAGTAATGTTGACTTTGTGAAGAGATGAAGTGTCCACCATTCAAAATTCTCGCCAATGTATCCTTAATATACTCAAAGCAGCCTCTACAGAGAAAACTCATAAGTAAATAGACACCCTGATTGTCAAACTTTGTCAAAGAGGATCCATTTTGATACAAATGCCTAAAGTGCAGATTAAAACGTACAAGCTATGTTCACGAGATCGGAATGAAATAGGGTGAATATTTTTACGTCATACTGATTCAGCTTTAGGGCAAATTGCCTACTGACTATCCAACAATACAGGGTAATTACAAAAGAACTTCACACTTTTAAAAATTTATTACATCAAAGCTATTCAGAATATAGGCACACCGCATACGGATTCTTACAGAAAAACTCTTGAAGTTTATTGTGACACAGTTAAAGATGTTCAATATGCCCCCCTGTAGTCGAATTCGTCCCAAACCCGCATTAACATGTCTCCATCAATCCCATGTATCGCTACCGTAATGCGTTCTTTCAGCTCGTCTAGGTCACGGGGAAGGGGTAGGGCAAAGACCTTGTTCTTTACACATCCCCATAAAAAGAAATCACAATAACCTGGTGGATTGGTGGATTGGTCGCAATAACCGGTGGATTGGTCGAGCAAACAATAACCTGGAACTTGCAAAGTGGCCACCGCGGAGCCCGACCTCACACCTTGTGATTTCTTTTTATGGGGGTGTGTAAAGGACAAGGTCTTCACCCTACCCCTTCCCCGTGACCTAGACGAGCTGAAAGAACGCATTACGGTAGCGATACGTGGGATTGATGGAGACATGTTAATGCGGGTTTGGGACGAATTCGACTACAGGGGGGCATATTGAACATCTTTAACTGTGTCACAATAAACTTCAAGAGTTTTTCTTTAAAAATCCGTATGTGGTGTGTGTATATTCTGAATAGCTTTGATGTAATAAATTTTTAAAAGTGTGAAGTTCTTTTGTAATCACCCTATAGATTATTCTGCACCACGGATTCATGAAATGCGTAATTCTCTCTGAAAATAATGAAAGGGCGAAGGAAAATAAGGATATCTATTTCCTCATGAATTATCATCTCTGTTAAGCTTTAATGGTTTTAAAGATTTTGGATGGGAAAACTTTCTAAAAATAAGAGCGCTTATATATTGGGTCGGTGCGAATGAAATATCCGAAGTGATAGAGCACTGGAGACCGTTCCTTCCTGGCGGACTAAAAGCATTCACACGTGAGCAGTTATTATGTCACATACTTTATCTAGATAGGTAGCAACAATATATTTGGAAAATCGTGATTTGAGAATCATCCTGTTCTTGTGTGAATTTAAACTGAGTTATTCGCAAGCATTGCCGCTCAGAACATTAACAGAATTTTTGGGGAGAACACAGCCAACGAACGAACCGTTCGCCGAGAGTTGAAGTTTCGAAGCCAACCTGCAAAACAAGACATTTGGTCACCGAACAGAAATCTAGACAATAGCTAAGTAAGGCACAGCCACCTTATACCCACTAAAATGATGCTGGTCCACAGCCGGGATAATTCATCAATGGAGTTTTTTGGCAAGAGGCCACACCATCAATACAGAACTGAGAAACAACCGTCCTTGTTCAACAGATATTTTCTTCTACTCCAAGAGCACAAAATTCAACGATGCTGATACTGAATGCTTTAGGCTATGAAACGCTGCCTTATGCTGCCTATTCTCCGGGCGTATTTCCTAGGGACTATTATTAGATTCACTAGATCACTTCTTGTCAGGATAACAGTTCATCACCTTGCAATTGATGACTTCTTCAGATCCCAGCCGAAAGAAAGTTTTCATTCATGGCCTTACTACGTGTCGATTCAGAGGGTAATTATATTTGGCGAGGGTTAAATCTCGTTTTAAAAAGCGGGAATTTTTTTTCAAGAACTATAAATGAAAACAAAAAGAGCTATTCCCATTTGCCATTGGGATTCCCCCGTTTGATGAAGAGTTGAAGTTAACATTGTCAGAAAGTTCTTTTTTTGGAAATTGGAAAAAACCGAAATTGGAATGAAAACCACCCTAGCCTCGCCTACATGGCCTGAAGTATCCACAAAAAAGGTGGTTCCGATTATCTCTAACAGAGGCCGAGTCTACGGAGTATCTTTATCTCCGTATAAAGGGACAGACAGTCTCTAACTTGGATTTTAGTAATAGTTGATGATTGATGACTAGGCAACATATTTTAGTTATTCGCGTCCAAATGTGTTGCTCATTATCAGGGCATTTCATTCGCACAGACTCAATATACAGGGTGAGGCATTTATCTTGAGACACCTGAACATCTAGGAAACTAAGCATTGTACGAAACAATGTCCAAAATCAAAAGTTAATTATTTCGCGTGGGAAATTCATTAGTTAAAAAATTACCCCCCCCCCCTTGTGAGGGAGGCTGAGGGGAGGGGGTACTTTGAAATCTTAAATAGGAACCCCTATTTTAATGGTATATTCAGATTGTATACAATATTCTAGAGATGTTTTATTCTTGGTGTTTTTCAATTGATCCAACCGTTTAGGAGATAGAGGCCCTGAAAGTGTGAAACTTTTGTAGTTTTGAACCCAATTTTATCGATGAAGACAAAGAGATAGAGAGTGGGTTTTACAGACATTCCTATTCTACTTTTTAATGGTCTTTAATAATCCGAAGTCAGAATTTCAAAAATCCAATATTTTTCAATACATACACTGCCGCCCCCAAAAGTTTACTTGTACACTAAAAAATTTTGAATTTTTGAAATTCTGACTTCGGATTCTTAAAGAACATCAAAAAATAGAATAGGAATGTCTGCCGACCCACTCTATCTCTTCATCGATAAAATTGGGTTCAAAACTTTAAAAGTTCCACACTTTTAGGGCCTCTATCTCCTAAACGGTTATATCAATTGAAAAAACACACAGAATAAAACATCTCTAGAATATTGTATACAATCTGAATATACCATTAAAATAGGGGTTCCTATTTAAGATTTCAAAGTTACCCACTACCCCCAGCATCCCTCACAAGGGGGGGGGGGGTAATTTTTTTGCTAATGAATTTCCCCCGCGAAATAATTCACTTTTGATTTTGGACATTTTTTCGTACGATGCTTAGTTTCCGAGATATCCAGTTGTCTCAAGATAAATGCCTCACCCTGTATATGTGTATGTTAGTCAAACACAAAAACTCTTTTCATCTAATCTACACTTTTTAATTATCAATTAAGTGTCACAGATACAGCATTTGTATTAACCTTATTTCAAAAGAAACATGTAAATAGATAATAAAATTGCAAACATTTTTTCTTATTTTCGTCTTTTAGTCAAAACTTTTTTTCACTTATCGCAATATAAGGCCATGTAGTACATAGGCAACTACCTTTTTTGTTATGTTTTCTTTTGTTTTGTTTTTTTTTTCTTTAAAATTATGAAAAAGTAAACAAAAAAATCTCGAAAAAATAAAACACTTCAAAAAATTTTTCAATCGTTGCTTTTTACACAACACAATTGAATTTTCATCACCTGTCCGTGAGTCCCTTTCGTTTTCTTCATTATAATCAATAACAAAGAGTGTTCACAGATATAGCAAGTTCGTTTTATGTATGTCAACAGTCTCCAGTCTCGCTTCCCAATCAAAACTGGATTGGAAATCGAAACAGCAATGCAAACAAAAACATCAACGAGCTATAGACTTTTAAAATGAGAGCGAATAGTAGCAAATCATAATGAGGCAGGAGGAAATCATTAATAATAATAATAATAATAATAATAATAATAATAATAATAATAACGACAGCACAACAGTAACTTTAGTCGCCGTATTGTTATGGGGAAAATCCAATTTGTCAAGAGTTTTGCGGTTCAGTCTGTGTTCGTTACCAAAAAACATACTTTTATATTTATTTTATAATTTTTATATTTTGCGTTGTTAAAGGTGCCGTGAGTAGGCCATCATCTGAGTGTTGTGCTCGTTGGGGAACCAAGGAGAGGATGTTCTGAAGGAGGGATTCAACTAGGTAGCATCATTAACAATATTCACATCTGTGTCTCATATCTTTCTCGCACTTGTTTGTTATAAATATTAATAAAATAAGAAAAGGTTCAGCACTAAATAACAACTTCGTCGCACACAACAACAACACACACCTGGGTATCTTGACTCGCAAATGCATCATTAGGAGGAGTATAGAACTGTATGTTTAGATATCCAATAGAAATGAGAAACCAAAACTTTCATTCTACTCTTAAATCCTCCCTCGTTTCGACGTTTTACACCAGCACGTCGTCCAGTACACCACCCAGGTTCCTCTCCTCGTTCCCTTACTCCCCGGCTCCCATCTCCTCAGAGCCTTATGGTGCCTTGTCGCACGCAGATCCAATTTCCCTCAGTCCGATTGCATTTCCTGGCCGGAGCTCTGGAATCACTCGCTGGAAGAAAATGCCTTGCGGGGATGTGGACACTCGCGGCGGCCTGCCTTATCCTGGACTCTTCTGGGGCCATGTTTGAAAAAAGCAAAAGGAAAGAGTGGGTAACACGTGAAGGGGGTTGGTAAAGGAGAGCGCGATAGATCCCAAGAGAGGATGCGGGAAAATCACAGCAGAAAGAATCGCGAGCTGGAGGATCTAATAGCAAAACAAAGCGATTAGGGGGGAGGGGTCAATGACACAAAATAAACATGGGGAACAACAGGTAACGGAAAGCAAGAAACTAAACACAACAAAGCAAGAAAGCGATGCCACATGCACGTATGGGCAGAGCGTTCTTCCGCATCTACCTGGTTACGTTTTCGGTATATTGTTGGTTCATCGCCAGTGGTGTTTGGTTCGGGAACATTCGGGCCTTCGGTTCAAGAGATAAGGAGCGGAAAGGTTAACAGCTCGTCTATAGTATTGGCTATAAGTCATGGGTGAAAGAAGAAGAAGGGGGTATGGAAAAAGAGGGTCTGGATTTGGGAGTAGGGATTAGACGGCGTCGCTACTGGTTATTTTTTTTGTATATTTTGGTTGGCATGGCGACGAAGACAACGCTAGTGAAGGCCTCGGCACACTCGGCGCAGGGATCATCTGCGTTTCTTGTTCCAGTTCTTGCGGGAGAAATTCTTGCGCAGGTGCTCGTTCTCCTCCACCTCGTTGACTTCCTGCGCGGGCCAAATGTAAGGGGCGGCGATCCCCAACCACACCAGGGTGATGACTAAAAGTAAACAAGAAAACAAAACAAAAAACATTATTAAACAAACAGATAAAAACAAGAAAACGCGCGTTAAGCATGCTGTATAAAGGTTTTTAAACATTTTGAAATATACAGAAGGTTCCCACTCCAAAACGAACCCGATAATAGTGTACTTATGGGGATTTCTAAAGGACAGAGTAACGCAAGAACCATCACGACAATAATTTGGTCAAGAAAATGGCTATAGAGGCAACCAGACTCCGAAATAAGCGTCGATTTCAATTTTGCTTGAACGCTGATGGTTGCCACTTCCAGTGCTTATTATAATGACATCACATTTCACACAAAGATAAATCTATAGAAAATTTAGTCTAAAAATGTCTTCATTATCGCTAAAATCATTAACGAAAACCCAGTTGCGGCTTGGAGCGGAACACCCAGTCCAATATACAGGGTATTGCAAATATATACTGGGCCGTACTGCTGAGTAGCCTATCCACTCGACTACAGGGGAAGTGTGGGAGAATAATAATTTTAACTGGAGAGAGTGGGGGAGAATAGTGAAAAACTAGTTGCTACCCGCGGCTTCGCCGGCCTGCCCACCACCCGCGCCATCTGTTGAAGGGAATTACAAAGCAAAGCAGATAATTTTAAATGAAAACCCCAGAAAGTGGGGAAGGGGGGGGGGTCGTAGGGGGCTGATTTTTGGCGATAGAGCAGGTCCTTTATTGATAAACCTGCCCTGAAAATTTCAAGTCGCTAGCTCAAACCGTCTAGGAGGAGATAGAATTACAGATAAATAAATAAATACACGCAAGAGTTTTAGTATATAGGATAGCATGTCACATTTTTATCAAGTTTATTACAAAAAATATTCAAAGAAAATCCCACCTTGCTCAGAAAAGAGAGTTACCCTCTTCACAAAGTTTTCTCCCACTCCCCCCAGCATTTCTGGCGTGATTGTTGCCATCGCCTGGCGGGTGGTGTTCTGCAGGTCGGCGACATCAACTCCCTCCAATTTAACAAAAGAAAATTTCCTAATTATCATTTTATGTCGAGCCGGCGCCTGCAGTCGAGCAGATAGGCTACCCAACAGCACCTCCCTGTATATATTTGCAATACCCTGTACACTAAATGATCATCTGAAATGGACATCCCTAAACTTATGCTATTCTACACTTTACATAAAACCAGATGTTGCGAACACTAATTAAAAGGCCTATACAGTTTATGTAAGAAGATGTTACTTGTCTTAAGAACTGAACACGTCGCCTGTAGCAGCGCAATGACTTCCAAAGAGATATAGTGGAGCCATGCAACAATGCTGAAGGGTCGTGCGGAGGATCCTTGGAGCGATCCATAGAGTGATCCCAAAAGTACTTCGATTGGATTTAAGCCTGGGGAATTAGGGGACAGGGGAAATATTGCAAATCAATTTCCTGGATGTATACGCCATAAAGTAGAATTTGAACCTACCCAATCAATACCGAGTTGTATTATCGAAAGTGGACAGCTACAGGAGCGGATAGAAAATATCGTGGCGATTGCAGAACATTAATCTAACCATAAAAACGACGCAACTAAAGGAAGAATCCCAGGTTAAACTGTCAGAATCGTGAGGTTTGTCGAAAGATCCATGCTAAAGGTTACAAAAAAACAGGATTTTGCTCTCTAGCCAAAGATCACCACTGTAACGCGAAACCTCTCCTTTCCTGATGCAAGAAAAGACTTTTCTATTCAATGGAACGGTGAAATGAAGTGATGTTTGGCTTATATGATATCAACGAACCCATGTGTGGCATAAAACAGGAGTACAACCTCTGCGGAATGTTAGGCGCTAATGGTCAGATCTTAGTCTACTGGCTGTGTTTGAGGGAACTATGAACACTGAACAGTACCGGCAGTTATAACGGGTCCTTTTGGACTTTCATGAAGTAAAATGGCAGCCCAAATGGCAAAATAGGCCACCGACTCTCACCAGGACCATGGGAATTCAAAAGTTCACAACCTAACAGCATTACTTGTTCAGTTCAGCGATAGCTAAATTGGTTAGAGCAGCGAAAGTCGTAGTTCCTAAATCGAATCCAGGTAGCGGATGTTTCCTTCTCTTTTCTACATTGTAACTATTTGAAGAAATTCCTTGACGTTTTTTGACTATCTGAACATGAACATCTTTGTCTATCAACAAGAGTATCCAGAATAAGAGTATTCAGAAAAACAGGTCGAATCTTTGAAAGAAGAACTGGCGAACATACCGCTACTTCCTAAAAAACATTGGCAGAGAGTATGCCATGTGGTCTACGAGCTCTTATTACGGCAAAGCATACCTCAAATAGTTATACTGTAGATAAAAACTGTGTTGATCATCACAAGGCCGGCTTCAAATGACCGTATTTCGCATGTCGATCCTCTCAAAATTTCTTCGACTGGAGAACTGACTTCTCGAAATGAAATTGACTGGAGGATCAATAATCGTGCCAGATTAACACAAACAGCGAATAATCACGCTTTACATTTGAATTAATTTTCTTTTCAACAAGTGCCATTTATATTTGTACTTAATTTGCTCTATTCCATAAACTCCAATTGGATGAGACCATTTCATTGTCGAGGAGCTTACCAGGTGAAGTGGGCTTTATGTTGAAACTAACTTACATTTTATTATCGTTGTTATTTTTAATCAACAAGCAACGAACAACATTAATGCATTAAGTAGGATTTAATGAGATAATCAATGTCGCTGAGAATACATCTGTTCTAACTCACTTCATTTCTCACTAACTTGGTTTACGTTCTGCGAATACAGCGAAAAGTGAAAAAAAAGTTGAAATAAAATTACGAAAATAAAAACAAAAATAAAGGCTATCATGCAAATTAAATAAACATTTCCATCAAACGAATGTACCAGCTTTATCTAAATCCGAGGCAGGTTACTAGCTTGTGTCTACAGACTGTGGAAACATTAAACAACTGACACGAGCAATTCTACTTGTTGTTGGTTTGTTTTTTTGTTTTTTTACCTCATCTCCCAATATTGACATTTCTATAGAAGAAAACAAAATTTTCTCCGTTCCCTCAGTCGAGTGTGTAAGTTTAATAAGATATAAACATCCAATTAAAAAAAAGTTCACGAAGAACACTGGTCTCTTAATTTCGCTGCGTAAACTGTTCTAGGTAAACAGAAAGGGAATATTATCACAAGATATATAGGACAAAAGATTTTTCTCAATCTTTTCAAAGTAGTCTGCATCGGAAGCTATGGATAGATTCATCTGTTTTAATCAATCAGAAAAGGCTTGTTTCTAGTCTACTCCAGAGACCCCGAAATTGCGTCCATGCGGCTACGACGTCCTCATCGCGAGGAAACTCAACCCCACGAAGCTCATTTTTCACGCGCAATCGGAAGACACGCTGTTCCGCAAAAAAACACTCCGCAGTCCAAACTGTCAGTTTTATCCATTGTGTTCGTTCATTTGTGATGTGAAAGTATTGGAAATTTAATCCTTTCACACCACATAGTTCCCATTTTATATTTTTTTAGTTTTGTTTTTCGAATGTTATTAGGCTTTTGCAGCATTGTATTGTTTTTCCACCTATAATGTTTTTCTATATGTTACCGATGACCATTCTTGCATGTTCTGAACAAGCGCTCAGGAACTGTTACTGAGGAAGCGACTGCGACTGCCAAAATTTTGTTCAGCACTTCATCGTTGGTCAGCAGCCACTTCACTTCGTTCGCCTTCAATATCATCATGGACCCTATAAGTCCGTTGGGCAGGAATTAGCCGAGTTTCTTGGAGTTCGATCCTGTTTATTGGCGATAGGACTTTATTTTATATTCATCATCAGCCCATATTGTGAAGCCTTTGCATTCATTAGACAATTTATGGTTTGATGTTTTGAAATATTGGAATTGTTTTGAAACAATTGTATTTGTTTAACAATTTAATGAGTATTGTACAAGGGACTCATTCCTTTGTACAAGGGACTATCAAAAAGTTCCCGGAATTGTAGTCTGGCCGGTGACTGGATACAGTATGCATATCGCGGCCTTAATCCCCTTCAAATTACTTTCCTTGGGCACACACATACTCCTACGAGACTGCCACTCCTGAAAAGCCCATGCAAACTCTTTCTTTGGAATGCACTCGAAACCGGCTGTCGCAATTGCTTCGATCTCTTCTTTTGACACGAAACGTTGACCCCGCAGTCCCATTTTTCATCTGTTGAAAAGCTAGAAGTCGCAGGGGGGCAAGGTCTGAGGAGTACGGAGGTTGGGGTAGCACTGGGATTTTTCGTTGTGCCAAGAAGTCTTGTACCACTAATGCCGCAGACCCGTCGCATCCCCAGTTCCTCAACCAAGATCGCTTGAGCGAATCGGAAAGAAATGTTCACTCCTGAAGCCACTTCGTTAATGGTTATCCTCCGATCAGTGTGCACCAAATCCAGCACTTTTGCTTCTTTTCAGGTTGCCTGGAGGTTATTGGTCTTCTCGATCGCGGCTCATCTTCGAGACTGTCCTAGCCCGCCTTAAACCTGTTGAACCAATCAAACACAGCTGATTTCTTAAGGGTACGCCTGTTTCAGTGCTTGCAATGTCTCCTTAGCACTTTTTCCAAGCTTGAACATGAACTTGATGTTTGCTCTCTGCTCAAACTGTGACATCGTGCCAACGTGCGTTACACCCTCTTACAAGCACACGCTATACGAATGACACGTCCGAACACGATACAATCACACGTGCGCGGGCTTGGGGTGTAGAGGGCGCTGATTACAGAGCGGCGTTTTCCAGATTTACGGCGCTCACCGGCCAGACTACAATTCCGGGAATTTTTTGATAGTCCCTTGTAATTCTATAACAACTGAGAATTTTGTAGTTGAAATTTTGCATCATTGTTTACTACTTATATTCTTTTTTTGTATTTTTCAAAGGTTTATTCTTTGGAACATCGTCCGTGATAGTTTGTTGCTGCTGCCTTGTAGCCAATTCACTTTTACTATTTCTCATCCTTTTTTTTTCTTTTATTCATTTTAGTTATGAATGCTGTTTACATTTATTTGTACCAGGATCCATAACTGTTGTGGTTTAAGTTTATGGACTCATGGTTTCGTATAATGCTGATGCATTATTTTGGTTGGTCCACTTAAACTATAGGAATAGAAGGTGCTGATGTTACTTTCTAATTCTCGGGCAGGTTTAGTTTTAATAGTTTCAATTTAAACGGGGCTGTGAACAGTTTCCAATGCCCACTGTTCATATTTGCTTTGTGCCTGATAACTGTCTTGTGACCAAAAACGTTTTATAACAATTTACTTGAGCACATATTGTATGTTTAAGATTTGCACTGTTAGTGCAGTATGAAATTGAGTTTGTTGCTCTGTTGGTGCAGCGGAACAAAAGTGTATGTTCAGATTAAGAACAGATATATTTTGAGTCATTCTGTGGTTCAGAATGTAGAAGTGATCAATTATGTCTAGAATTGTGATGTTTTGTTGTTTCTGTAAGGTTCTGCAGGACTATTATGATTCTATTGTGATTGTAATGGATTTATCCAAGTGTAAGCGGTTCGTCTTGAACTTTTATTTATTTTCAAATTTTTTTATTTATTTCCTTGTTTAATTTTTCCTTAATAAACATTATTGTTGAGTTGCTTTTATAACTCGCTGATGTCACTAGCCATTTGAGTTTTCAATTAATTATATTATTAAAGTCATTAAATCTGGTTATTGCGGAACACAACGCCATCTTTGCCTTCTGATGCTTGTACTACTATTATCGATCCGGTTAATGAACAATTTATTAGAATGATGTTGCAGAAACTCCTCATAGGAGGCACTGGCATCAATAGAACAAAAGATGTCGTCTACCATTGAAATGTGTGGGTAGTACAGCTTGGCGCCAGCTGCTCTTCCTTTTTATAGCCGGTCTCAAAAGATTTTCATCTAACCATTAATCAACATTTTATCACTGTTAACCGTACGTTAACCTGTATCTTCTGTGAACAGTGACAGGAAAATTTGTTTCAGCAAGCAAATCGTTTGGTAGACGCCATTTTCATTTCCGTCGATGCCAGTGTCTTCTATGAGCAGTTTCTACAGCAATAAACGAATAGACCAGAAAACACTTTTAAGTTCCTTGCTAATATGGTAAAAAAGGTGCATGTTACTACGGTCAAAAGTTATTAAATATTCTTATGGTGCAACTTTTTTTTTAATAGATGTCCTGGTACTACTGTTGATTGCCTGTTTCCGAAAAAGTCAAAATGGGAACTCTCCAAAGTGGCGCCATTTCTGTTGAAATAAGACCTCTTAGCTCTTGAAGTAGCTTGGGGAATCTTTTTCATTGGGAGATTCTTAATCGCTACAAGCTACCGCAATGTACTGGCTAACCATTTCGATTTTGCTATCATAAAGAGACATAATTTGAGAACAGTCATCGGAGTACAGGACTATCCAGTGAATTTAAACCATATAGAGCCATGGTTATGAATTCAATATCTAGCAACACTCCGTAAACTGTTGGAGTCGATGCAGCGGCGTTGTTATTCGTCCAAGTGGACAGCCATTAGAGAGAGATCTCATTTTTGACCTCATTAAGGTTTTATCTGTAATTTATTCTTTATAAACACACAAAGTAAATTCTTAAAACACACAAACTTATTTATTTCTTTTTATTCTGTAGGCCCATTACTTCGGACCTATCTAAAAACACCAAACTTTTTTTTTCTGCTTAGTTCGTTTATGGGCTGTTTGCGTCAACTCGATTTACTGCATTTGCTGGTGAAAAACATTCTTCCATCCAACCACTGCGACTCAGCAGACGGAAATAAGAGATAAACAGATAATTATTGGCGGTAATGACTAAAGATGAACGAGAACAGGAAAAAATGATAAAAGGAAAAAGAGATAACAGGGAAAACGAAGCAATAAACCTTTTCCTTTAATAAACGACAAAATGCTGTTTTTCCCCTTTTCCTTTATTTGTCCCTCATGTGCAATGAAGAAAAAAAAAACGTTTGCATTAGATAAATACAGGGTGCTCAGTTCAAACCAACATTTTATCAAATCTTAGAATAGAAGGTATACTCGGTAGAAAGCTACAGAAAATGTAAGAATAACTCATAAAAAATTTTTTCATATTAATAAGTATCTACACGTGCACGAACAACGGTCAATCTGTATTAAGTTCAGTATTCAAATTCAAATAGACCGTTTTAGAACAATCGCCAGAAATGTCTCGAACCATACTTAAATGCTTCCCCATCAGATGGATCTCCGCCATATACTACTCGGAATCGCCATTTTACATTATGCGACCGTGACGCTTATAGCGAGCATCAGGTCAATTTCAAATCCATGCGTTGTTTCTTCTAGTGTAAATTAGGTCTTTCCCTTTAAAAAATCCTTTATGCTATCGCTTTATCCATTAATTCATATAATATGATTCAATTCATATAATAAAGTACAGTTCATCTTTTGAATGAAAAGGGGGCAGGGCGCTAACTCCGTCAAAAGCAACTCTAAAGCAAATTGAGCATGATGACAGTTTCAACATTTGAGGAATTGCTTTGGAAATAGCACCTTTTCCTTGATTAGATTAGCTGGAAGCAACCATCCACGATGAATGTCTCGCGGTATGAAATCGGAATATTTTAAGGGTTATGGCTGGTTGCCTGCACTGGTATAGACCTCTAAGGAAGAACCGTCTTCAGTGAAGGCTTGGCCGTTGATTGGAAAGGGAGGATGTTTACTTTGGTCGCGCGAGTCTCTTAGAAAATTAAATCCGTCATTTTTTAATGATAATTAAATATGCACAAAATCTTCAAACGATGCTTGAAAAGCTGAAATAAATAATCTTAACTAAATGTTTAATTATGGCTCATACACTCCCCACTGTTAGAATACTCCCTCCACAATACGAGACCGACGGAAGAAGGCGCATTAGAGCAATTACGCCGTCGCCACTAATGCTGTCGCCCCTTTATTGTAAACAATTTAATAAAAAGTAATCCTAAAGAAAGTAGTATAAATATTTTTCCAGGAGTGGCAGGTGGCTTGACGATGACAACGTCTGGGGAATTGTGTTCGCCATCCTCGAGATTTTTAACCATTTTCTTCATGCTTCTCCAACCAAGATTGGATACAGCCAACGGCCTTGAAAATATCATTCCTAAATATGCCATCTCCTCAAGAAACTACATCTGCGCCATAAGGTGGACTTATTGCTCAAAATTTGTTCAGTCTTCCCAAATCACGAAGAAACTTCTACGTTAAACCGTTGGGATTATTAGTCCATACGATAAGCTACTTTAGGCATTCTCCACATGCACCGTTTCGTGGAAAGGGAATCGTATTCATTTCCGGCTCGGTGGCCGAGAGGGTTAAGGCGCAGGTCTTATCGCTCACGGATCCAGCGAGGCGCGGGTTCGAATCCCACCGAGGGCATGGATGCTTGTGTTTGTTCTTTCTCTAACGTTTCCTCTCGTGAGATTGGCGTCAGGAAGGGCATCCGGCTGTAAAAAATCATTGCCAAATCAAATAATTAACACAGCGACCCCATATGAAAATGGGCAAAAGCTGAAGATAAACAACAACGTTCATCAGTATTCCAGAATTTGTGCTTATTTCTCCGCATTGTCGTTTATGAATCTCCCTCCTATTAAAAAGTTCTGCAGTTCCATCCCGTAGAATATGCTTTATCTTTAAAAGTGTTCAATATGATTGTCGAACTGTAGCTTTTGACAAAACCTAATAAACTGGAGGCTTAGAATATATTGGTTAGAATTCAAAGTCGATACTGCTAATAACAATTGTAAATGGAAGTCGAATAAGCTCGGACATAATGCGCAATTATTACGACAGCGTGACGTCCACAGATGCCTGATTACACATTACAGAGCGAAAACAAGAGCAATTAGCGGCATCTACCATTTCAGGGGGCAACATCATTAACCTCGGACACGATTAACATGGGGTGCTTTTCGCATTATTTTGTCAAACCTCTGTAAATGATAAATAAACATGAGGTTGTTTTCGTACAATTATCACCATACGTCATCTCGCCAGAATTATTAAAACAGCGCATTATTCAACTTGAATAGTAATAACCTGAAAAGTATAAATTAAAAAGAGAAGGGACCTGGATTTAATGCTACATCCTGTTCAGAAACATTTTTTTTAATTAATTTGTCATTTATACAACTTTAACCCGAAAAGTCTTAAAACGTCTCCCTACATCTATATCTCGTGTGAAAACACCGGCACCTACTATGACGGAATCGCCATCCTGTCATGGTGACAGGAGAATTTAATAGGAGACGAAGAACGACAGGTGGACTTCATCTCGCCACGATCGACGCTCTATCTATTTTCATGAGTTCGAATCTCATTTTGGAAAAATACAAACCTTATCGCCCCCACCTACCACACCAAAAACTTCTTCCCACTGAAGAACGGCGCCATTAATACGACAGCTGTCCGCCCACGCAACCGAATTAATCACGTTTCTTTGGACAATCTGACACGTCATCAATTTCAAACGGCGCATCTCCCCGTGACAGCAAGAATCTTCTCGGCCCCAGCCAAGATTCTTTCCCAATTACGAGCCAGGAAGAAAAATGAAGAAATTAAGAGTGGAGGAGGCTGGAAAAAAAGAAAAGAAGGGACTGCAGAGAGAGGTAAAAAATATGATGAAACGTAGAAAAAAAAGAGATAAGGGACGAGGACATTTATTGGATCGAGTTTATCAACTATTTATGACAGAAAACACGGATGAAGAGAGCACAGGAGTCGTTCAACAGAGTGAGTGATGGCGTTTTTTTTTCATTCCTGGAGCGTGAAAAGTAAATATTAAAGTCTGAGAAGGAGTAGAAAAAAGTCACCCCAAAATTTTATTTTTAAATGGAGCTTCAGCCACCCTCCTTCGGAATGGATCCGCGCTTACAAGTGGCCAAGAACCAATCACCATTTTCACTGCGAATCCAATGAAACTCAATCTGCAAAATGAGCCAATAAAGCGCAAAAGCAAGCTAGATACAAGAGAGTGTCGATAATATCGAGATCACTCTTTAAAAGCGCAAAAAAGCCACAAACGTCAGCTAAACCAATTACCCCGGTCATGCTACTGGCGGTATTAATTACAAAGCAACCAGTGGCTAAAGTGGTTTCATGAAAAACGAGGAGAGAGTTACTTGCGCAAATTTATCTCATTCATTCATTTAATATAACAGTATGACACTACTGTACATCAACATAATTTATGAGGAAACTGTAAATTTCGTGAATCATTATGCTTAAGAACTTGGAGTTTTGAGACACTCTGTACATAGAAAGCTAATTAACTGTATCATTAAGTGAAACTGTACATCAATCTTCTTCAAAGCCACCGGACTCTTTCATTCAAATCAGTTCTAATTATTTGAGGGGTGATAGTTTCTATGGCCCGCAAAAGCGCAAACACTTGATAACTTGGTATAAGTCTGGTTAGGTACCTTTACCAATATACAGGGTGACGAAAAACAAATGGTAGATAATAATGTATAGTGATGCATTTTGTCCTTATGAACATGGATCCGAAATTGAACACTAACTGAGATATGAACAGAAATAAAAATGCCGTCACCAAGATCAACAAGTTAATACCTCAGGTTCTGCAACGCCTAGGATAATGAATTTTGGAAAAATAATAGGGTACATAAAACTGTGCATAACGTTAAAATTTGATCGTATTCGAACGAGTCGTTTCTGAGTTACGCATTCAAAATCGAACAGTGCTCACTTGCGTGTACTAACCAGCACGTGTTAAGATATTGAGTGCGCAACTCAGAAACTACATGCTGGAATTCGATCAAATTTTAACGGTATGCACCGTTTTATGTACCTTATTATTCCTCCAAATTTTATCAACCTAGATATTATAGAACCCGAGTTATTAACATGTTGATCTTGGTAGCTGCATTTTTATTTCTGTTCATATCTCAGCGTTCAAATTCGGACCCATGTTCATAGGGACAAAATGCATCAACTATACCATGATCTATTATGTGTATCATTATCTATCAATTGTTTTTTTGTTTTTTTGTATATATTTACTGCGGCTCTTCCATTACCGTCAACTGACACGTACAAGAGGTGCTTATCCGTGTTAGCTCAGCGTTCGTTCACTGTCTGGCCAAAAAAAAAAAAATTGGGCCGCTTTTCGTTAATTGCTTCAACAAGTTCGTGGTCTATGTCCAGTTGTCCAGCAATTTTTCGCCCAGATCCTGCAGTGTTGCGAGACATACGTCCCAAAGACATTCTATAAGATGATGATCAAGATTCAGTGTATTGAAATGACTGGTCATGAGACCCAAACCAATCAGTTACAATTTGGGCTCGGTGAATTCCTGGCATTGTCGTCCTGGAATATTCGAGTGCCATCAGGAAAGAACTCATTCATGGATGAATAACCTGGTCATCCAATCTATTCAGATACTCGGCTGACATCATTTTATCGCTGCATAATGTTGCAGAATCCAGAACAGAAGCAACCCCAGATCATCGCATGGCCTCCACGGGCTTGGATTCTGATGAACCCATAACTCTGGAATAGGGTAAACATGGATTCATCACACCAAGTGACTTTTTTCATTGCTCCACTCCAAAATTTTGTGAACAACAATCGTTTTTTCCTATTGGACTCACTGTCAAACGTTATTCTTGTGGAAGAGCAGTTGCTTAGTCCCATTCCTTAAGTTGCAGTGTGGATATGCTTTTCACTCTCTTGTCAGTTATACTTCCCCGTCAGCACTAAGTGGAATATCTTCGGTTTGCCTTCACCATGTATGATCTTAATGATCTCAGGTCACGCTTATTCAGAATTTTTTTGCCAAGCACCACTTTTACTCATCGCGGTTGTTAGTTCAGATCTTTCCTTCCACTTTTAAAATGCGTTAAACAGTTCTTACTCCAGTTCCAGTCATTGCTGCAATCAATCTCTTTACCTGTTTATTTTTCTGCTTGGAATAGGCCAACAATTTGACCCTTCTGAAAGTCCTCATCTTTTTCTCCACCAGGTGCTACGATCAGAGACCTCTTTCTTCCAAACAACTGAAATGATAAACCGTTTGACCTCTTTCTTTCAATGCAGGACAAATTGATTGAAAGTATTGTCTGCGCAAATTCGCACATGACTGCAGTAGTAAACCTGTTATTGGCTCTATTGTATTTGCATATTGAATATTCGACGGCGACTTTTCTTTTGGCCAGACAGTGTATAAAGATGCATATTTTCCGTACGATGTCACAAGCCTTAATGAAGAAGCCGCAGGTGCCGGTGATGTTCTCTACCTCGCTTCAAGGTTTGTAATTGGAGCTTTGAGACATGCTATGTACAAAAACAGATTTCTATATACTTTTGGCCTATGTTAAAATATATGTAAACTTGTAATAATCCATTTTTATGCAATAGTTTGAGATTATGTGATTCAATCGTTTACTTATGTAAGAAGGAGTTGGCAAGTCTAATCACAGAACTTTGAGAAAAAGGACTAACTGACTACGAAACATGACACTCTTTGTTGGTGCTTGTCTAGCTGAAGCCAGAATTAAAACAACGACGCAACTGGGGTTTCCATAGGTGCGATATACAGAGTATTCAACTATTGGAACAAATGATTCACAGTCTTTGTCTAATTGAGGTAACTAAAGCTCAAGTACAGTCTATTATGAGCGAGACCGCCCTTATTTAATACAGTACATCATCTGTGAAACAATTAACAAATGATTTTAGCCAAAGCTGTTCCCGACCCATTTCAAGCCGAACCAATCGCCGAGAATTAAAGCCGATCCAAATCGGCACTCGCATGGCTATAAGGAAACTCCTGCTTTCTGCAAAGAACGGAAAAGTACGTTTATAATGGTTTCCGGAACGTTGTAACTGAACACGTGAAAATTGGGAGAAAATTATGTGGCCAGGCGTCGACTACTAAGTTCATTTTGCGCCTTTTACACAAGTTATATCTGTACGCAGCCCGGGATAAACACCAACATCCATGCCCACGGCGGGATTCGAACCCACGGCCAGGCGGACTCGAGAACTAGAAAGCCTACGCCCTAGCCCTCTCGGCCACCTGGCCGGCAGATAACAAGGCCTGGAAGCGAAAAAGTCACCTGACCAACTGGGTGCTAGCACCCATTGGTCAGGTGACTTTTTCGCTTCCAGGCCTTGTTATCTCGTTGGCCTTGGACAGGAGCCGTATGACAAAGGACCCAGCATGCCTTATTAAGACAACTTAAGGTTCTGGCATGGAGCTTCTGCTAGTATGAAACTGGTTTCCTAACACTCATGGAAGATCGGAAGCATTCCACCTCTACCTGAACACTGTTGCCAACCAAGTCTATCCTGCAATGCTGCATCTTTACCCTGCATGTAACGGCTTCTTCATGGGTTAGTTCAGCAGTGGTTTAACGAGCACGAAGATGACTTCGGTCATTTATTTTGGCCGCCTTCATAGAGAACGTTTGGAACAAATTGGAACGACATATCCGAAAGCAAGATCTTCTTTCAACAAATCTGCTAAGAGAACTTAGGGAGAGTGTGTGATCTTCAATGACTTACAAGTACCTGAACACCACTGATCGACTTTAGTATACTCTGTCCAACGAAAGTTTAACTGGACACGCCCACTCCAACTTTCGTTGGACAGAGTATAGTATACCAACCCGCTTACAAGTTGAAATCCGGGCAATAGGGGGCCCACGAAAATATTAAACATATGTTCCTAATTGTGGCCAGTATGTGCATTTATATGTAATTCGATAGAATTGGCGTTTCCAAAATAAGACCAACAGCAGCTATTTTTTGCGTCCCTCAACAGCTTGATCACATGGATCTCCCATCTTTCTTACTCGATTTTAAATATATTTTATTAAGAAAGCCAAAACGAAATATATTTCCACTCGATTTTTCGTGGCTCCCTTTCTCACACACCAAAGAGACAACTCCCCGATAGGATTCACGAGGTCCCAGTTTTGAAAATTGTTGCTAAAATAAATATCGGGTCCTAGAGAGTTTGATAAACGGCGACCCCCACCGGCAGATAGTCGCATCTGGGCTACTTCATCACTTTAGAAGGAACCCCCTATCGAGTGAGTGTGTGTCTTCGTGGATGCGGGGGTAGTGGCACTAGGGTGGGGTTGGAGTAAAGTGAAGAAGAGGAGACGCCATATATTACTCGGCGTCATTCCGCCTATCATTGTCACCGTGTCTTTTTCCACCGCTTAGCGACAAACCTCTCCATCCTCTCTCCTGTTCCTAGTTTATAGGAATGGCGATGACCTGTGGGGGTATGAGAAAACACGGAAAGTCCTGAAATAAAAACCGTATCGCGGAACTAAAGCAAGCGCGAGACGGAGATAAAGAATCCACGCGGAACCAGGAGGCGGCAAATCTTTAAACAAGGCATTAGTGTAGAAGAGCGCTCAAGGAAGAAGAGCATAAAAATGCATAAAATGACAAACCTGTGCGAGAAGGATGTGCCCTACAATTATGTAAATATGGACGCCTCTAAACTAACTAAATATTTGGAATTTTTCATTAAGTATAGAATTTAAATATATTTGGAATTTAATAAAATTAAGCAATGGCCGTGAGAGCTTTCGCTCTAATTAAATTGCTCACATTTCCCTGTTTTCCTTCTTAAAAGGAGCCGCATACCTCCTACTGAAGCTTACTTGTCCAAAACCGCACCTCATTCTGTATATTTTAGAAGAATTTAGAAAACACAAAATGAAATTAAAGACTTCCAATCAAAATTAATATTTACTTAATTATATTCTCCAAAATAGAAATGAAGTTTTTGAAAGCAACGTTCGTCTACAGTTGTGTCTGGAACATGCGACTGGACACTTGAAAACTGGAAGAAGGTTATCTAGTCTGATGAATTTTGCTCTCTTTTTTCTATCTCTTTCAGAATGCTGATAATAAAAAATAGAAGAGTGGTGTTATTATTATTTTGTTTGTTTCGGCTACGTATCATCTGATGAAAACCTCCATTATTTTCTTTTAATTAAAAGTTGCGGTTAAATGCAATTAGTGATAAAAAGAGTACTGGGAAATGAGGGTACTGAACAGTCTGTTTATCTTTAAATTCCGATACTGAAAAAAAGAAAGATAATACAGCACCAATAAAAGTTTAATGAGAAACGACGCGTATCGGTGAAAGCACCATCTTCGCGGGCAATAAACCACAAAGAATAGGCAATTACAACTGAATATATCGCAAAACTAGATGGGGTTTTAGAATTTTATACGATTTTATAAAATAGAAATTTCTGTCAATGACGAAAAGAACTTCTACTGAGCGGTATACTAAACATAAAAATTCGTATTAAAAACAGATTCAAGTCCACCGTGATGGTATTGAAATACGAAGACAACTCGAGTAAGATAGCTATCTACGAGGCTACAGAGATCCAACAGTGACAATGAGAGGGCAAGTCTGAAGAGCCTTACAATATGTAAAATTTGGACTAAACTGAAGTGCCTAGCGAAGTACAGGAAATAATCTTGTCGATTTAGGGAAGTTAATACGAAATACACTGATTTTCCGAGGGGGGTAATGGTCGCTGTTCATAAGTAAATTTGGATTTTTCTTCCTTATTTCAAGGGTTTTGAAATGCCAATGGATTTTTCTTCCTTGTTTCGAGGTGTTATTGCCAGTCTCTAGTAAGTGTTTGTAAGGTCAGAGCTAAGTCAGAAATTAATCAGGAACAATTGGTATATAACTTAATGAATAATTAAATTAAACTGATAATAAAAATAGAAATGAAAATCGCATATTTCAAAATTAACTATCAAGAGAATTATAAAGTATAAATAACAATTATGATTAATAAGATAAACCATAAAAAGAATAACAATCAAGAGATAGGGAGATAGGTGCCATTTGAGTTATGTTATAACATTAATATTTGACAGGTCAATGTGTTTTAAACTAATGTATTTTAAAGATAATATTAATTTATGAAGGTTTTAGAAATCCTAGCTTTAATTCAAGAGAAGCATTGTTTAAATAAATATAACACATTATCACATGGTAAGGTTCTACAGCAACAGGTATCATATAATGATAAAAGATTTATATTAAAAAGAGAATTTATATTAGAATCTAAATAATTTAGAATTTTAATAATCCAGACAAAAAAAATGATGAAACTTAGTTGTCTGTGAAGGCCGGATGAAGGTATTAAATTGTTTATCAGGTATCAGCCACTCTTCTTTGAGTTGGAATAAAATTTCTATGTCGCTAGCGCAAGCCTGCTCGCCCTCTCCTCTCTTGTTCAGAGTTGGCGTGAGATATTTGAGCTTGCTATTGTAGCTGACACCCTTTTGCTTGATATTGTGACAGAAAAAGAGAGACTGTGCATGTGTCTTTTCAGCTAGACAGAAGCAGAAAGAACAGGCTGCCTAGTTGCATATGAATAACTATGCTAGGAGAAATCATCAGACTGAGTTTATTCTAAATAACATTTCATTTTAATCTTTTCTAAATATTTACTTATAACTAAGCATTGCTTAGTTCTTTACAGTTGCTGGAGATGCCCTTATGAGAACTCTTGCCCAGAATAAACTGGTCCCGCCCCTGCCCCCCATCTCTGGAAGACCCAATCACCAGGAGACCACAGAGGGAACACGAAGTACATCAGCCCAGCAGAATCTAAACAAAAGTGCACAGGTAACTCACCCTGGCCTCTTGTGTAGCTCTTAATAATAGTTCAACATTATGAAATTGGTTTGGATTCAGAAATTTCTTGTCAGGGAATAAATTGATTATTTTCATGTATACACTTTGTGTGGTTTTCTTCTCTCTTGTCACACCCTTCTCTGGCACGACACCTGTGATGGACGATTAATGTGGGTGCTATTAAAAATGGGACCTTACATGTTTGCCACTGAAGATTTTTCAGTGGTATAGAGTACCGGATTCGTTACCCACCCCATCTGGGAGTGGCGTGATAGAATTGAATGATTGATTGATTGGACCACTTAAGGAGGCTTTGTCAACCTCTTACCCACCGTCTCATTCTCATTTTGTTTTAGACGTAGTTCAAGCGCAGCAGACATCTTACAGAAAAGCTACAAATGAGCCACCAGCGGGAATGGGTTAGGTTAATGGCTTAGATTTTACTATAATTAAGAAGAAATGATGCTTCTAGTCACTATATAAACAAAAAAACAATTCCCCCGAGGAGGATAGGAATGTAGCGGAAGCCCTGAGATCATCTATTTTTACCCTTCTCGTATATGGTATTTAGAAAATGTAAACGAGCTTTAACTTCTTTCGTTTCTTATCATTTCCGATCGAATGACATATCACATGACATATGTTGCTGTAGTTCTAAAGACCAAGTGACTGCCCGATAACTCCGACCCCAATGGAACAATTTGGTCGAAACTTCATAGTTATGTGTTGGGTGGTTTCATAAGTATTGGCCGAATTTGATGGAAAGACAGTGAATTAACTGCCCTCAGTATCTATACATTGTGGCCAACGTGTTGGCAATGAAAAAATGCCACGGTGACAGAAGTCGGCATTACAATGTTCCAAAAAATTGCTAACAGCAGTGATGACAGCATCTCGATCAGTGAACCGTTCGTTCCGCAAGAAATTGTCCAAATGACGAAACATGTGGAAATTGATTGGGGACCAAGTATGGTGAATATGCAGGATAAGGGTGAACCTCGTACTCCAAAGCATTAATTTTTTTCAGGGTTACAACAGAGCACCATCTTGGTGTACTGGAGTATTGGACCTGCACGATTCGCCAGTGACGGTTGTTTTGTTCGCAATTTCTGATGGCGTTTTTCTAGCTGGTAGCAGTACACATCGCTTTTTTTCCCCGTGGCAGAAAATGCAAAATGCACTCCATTCCCTCAGATTCACCACACGGAGATGAGATGTTTTCGTCTACTGGCTTAGGATTAATACCTATAACACCAGCACCAAACTTCGCAAATAACACTGGGCAACAACTTTTTTATGAAAATCATGTACCCAAAACCAAAGTGATCTTTTTATACTAATTCTGTATTGCTGAAAACGAATATCATAACAAAAATTCTGAGTTGGCTACAAATATTTAAAAAATGTCATACCGAAAATCACGCTTTTTGAATGTCATAGCATGTATTATACTTGTCTACAGGTGATGTCTCTTCATCTTTCTCTTGTACTGAAGGTCAGGAGCATCTCTACTGACTGCCCAGCAGTAGTCCGCCAACATACTTGCTGACCATTTGCCCTGATACCGCTTCTCCATGGTTGATATTGACTGGTGAAACCGTTCACCGTGCTCATCGCTGACGGCACCACAGTTTTCGGGAAAGAAGTCGAGATGAGAGCTGAGGAAATGTATCTTCACAGACATGTTGCATCCAAGTTTGTGATACTGAGATAGCATGTTATCAACATGCTGTACGTAGTCGACAGATCTGACATTACCCAGAAAGTTCAATGACAAGGCGGAACGCATCCCAGGCGGCTTTCTCATTTGACTGAAGTAAACTGTCAAACACAGTCTTTGAAAAGTGCTCGTATCTGAGGTCCCACAAACACCCGTTCTTTGATCTTTGCTTCACTGAGTCTGGGGAACTTTTCAATCAAATACTTGAATCCTGAGCCTGTTCTGTCCATCGCCTTCACAAAATTTTTCATCAAACCGAGTTTAATGTGGAGTGGCGGAAGAATGATGTTGTTGGTTTGAACCAGTGAGGGATGCAGCACATTTTTCTGACCAACTTGAAACTGTGATCTCTTTGGCCATTCTCGTTGAATGTAATGCAGGTCTCTTGCACGGCTGTCTCATTCACACAAGAAGCAGCTGTACTTTGTAAAGCCCAGCTGCAGACCAGTCAAAGTGATGGTAGTGTTGTATCATCATAAATTCATATCCAAGCAGGTATTACGTAACCACACCTCTCATTAACCACAGCTATCATATTAATTCTCAAAGTTTGTACTTATTATAAGGGGTGTATACTGTATATATATAGCTATATTATAATGTATAATTATATAATATATAATATCATTGCAAGTATATAATATTTATGCAAGTGATAAAAACTACTGATTTTTCTATATATGCATTATATATAAAAAGTTGAATAAGTCATACCACGTAGCAGTCGTACCTCAAAAAATATAGCCAAAAAATAAATTTAGTTTTCATATTTGTGTTTCAGGACACTTTATTAGTCCGGATTTGGCTATTTTTAATTAAAGTACATTTTCACTGTTGACCAGTGTAATCTACGGACAGTTCTGTCATTCGTCGTGCACGCTCCCCATGCTCCATTAACATTAGCAACGGTTTTCCGCACATTCAGTCCAAGTTTGTATTTGTGCAAAATCACTGACATGACATCGCCTGTTCCATGATATTAGTGCCTGTACCGCTACACGTGCAACTACTGGAGAAACCTCTGGACCAGTCCTACTTATTTTGTAGGGGGTTGTCGTAATTCCTGCTGTAATGTTATGCACCGTGGGGCTCATGCAAAGTAGTCTAAGCTAAATCGGCCAATAAGTAGATCTTTTGTCCGCTCTAACTCACACCCCCTAACTCCGACCCCAGTCCACCAATCAAAGCCAAACTACATTAAAGGTTGGAGATCCCTATGGTAAACTACATTCCGAATTTCAATCTTCTACGTCAAAAAAATATAAAAAATACAAAAAGAACGTTGCACCCAGAACTAACGATTGCTTCTGGGTGCAATTTTTCTTTTGACGATGAATATATGAAGGAGACAGACGGACAGACATTGTGAAGCCAATAAGTGCTCCATTCTTCCGCTACTTAATAATGTTGTAAAATAAACACTGAAAAGTTTTGCGCATTACATTTGGATGTCTTGTGAATTTTAGTTTTTAATGCATTAAATTAATTATTTTCAACACATTTGGAATTTAAACAATATCTCATTGGATCGGTAATCAATCTAACTACACACTCAAAAAACTGAAATCTTTTTCCAATAACAAGCAGCAATTTTTCAGCATTTTCACTTTAATGGCCTCCTAAAAATAAAATCCAAAATAACGAAAGGATTTCACTTAAAATTTGCCTTAATAATAATAGAATTTCAAAAGAAAACGGATAAAGTCTTACTCTTCCCGGTTCATTATGTTCCACGTAGCTTAACGGTTCCGAGTGAATAAGGGATTAGTGTGGCAAAATGGAGTAAACTGAAGTTGACAGCCCAATCAATATGAATGATCTATGGGCAGAATTTGGCCCCTTACAACCGACAAGAGAGAGAATTTTTAGTGGATGTTAAGAGCTGTAGTTGTGCACAAGACAGCAATTCTTTTTGCCTGCGTATTTATGTATACAATTTAACGGCCGATCGATTTATTTAAGCCCAGGATAAACAAGACGCTCCAAAAGGGATCCCTAAGCGGTGAGTTTTTTTTAAAGAAACATTTATTTATATATTTTTATAATCTTAAGTCTCTCCAATTCCTATTGGCCTGTTTTATTTTTCTTGGAGAGAGAGAGAAAAAAAAACTGGAATCGAAAGAGCGCACCGATGGAACTTCATCAGACTCTGCATTATCGGTCGAGAGGAACTGAAGAAAACGACCCTTGACTGGACGGCGACCTCGATCATGTCCAGACGTTTCAGCGGACGAACGAATAAGACCTCTTTACCCGAGCCCACCCCCGCCTTATACTTCTGCCATCCTATCAGCCCCCACCCGACTCTCAATCCTTCACATCTCTTTACCAGTCCCCCTCCTTTTCATCTTTCTCTCTTTCCATTTCGAGGATCCACCGCTGTGAACCGATATCGATAAACGATGGAGACCCAAGAACAATACAACGGTGAAGCAGAAGAGAGTTGAGTGAGTCGAGTATCCGGTGTTCAGCAGCACCAAACACAACACGCAGCCCGATATGGTGAACGGGGTCGTTATCGTTGGTCGAACAATGAAGGTAAATGCAGCGGCATCATAATAATGAAAACGAAATAACCAGTTGGCAGGAAAAGAGGATTTTTAACATCAATTTGAGCTAATAAGCGCATGTTGTTAAAGATGTCGTCATAGGCTTAATTGCTTATGCCTTAGGATGACCCAGCAATGCGGAGTAAGTTCGAGAACGCTATTTATTGATCAATAAAATATAAAAGAGGATCCTAATAAATGAAAACCATTTAGAAAAGACAGAAAATTACGTGTTTTTGCAAATAAGCTGGTTACATATCGCACAGTTCGCGACATATAGGACATCCATATAGATTTGCTAGGCGTATATTGGCTCTAAAGAATTTCCATGTGAAACTTTTGTTGCCTTCAAATTAACTGAGAATCATAGCAATTTATTGATTCTTAGAGCATCGAGTGTAACTTGAAGTTTGCTTGCTTACAGAGTAAAGGACAGTTGAATGAGAGCCGCGGAACTCGAGAATATCACAGTGTGAGCAACGTAAAATTCTTTCAAAAATTAGGCAAACCAACTAGTGAAACCCATGGAGCAATTAACCAATGGTTAATTGCTCCATGGTGAAACCTTTCAGATGATTAAACAAGTGCACGGCGACGAAGCCATCGGCTGCAGCGGTGTGTTCAAATGGCACAAACGTTTTTTTGAGTAAAGAGACAGTGTGAGGACGATGTGCGAAACTGGACGGCCAACAGTCGACTTGAATCCAAAATTGATGCGTGCTAACTGGCACCAATCGATAGATAACCTCGCAGTTGTTGTAGGGATTAGCCATTGCACATGTCACAAAATTCTAAATTAACAGGTCGCGTATACCAGCACAGTGTTCTACGCATCTTGACGCAAGACCAACGTACATTTGCAACAACAAGATTCTCACTGCCACAAGAGCAGCCAATGTCTGCTCTCACTGCGGGATGTTCCGGCCGATGTCTTTTAGAGCTGTTTCCAGCAGCTATACCCGATTCTATCCTCTTAAACACTAAACTGAAAGAACTCTATCTTAAACACTAAACTATCTTCCAGTACATTTTATTGTTGACTGATTAAAGAAATCAACTGACTACAGAGCTCCAAGAAGATATCACCTTGAAGCACCTGTGGTGATCTCCCCCTTCTGTAGTAGAACCTTCCCTTATAACATAATCCAAAGTTGGAATCCTATACTGTAGACTGTAAGACAACAATCATGAACGGCATGCTAACAGGGAGGTAGTGGATATCTGTAAGCGTGTAATCGTCAGACATAAGATAGCGGAAGACTGAATATCCGTACCTTATTGTTGTAGTTCATTCAGCAACACAATGAACCGTTTGGTTTTTCCTTTAAATTCTTCTATGCTTCAGTGAAAGCGAATTCACATTCTGGCTAATGAATTAGAAACCCGTTGGCCCGAGTAAGGCATATATGCGGATTGACATAAAGCCAATGAGGTGTTGAAGCATTTGAAGTCAATGGAAGACCAAGCTCACCAAGGATTCCCTTGGTTTTCTTAGCAGATTTGTTGGAAGAGGATGTATAGATCTGGGCTCTGGAATAGCCAGGGTAAATCACTGTTGAACCAACCGTATACGATGAACAATAGAATTGTCGTCCATGAAGAGGTCGTCACATGCATGGTAAGAGGACGAGCTCCATGCAAGGAGAAGAAGCTACGCTCGTATATACCATGATATCACGACCGGAGCTTTGCGCTTTCTCGAGGCATGCTGGACCTACTTCTCTCTATCTATGCCAGTCACTGACATAAGACAACGTATATCCTGATTCAACAGGACACAAACTTTTCCCAGTCTTCATTGTGTCCAATTACGATGTTCCAGACATAACTTGTGGACAAACTTTACAGATATCAGGTATGGTTTTCGTATTGGTTATAGGACTGCCGATTTGATGTGCTTCAATTCCAGGCGCATGGTTTTGTCAGATAAGGGTCGGGAACAGATTTGTTTAAAATCATTTGTCAACTGTTGCGTACAAGTCATTTTAAACGACAGCAGTATCGCTCAAGATTGATTCATCTTTGAGCCATAGTCCTTCCTTATAGAAACGCATATTTCGAGAAACCAGTCAGCTACTTCGTTGTTTAAATCGTAGCTCCGGGTAGTAGACGAGCACCAACAACGAGTAGTCCCTTTTCGAATTCAGTTAGGTCCTTCATTTCCCCCCACCACCTGACCAAGTTCTGTGATTAAATTTACTCAACTCCTCCTTAAATAAGAACATGTTTGAATCACATGACATCAAACTATTTAGCATTATAAAAGCAAATTATAAAACAAATTTGCATAAGTTCCACAGAACAAACGAACAATAGGAGATAACTTTACGGAACTTCAATGGATTCTCGATTTGTATGTTGACAGAGTTTTCGCGTTTTCATCTGTAACATTTACACATTTTATAGTTCCGATTACGAACCTAAAGTTGAAATGTCTCTCGATCACAGAGGAGTACCTAAAGGGGGGAACCCACCAAATCTCAGAAAAGGCGCTTCTTAAGCTAAATACATTTGACTGCTCTTAGCATTAGAACGGAAAAAATGATTCGATGAATCGAATCCAATAGGCGCCACTGGCTAAGTTTATGTGACATCGCACAGGATCAACATTTTTCCGAAAGAGTCTTTCGTCACCTTTAATTCTCCAATGTACTTCAACTCATAGGAAAAGATAAACAGTGGCTCCAATAGCACAAACGCAGAAGCCGTTTCCACAAACCCACCTTTAAATCTTAAATAAACAGCCACGAGGCAAAGTCATTTACAAAAGCCCAATACGCACGAAAACCCATTTCAGTCGAAAAAAAGCAATGTCAATTTGGAAGACGTGCTCGTCTTATTAAAACAAAAAACTTCTCTCTTTTTAAAAAAAACATTGGTAACACCATCGATCGACTTTAAAGAGAAAAAGTTTTGTCTGCGCGTATGTGTGCCCGTGTTCGTTCCTCAAACCCAGAAAAAAAGAGCGAATTCTGAGAGAGAGAGAGAGAGAGCCCAAAAATAAAATAAGACAAGGGGTGTGTTCGGAAAAGTATGGAGTGGGGGTTCCGCGAAGAGAGGGTTCCACGAAGTGACGAGTGCGTGCAAGCACCTCGTCCCGGGCGTCAATTAAAATAATTCGAGTGCGTTGTGCGCATCTACCCTCTCTTATCCCCCTCAATGCCGTTGGTGAGAAATGCGCAAGCGCATTGAAGAGCCAGCTGTCGAAGGCGAATTCCGATTTGATTGTCGTTTGTTTCCCCGACGTGAGCAGAGGAGACCTCGAGCGGATCACATCAAATAAAGAGTCCTCGGCGGCGGCGGTGGTGGCGCCCCCCTCCGGCGAATCGTTCGTTCTGCAAGAGGCTTCACAAAAATTCGTTCCTTTTACTCTCCCTTTTTTCTCTCTCTTCCGCTGCTCCTTCTCGCTCTAGATCCCTCAATCTTCTCAGAACGCTTCTCACCGACAGAATCGATTGCGAATTTATAGAGCTGCCCTTGTTTCTCTCCCGTTCCCCTCACAGACACATAAGCACACAGGTTTCCCTTTTCTTATATTTTTTTTTATTTTGTCCTGTTTCTTACAAGAGAAAAGATTCTAACCCCCCCCCCCTGCATCTTTCTTTCATATTCTCAAACTATGAATTAAAATATGTCACCAGCGATATTATCTTTTTACCCACGCTGCAGTTCAACACCTCGAGAATTAGAAAGAAACTATTTCCAAGCGTCTACAAGGATTTATGAAACATAAGTCAAAAAAGTAATAAAACGTGATCGCATTTGCAGTGTAAAGGCACTACTTCCAAACAAAAAAGGTAGCTTTACGGAATTCAGAATTTCACTATCCAAACTTATTACATTATAGAATACAAAAATTAATGAAAACTTATTAGTTAAATTAAAACGAAAGTTCAAAAATTTATTAGAAAAAGATGGGGTATTAAATAAAAATTAAATATAAAATCATCTTTACGTAAATAAAAAGACTTTAAAATAACAGTACACTTAAGCAAACCTCGAAAAAACGACAGATGTCCCAGACTTTGAAAAAAAAATACCAGAAACTCATCTTCAACCCTTCTATAACGCGGTATTCTCACAACGCGGTTTCAATATAACGGAAAAAAGTCCTGCAACTATACCATACTCGGTGGATACAAAAATGAGCTCCCCCTTTTATTTTCTTAACCGAAGCGGGTATATCAATTTTGATGAATCCAGTGAATAGGAAGTTGTGAGTGACCTATCTCATGGTGCATCTTTCATCAACCCAAATATGCAAATTAGGACACATTCAAATCCGATCTTAAAAACCGTAACAGATACACGAAAAAATTCCAATTAAAGACTTGTTCAGCATGGAACTCCGAACAAACAAAAAAACATTTCCAAAATTTGATGAACGGTTCACCAACAATCACATGTTGAATTTCTTAGTTACCTCCTTATGCACTTCACAAGGACATTTGAATGTTCAACATGCAAATCAAGAAATTGTGACGTTTCACGTGTTTATAGTGAGTTTTATGCTTATAGATTCATGGAGATGAGTATTCCTGAGATAATGAGAATAATTTATTTTGTAGTCGTTTTAAGTGAATTTCTTTTTGGAGCGAGTAACATGTGGATAATGCAATTCTACGAATATGTTTAGTGATGGGACTCACAGTTGGGTTATGGACACTTTATAAAATTAGATAAATAAAAATTTGGTTGATGAGCTTCTATGTGGAGGGGATGTCAGTGTGAAACGGAAGTAATGACTATTATGATTTAAAATGAAGCAGAGCAATATTGACATTTTGCATAATCAATGAGGTAATGTTTTTCATTAATTGGAGAGGGGAATCTTGCATGAGTTTGGAGATGGTAGAATTTTGATTGGGTAAATGTACATTTTGAGAAGTTTTATTTTTGATTCCTTTGTCTTTCTTTAAGTGAAAGCGAGGCCGGAAGTCGCGAGATGATAAATTGAAGAGATGAGGTGGAGGGGGTGTGAGACGGCGACAGAGTAGATACAGCTATATTATGATTCTATAGACGCTGGTGGAGCAAGAAGCTCCAACTGGACAGTAGAGCCCATGGAGTTGGCAAATAAATGTTGAGGAGGGAACTTCTTTTGGCTGTTTGATGAATGAAAAATCACATTCGATTGAAAGTCAATTTACTATGGAATACTCCTTCTCCTCAAATTTTGTTCAATTGGGGAGTCTCACCACAAAACTATTTGGGTATAGCTGTGTGAAGGGGGTGACCTGAAAACCCATGTCGGACTAATTACTAATAAGCAAACTGTAAAATTTAAATTTAGCAGAGAGCAGGCACCAATATAAATCTGGTTAACCTTTGTCAGATTCCTTATCTTAATTTCGAGCATTTTTTCTTCTTCTGTTTGTTGAAGGTGCAAAATGGATCCTGGATGAGAAGAGATGTTGTGCAAACAAAAGACCCATATTCTGAGAATACAATGAAATTGGAGAGATCATTGAATAATATGAAATAGCGATTCTACAGTTTGAAGAAGAAAGGCAATTCCTGAGTGAGGCAACATAGATCTACAAGTGAGAGGAGGATTCCTCAAGATCCGACACAGAGTGGGAAAACGACCGAGATTCTTCAGATTATGCATCAACTTCACGAGATTGAGTGTAGGAATCTGTTGAACTCGCTTTAGACATTTTGAGAAGCCAATGGACTCAAAGTGATAGATCCAGATTCCTCTCTCAAAGCACAGCGGGCAATCTTCATATGGAAATTGCGTGTGTTTTCTTTTGTGTGTGAAATTTTAAGTGCAGTGTTTATAATGCCCTTGGATATAGAAAGAGATCTTTGTGTTGTGATACCCTTAAGGATATAAGTCTTCAGATTAGCGAATGTAATTTGTAAGTGATAAAATTTATTTGAACTTGCTTTACATATCTTGTTTCTTGAACTTTTGAAGTAATTGATAATTAACGTTAAGATTGGGTGAGACCCCTTTTAGAGTGGTCACTTGAGCACAAGTTTCATTTTAATCAAGAACATTGAGATTTATATTTGGTTAAGATAGAATAAGCCTTTATTTTAACTTAATTAAGCAGCTGCATCATATTAGTATTTGAGAATAGTCTCTTTATTTTACTCAAATTTATCTTTAGAAGTTAAGGTCATTTTCATTTAACCTCTTTTTTCCAATTTGATGGTTTTTCTTGAAATAAAGATTACTTTGTTTTAATTCTATTACCTTGCCTATTTATTTCAATTGAAGTAATTCACTTTCGAGTCTTCTTTTTATTTAAATCTACGAACCCGACACTCTGATCATTGATTATATTGGAGGATTTTCTTTATTGAAACTTTGTTGAAGTTGAGCTAGCCTACTTTGGGAGGGGAGGATTTTATTTTATATAATCAATTGATAGAGGTCACAAAATTACCATAAATTACCATAATAACATTCACTTTTATGAGGAAAAGCAAATAAAAGGCATGTGTCAGCATTCAGAAGACAGAACAATTTCAGCCAGGATGGCAAGCTACACTGTTCCTGAAATGGTCAAGATGATCTTGTAATTGTTGGTGATCCGTTCATCGGATTTTGGAATTTTTTTGTTTTGTTTTGTTTGGAATTCCATGCTGAACAACTCTTCAATTGCAATTTTTCGTGTATCTGTTACGGTTTTTAAGACAGGATTTGAATGTGTCCTAATTTGCATATATGGGTTGATGAAAAGTTCACCATGGCATAGGCCACCCACAACTTCCTATTCATTGGATTCATCAAAATTGACATATCTGCTTCGGTTACGAAAATAAAAGGGGGGGGGGGCTCATTTTTGTATCCACCCTATATAATATAGCTACATTTAATTGTAAAACTCGTTGGTCGATAAGTTGCATATATTTTGATCCATGGATCTTCCCCAATGCGTCCCTGTAACGTTATGTCACGACAAATTTGCATTTGTTTTATTTTGTGAATTTTGATTTTTTTTTTTTTTTTTTTGATAATGAAATTGTGAATTTCGTTATAATAAACGACCGTTTCCCATGGGAATTCTCCCTCCAAAACGCAAGACTTTGAAGATTGTTTACATTTCAGACTCGCTTAATTAGCGAAAGCCGTCTATGTTTAGACCAACCGAACATCGGACCCTGACGCCGCTAACGAGGAGAATCACGTGATGGCTCTCCGCGAGCGCTAACAAAGGGCGGTAGAAGAAGCCGTTGCTGGGAAAATTGAAAGCTTACGCATCGGAGATGATCGGCAATAAACAATCCTTAATGAGTTAATTTCTTTTGTTTATTCGGGTGAGATCTCAGTCACGTGGTTTGACCTCCTATCCCACAAGAAACGGACAGAAGTGATTTGGATCAAGAAGTAAGTGAATGCAAGAGTCGATGCTCTTAGTTCGGAGAAATGAAAAAATAAAAACAAAATGTCATCACTCATAGGGCAGTGCAAGGTAGAAGCTACCCTGATGTTCAGAAACTAACGTTGGAAGGTGTTCTAGCCCACAAGTAAAATCACAAACTGGCGAAAAGGTAGGAGCCTGGCCGCAACTACGACCAAGAGGGTTTAAGCAGTGCGATATAAACGAGCTTCAAGCGACACGGCAGAACAAGGCCAGGACTAGCGGGTAGTGGTAGCTATCCCACTGAGATGTCTGGCAAGCGATTTGGAGACCTGTCGCAGCTTCGTCAAAAAAAGCATCACACAAACAACTACGTGGGACTCCAATGAGCAGGGACGGTTGTAAGCCACGCCGATAAACTGTAAGTAACGAAATGGTATTTTCCGTGCTCAAAGTGAACAACTTATATGAGATAAGAGGCACTCCAGCGACTGTGAGACGCACATAGCATTAAGATTTAGTCATTATAGATCTCGTTAATTTTGGCAGTCTCCATGAAGTTAGATTTTTGTGATTTTCTTGAACTTTTTAAGATGCTTTATAATTATTGATCTAAGGAGTTTAAATGATTAATTTAAATTTAAATGAGTTCAGTCTCCTTTTAATGGGGAAAATCGTGAATTAATAAAAACAAAAAAATAAATAATAAATAAATAAAAATAAAGAAAAGGTTAAATTCTTATTTCAACTGTTTTCACCATTCAAAAAAAATAATCCAACTGATGAGAAAAATTCTCGAAAACGTTTTTTTATATAAATTTTATCCCAAATATTTGGATCACCCTATTCAAAATTTCATCTGTATTTCAAAACCAACACTTCCTTCAAGATTATCGTTTTCCCCTATCAACATTATCTGCACAAGACTTCATCTACATCCTCAATAGACTGGGTTTATTTCTACTATCAACAACATCTTCAATAGACTACATCCTTTGAGTTTTCTTCTATCTCACAAGTTTCTTCAAGATTGGTGACTTTATTTATTATTTATTTTTTTTTAATTATTAATTCACGATTTTCCCCATTAAAAGGAGACTGAACTCATTTAAATTTAAATTAATGCTTTATAATTATTTTGTCATCATTTGTTTTCCTCATAAGACCAAACCAACCTAATGTATTTGTTGGGGATAGGGCATCGTTTTCGTATGCAGTTTTCAACACTAGTATGTTTTCGTAGCCGATTTACTCAACTTTAAGCAAACTTTAATGCAAGCCCGTTGTTCCATATTTTTTTCTCGGCGATACTTATTCACATGCTTTACTAAAATGTGGGTCTGAATTTGAATCTCTTACAAAAAATAATCTATGCAGCTGCAGTGCGATAGGTGACTCATACAAACCGTGTTTGGACATGTTGAATTTTTGTTTACATTTTATGCAGCGAACTCTGTCCGGGTATTTAATAGCCACACCTTGTAGTTTGAGGTCATGTGAGTCAAACGTCTACTTATTTAAGGACAAGTTGAGCGAGTCTAATCATAACAATTGACAAGCATGTGGACATAGCTTACTACTCCGAAAATGGACTAAGGGCCAATTCATTATCTACTTTCTCAGCTGAGATTTCTCAACTGAGTGTTCATCAACAATACAATGACATTGTTGCAAACAAGTCTTCCTCATCTCAACAATGTAAGTCCATTGTTGCCGAAGACTCAGCTGAGAATACTCACTTGAGAAAGTGGATAGTGAACTGGCCCTAATTGTTGGTGCTCGTCTAACTGGAGCCTCGATTAAAACAACGAAGCAGCTGACTGTATCCTCGAAAGTTGCAATATTCAGAGTATTCAACCGTTGGACAAAATGGTCCGGTCTTTGTCTAAACAGGGTTACTGTTTCTAAAAGACACTCAAAGCCCTGATTTCTGCAAAGAACATGAAAGTTCGTCTACAGTGGTGCCGGGAAGGTCGTGGCTGGACACATTTAGACTGAAATAAGGTTATATGGTAAAGAAATAAAAGTAACCAGAAAACTTGTGGTTGTAAAATCAGCAACAACAAGACGCCACCGCCTTTCCACATGGACGCCACCGCTTTTCCACAAGACTACCAGGGAAGGATTTCGCCATCAGGAATAGCATGGAACTTCTTAAGGAATTAAAAGAAGTTAAATTAGAAAAAGATCATATACTGGTGTACCCCCAAGTGTACCCATCAGGGAGATATTGGATATACTACAACGCGTATTAGAAGATAACGACATTCCCCTAGGTGAATGCAGAGACATTATGCGTTCCACTAGGTTGTGCTGCCTAAACAACCTTCTACAGTTTAATGGCAAGTGGTATAAAATGACTGATGGTACCCCGATGGGATGTTGTATTAGTCCCTTCCTAAGGGACCTGGAAAATACTGCATCCAGTACCTTCCCATATTTCCTGCAAACATGGTTCACATATGTCGATGACATATTTGCCATCGTCGATACATCCAAATGTAATCTTAACTTGTTTCTCGCCAATCTTAATGCAATATCCAATAACATCAATTCTACAATAGAATTAGAAAAAGACGAGAAAATTCCTTTTTTGGACGTTGTAATTGGTAGAGACGAGGGGGGGGGGGTAAGCTAACCCTTGGGATATATAGGAAACCCTCGTTTGTGCCTGCTTACATCAGCAATAGCTCGAATCATTGCTTTACCCACAAGGTCGCCGCCTTCCAGCATATGATCATGAAGGCGTTAAAACTGCCACTCACACTACAACAACGAGAAGGGGAACTCTTGAAAATTAAAGATTTCTCTACCAACAATGGATGCAGGAAGGACCTCATAGACAACCTAGTAAGGAAACATATCAGGAAGATGGAAATCCTACAGGCCACAACCCTGACCCCAGAAAGGGACAAACCTAAATTTTGGGTCATTCCCTACAATAAGGACATCACCAAAGGACTCGACAAAATCGCAAGGAAGTTTGGATACCGGGTTGCATACAAAAGCTCGCACACACTGAAAACCTTGTTGTGGAAAAGCGGTGGCGTCTTGTTTTTGCTGAAGGTTATATGGTTTTGCAGACGGTTTGGCCAAAGAGTGTCAAATAAAATATTAAACCGATGTTTTCTAATTCTTTGACTTGTACTTGTAGATTAACGAGGGAACAATATTTTTGATATTGCCTGTAAAAATGCCTGAGAAAGCTTACAGAAAGAAAGTGGTTCAGTATACTAGCAGCCATGGGATTGACGAGGTTCTCCATTTTGGCTAATAAATTCCCTAAGGACTTCTGTATCTGTACAAATAATTTTATTTTATACACTGTCTTGAATACAATAACAGCTTCCTCAGTGTGGAGTAACATATTAGTTTTTCACATTGATCTCCACATTTACAAATTATTCAAGACTTTTTTTTTTAATGAGAGTTATTTTCAAAAGTACTCTTTATCTCGTATTAAATACAAAACTTACTAAGCACACATTCCTCAACATCCAAACGATAATCTAAGATAATTTACGACACGCCATTTTCAGAATTTCCAATGAAGATCATAAAAGGCAAAGAAGGCGAACACAATGCAAAAGCCCAGGTGCTCCTTCCTAGATAGAAAGCATTTTCACCTTAACTAACAAAACCCAATTTACTACAAAGCCCCAATCGGATTTCACCATTCTTACTCAGCCTATCCCCATTTCCAAAACAAATGAATAAAACGGATCGCCCATTCTCTGTCGAGGATTTCCCGAAAACTTTTCCAACCACCTACCTCCCCCGCTAACCACCTGTATCGTTTTCGATCTCTCTTTTGAAAATTTTCTAAATCAGTGCAAACGCATCTCGGCAGCTGCCAAAACGTGTGCGTACAAGGGTAGGGGGTAGGGGTTCGAGAGCATTAATATCGCCAGAGCGATGTTCATCGCGCGCATGCGCATTATGGCTTTTCTGATGCGCGACAAAACTGATAAATGCAAAACCAAAATCGATAGAATCCCTTTTATAGCCTCCCCGATCTCCCGTTCACACTGGGTGCAGCCCATGATAACGTACGGCTTGAAAGAGTGATAACGATGACGAGTTGAGGAGATGGGCACTAAGTTAATTAAGTATATTTTTTACTCCCAAAAATTAAATGCATACAGCCATGCAAAAAGATAGCCATGCATTATGTACTAATAATAATATTTTAACTAATCATAGCCGTTTTAACTTAATTAGCCGCAGTCAATCCTTGTCATGTCTAATTTGAGCTATTCCAATCAAAATTACGTGTTAGAACCACGATATGCATTAGCAAAACCAATTCCTACGTAGAAGTTCCTTTCATTACTTGGATTAGTTTGTGTACTCTGTTGTCATTCTTGTGTTTACTATTTAACGGGGTTCTATTTGCCCTGATTTAAATTCAGGATATCCATAACTAAAGTTTTCATTTCAAGACGCTTTTTAGGAGTCAATATTAATCAAAGTGACTAGAAAATTTGAATAGTGACTGTTGAGGCTATGAAATTTTTTGGAAATGCATTAATTAGCGCCAGCAGGAATTGAATGTATTAATTAGCGCTTTATTACATTCAAAGATCAAAATTGGATCCGACAAGAAAATGCCTTATAAAAATACACATCTGTTTAAAGAGTTATTTTCCTGTAGAAAAAGTTTTAAACTGTAAAGTCAACATTACCAAACGATCGTGCATCTCTTGTGAAATTGTTTTATTAGAACAGTTGTGCCTTGTCATGTTTGCGAAAATCCAGAACTTTAATGAATTTATAAAACGCCAAATGACTGCAAACGGTTTAAGAAAAACATTTTTAAACGATAGATGTCATGATTATTTGATATTATTTTGTCTAATAATGTCGCTTCTGCGCAGTTTTCGGTTGTTCATAACTCTTCTTTAATACAAAAAACTACATCACACGATGGCAGGATTGGTTCTTTTTTTAAAATTTAAAAATCAAGAACCAATCCAGGCAATGACGTTTAACAACCGTCAAACCTAACACTGGATATGATAGGATTTTTAAAATTTGAAAATTGAATTAATATCTTAGTGTTAAACAGATGTACTATGAGCCAGATACTGTGGATGGACTTCAAACAATGACACATAGGGAAACCACTTATCCACATAGAAATTTTAATACGATGTATACGCATTTCGGCAGCCATGCAGCCTTCTTCAGCATCTACAGGGAAGCTACGATCAGAGTACGTAAGCTAATCTGATGTACTCACTCTCCATCAGATTAGCTTCCCTGTGTGTCATTATCTTAGTGTTCTCTTTTTAATGTAAAAACCAGTAAACTAAAATATACAAAATCAAATAATAAAATGATACAGTCACCAATCTTGAAAAGAATCTTGTAGATGGATGTAGTCATGTTGTCAAATCCAGAAGAAGGAGAGAGCGAAGATAAAAAAGTTAAAGAAGATTTGACAAGGGAGAAAGAAAGAAGAAAGGAAGCCGTCCATCCGAAGAAGAATAGAACAGGCGGAAAAACGAAGCAATACCAGCGTAAAGACAATTGGTGGAAGAGAGAGGCCGATTCGAAAGCTGATTGGAGATTGTACGGCGCAGAGTCGGCCCAGAATCCAACCAGGGGAAATAAAAGCGGAGGATTTGAAAAGAAGAGACAGAGTGACTATAGCGAGCGACTAATGAAGGATGGACGGAAGACCGACGGGACGCTAAAAGAGAGTAGCTGATAGTACCCTCGTCTGTGTGTGTGTGAGTGAGTGATCTGGACTTAAAATCACGCAGCAACCAAACAACCAATGCGTGCGTGAGTGGTTCTTGTGACTTTAAGTGACCCTCCCCCCGGCCATCTCCCTCCCGAACTCTTTGTGACTTTATTTATTCACCACGGAGAACATGGTGAATATGATTGACGACGGGCCCTTTTCCGTCGGCATGTTCATGAATGTTTATCAATTTCTTCTTACGCTGATATGAAGTCAATATTTTTTCATGTCAGCGTAAGGAGAAGTTGATACTGGTGTCCGATCCAAAAATAAAAGTTTGGAGAAAGCCCCTTATCGTTTTGTTTATTTTTGAGAGCAACTGAAATTCAATTCATTCTATCGGCGATATCTTTCTCAATTTTCACGATATTTGCTTGGGCTTTTTATAAGAGTAGCTATATACATTTGGCTAATAAATTATGCAAAAGACAATTTGGTAACGCATGCGCAGTTAAACATTGTTTAGTAAAAATGCTCATATTTCATCAAATATTTAATATTTTTCTATTCTGATTGCAGGGTGTTGTCTGTACTGTAGTTTGTCAAGTTTCCTGGAAATGGCATTGCATTGGGTTGAAAATCTTGCGTGTTATAAACAAAAAACTTACGAAAACATTTCGACCTTTTTAAAGAAACCTTTATATCTCCATGAATATACGTGCTATTTTCATACAAATGAACACAGAAAAGTAAAACAAGCCTCTTAAGCATATGCTACAGCTACAATGCATTTCAAGCATTATTTTTTACAGGGTGATTACAAACATTATTTTTTTGGTTCACTTCTTTGCTGGTCCCCTATTTGCCTTCGGGAGAAAACCTTCGCTGAAATATATGATGTAAAAACCTTTTTACACCCCTGAAATTTCAGGATAATTCGTCAAGTATTTTTCTAGATATTCGACAAAACGTCTAAATTCAAAGTGTCCGGTCATTAATGGTAATATGGTATATATCTTTGAAATTGATGTTTTTTGTTATTTTAATTGTTTGTTATTTTTAGGTTGGTAGTGGTTATTAATGTTTTTATTATGTTATTTGTTATTTTTGGTATGATTTTGATGTTTGGTATTTGTTCTAATATTTTTTCTGTTTGTGGAAAATTTTGTTATTTTATAATTATATAAGAATAGGAGTTGAATTGTTTTTAAATTAATTTGTTATTTTATTGTATTGAATATCTTTTTTGTTGTTCTTGTTGATTTGGCTTATTTTTTGTTGTATTGTTTGTAAAGGATTCTATTAAAATTTTATCTATTAATGCTATTAGATATTTGTTTTTTATTGGATGACTGGACGACTAATCCATCTACAAGAATCTTTTCAAAACTATATCATTTTATTATTTGCTTTTGTGTATTTTAGTTTACTGGTTTTTACATTAAAAAAGGAGAACACTAATATCGTGATTCATTATAATTCTTTCTGCAGCATTCAAATTCACTTCAGAACGCTAAAAACTTTTTTGCGTATTAAGAGAAAAAAGAAATCACATGCCTGTAGATCTGGTATGTTTCAGCAGGTTTGGTAGGTTTTGGTATGGATGCCGCAATTTATAAGTTTTAAAATTAGACATTGCTGAAAAATTAACGAACTTCAGTTAAGAGTAGAGTCGGGTCGTTAAGTACAATTGCCGATAATGACGAATTTCTCAACTACGCGTATTATCAACTCATTTGAATTTACCTAAAAGGAATAATTAAGCTGCCTTAAAAATATAAGAGAAAACATCTCAACCTTAAGAATGTTCAGTTCCTTTGGCACGATTTCAGTTGATTCTTTCCAAATAAAGTGAAGCATTCGCACTTTAATCGTCCTCTATCTAAAGGAAACCCTTAATCGAAAAGTAATTACATCGTTTTAAATTATTAAATTTCAATCTAACGTGGTTTCTACGTAAAGGGCTTCTCCTGACTGTTAATTTCAAAGGAATTACCTTCATTACTGTATTAATAGTTAACCAGCTTCTCCAAAAAATTTTAAAAAATTTCCTACAAATTTTAAAGATAACGCTCGGGGCGATTTCACTGAAAGACTTCCTTTTCCTACAATTAGAGAAGGAAAAAAAAGATAAGGTTTAAAAAAATATAAAAGGATCTTTTTTGTGTGCACATGCGGTTTTTTCCTTTTTTACTCCCCTTTAGCGTTTCCATTTTATCTCTCTTTTAATTCTTCAGATAACAAGGGTTTTACAAGGAAGAGATCTTGAGGTCAACGCCGAACAGCCGCTTCCAAATGGACTTCTTTTGAACCGAGTTCACCAATTAATCCTCCTAAAGAGGAGAACACTGTCACTAAATTATCCTTTTAGAAAAAAAGAAAATAGGAAATTACAAAATTCTTAAACTGAGGCCATTTCTTACGTAATCATATGATTAAATGAAACTCCAAACCCAGAATCATCATTAGAAACTATCGGTTAATCAGCTGGAACTCATAAAGCAATTCCATCGATTGGGCTTGGTCGAAGAGCCTCTACAGCTACCCGCTATCGCAGCTGTGTTGCAATCAGTTGACAAGTGAAATTACAACTCGATGTAACATGTGATTATTAAAGGTAGCTTAAAAAAATTCGATAATTCACTCTATGAAAAGGGGGAGAAACCGAATCTAATGTAAAATTTATTGCTGTTTTATGGAAGCTATATTGATTACTCCAAAGACACAACTTAAACAGAAGTACTTTTAAATTTTTCAACTCGACTCTAAGAAAATATCCTGTCAACATTTCTTTATAGTACATTTCTAAGCTGAATTCATAGATCTAAGCTAGAACAATATCACGAACCTGTAAACGCTTTAAAAATTAGCTAGCCACAATTGAACATAAATATCATCTGCATATTACTGAGAAACTCACTAATGAGCATTAAACACCCTCAGACGATAAACCTGACATCTACCAATGAGTCCATGATTTAGGAATAAAAAAATCGATGCTCAAAGTCAATAGCACAAGTCAACTCCAAATATATCTTTTGAACAATATGTTAAAAGAGCGCAAACCGACTGCCACATAACAAACAAGTCACCTACCCACCTAATGGAGAATGTAACGGAATGTGCTAAGAAAACCTGGATGAAGAAGACCTGAAAAAGCAACACATCGATCTCAACCTAGCCTTGGATAGCCTTGAGTTGGCAGCACTGATATCAAGGAAAAACGAATCCGATGAACGTTCTCAACCAAGCAGAAACTTAAAAATTAAATACAGAAAAATAGTACAGAAATTCCACCGCCTGGAATCGAACTAGGGACCTTTGGGTTACCGTCCCGATGCCATAACAATTAAGCCAACGTGGACACGAAAGCTGTCGCTATCAAATAATGTACAGAGTGTTGCATATAAATACAGGGTGTTTCAAAATTATGTACAATAAATTTAGTGACATATTCTTCAGGTCAAAAGAAGACGAAAATATTCTATAGCACTTTGTCTGGAAACGATTTATTTACGCAATACAGCCAACTAAACCCGTGGCTCCAAATTACAGGAATTGTTCAAA
>JAHWFO010004499.1:1795848-1977082 GCA_023313115.1 Rhysida immarginata | reverse complement strand
CAGAAAAATATTAATTATCGATAAAAAATCGATATTCATGGTTATGGCAGGGCATATTAATGAGAAATATCTCATGACCAACAATGAAGCCGTGAAATTCAGCCGTGATTCCTCTAGGCAAGATCTACATTACTATGAAGTTTAAGCCCAGGTGTTCCATTGACATTGGGGTCAGTTTTGCGGGGGTGGTAGTCACGTGGTCTTTAGAACTATGCCAACATGTGGCTTGTAATATATCATACGTTCACGTTTGGATAGAAAAAAACTAGGATTTCTAAATAAACAAGAGACGAAAGAATGAATCTTTTTTCCATTGTAGTACAACAGAAACCCCAACAACAATGAATATTAGCTTGTTCATTTATTGTCTATTTCACTCAAACAAATAATGGCTTAACTTCTGGACAAGCGTGATATCTAAGGACATGGCCATACCCAGGGGAAATTGATCACCTTGCCAACTAATTCTGTTGCTTGGGAGGGGCCCCGCGGGGGGGGGGGGGGGGGGGGGGCAACCCTCTCGGACCCCCCCCCCCTTCCGAAATAAAATTCTGCGTACGGCCCTGTCTAAGGATCGAGTTATCGAGATAGACGTCTTTTTTACCATTGTAAAATTATTAAAATGTGAAACAGGAGTTACCCTCAACTCAAATCTTGAACTCGATCGATTAAAAATAAAACGTTCCCGGGTCGTTAATGATTTTCTATAAAAACAGAAAACGCCTGCATTCGTAACTCAGCAAAAATCTCGTACGAATCCCAGTTCGAAAAGCGCATCTGATAACGACGATTCTTGTTCGTATTCCAGAAAACGGTGGGACAAGTCCTCCTCTTCCTCGTCGGTCATAATTTATCACCCCCCACCAACAAGATGGGCCTTGAAATGCCCCGAAGTGCCATACTTGCCTTTCAAGAAAAGCTTACGGTTTAAGTGTCTCCAGGGTTTTCGCTCAACGAAATGCACTCAAATCAGCCAATTACAGTTGCAGGCTCTCTCTCTACTTTTCTCTCTCTCTTTCCGCCATCTGATTTACGTTGGCTACACACGACAACGACGACGACTAACTTGTGAACCCCCCCCCCCCTCTCTCAAAATGGTAAAAGGAAATTTCTATCAAGAGCAGGACGCTTTGTTCGGTCTTCATTATTTCATTCTTTGCACACACAATAGCGGAAAAAGCAAAACCTTTTAACTCTTTCAGTCATAGTGTCCATTAAGATGGGCATTATTCTAATAACATCATGATGCCCATGACTAAAATATGAGCAGCTTGCGATGCACAATTTTAAAGAGACATCGCTTTCCGTCCATTTCAGCGCCTTCTAATTAAACATTAAAAGTGAAAATGTGTAGGATTCTCGCTTTCGAACAACATACAAGTGCTGATCGAGACTTCTGAGTGTAAAACACCGAGTAATAATCGTATGACAAACAAAAATTTATGAGAAGGTAGCGTGAGTAACCAGCGCTCGTTATTTATTCCATTGACGCATAAGGAGAACTGGAGCGTGGCAGCGCCTCTGCAGCTGTGGAAGAGCTGAGTTTTATCCAATTTCTTACCAACTTATTTCAAATTCTAAAACACCTAAACAAGGATAACAAGTAAATAAACAGACAAACTGCGCTGTAAAAGGCGGAGAGGGATTAGTATCTGCTCAGATCTAGTAGGCTATGAATTAGCATCGGGCTATCAAATTAAGGGCTTTGAGTAAACAGTACATGAATCAAATAGAATTACGGCTTCCAGATGTAAGTCAGTTCAAACATAGCGATAGGTTCCTCCAACGCTGACATTCATTTCTATGGAAGGTTAAACGGCGAGGCGGGTTCATGTGATTGATGTGGAAGCGTTGACATCGGTGATCCAGCTGTGATCGGAGAGACGAGCATCCATTAACAGCATTCAAGAACATGATTATCGAAACCGAGCAAATGTGCCTTAAAAGTCTAAAGATAAATGACAACTAAACTAAAGCCAAGCGCATTTTTGAACACCACAGTATAATCGGGATGGAGAAAAAAGTCCTAGTTCTCTCAAAAAGTCACTAACTGATAGTCTGACGCTAATACATAGCAACGATTAGCATTCTAGCATAATTTACTGTTCTTGTGATTAGTTTAGTGATTATTTATTTAATATTTTTGAGTTTACTTAATAATTTAATGAACAGCCAGTTTGGCTCATGTTGCTGAAAAACTGTAGACGAACCCTTCCAACTAAAGAAAGGAATTGTCGACAAAGGGTTGCTTCATGACAATGCCCGATCCCATTCAACCTATCAGAAGGTATCATCCTATCAGCTGACTGGATCCTCAAAAGGCGTGACATCCAGAGTATTTAACAACCGCTGAACAAAATGATCCACAATCTTTATCTAAAAGACATAACTGTGACTCAAAGCAAAACAATCGTGAGCGAGATCGCCGTCGTTTAGGACGACATCCACTGTGCAAGAATCAGGGTGTCTAGCAAAACGATTTCGTAAAATTCCCTGACCATCAGCAACAAAAAAAGTCTATCTGGATAAATATTATTGACATTTTTCAAATTTTTCGTTCCTATTTCGCATTTTTTTTGGCTGATTTCGTAAAATTCCCTGACTTTTCCCGATTACAAAAAAATCCCCTGATTCTTCCCGGTTTTCTCGGTCGCTAGTCATCCTGCAACAATTGACAAATAATTTAACCAAGGAAGATCCGGGGCATATCTGATAAAACCATGCCTCTACTAAAACCGTCCCTGATTTCTACAAAGAATGAGAAGTATCCTCTACAGTGGTATCTGGTACATAGGTGAACTGGAAAACTAGAAGGTTATATGATCTGACGAATCACGATACACGCAGCTTACTATCGACGGCAGGCAGCCCCATGTAGCAGTAGATCCAGCATGCCTTATCAAGACTATGTTCTAGTGGTGGTGTTATGGTAGCTTCTCCTGCAAGGTATACAACTGGTCACCGATAATCAAGGAAGATCCTATGCTATCCACAGCATTTTTATCTTGGAAACCACTGTTCATCAATGGTACAGGAAGCAAAGATCCTCTTCCAACATAACTACTAAGAAAGTTAAGAGAATGTCTGGTGAACGCTTGGTCGTTCATTGACTTACAAGTGCTTCAACACCTTAATGACTACCAATCAGCATACATGCTGTAACTTGGGCCTAAGGGGATCCAATAAAGGGGCTTCTATACACATTCGGTTGTGTTGTAGCGAAGTAGAACGTCGAGCTGAATCAATGGATTTGGCATGCCGTATCAAGATAACTCGAGTTTCAGGTGGTAGTATCATGCAATGTCTGGAGGGTTCTACGGACTACCTAACATTGTTGCCGACGAAAACCATATTCTCAAATGTTCCAATCGATTTCACACACACCATCTTATTTCAGTGCTTTCAAATAACACGACTGGTATTTTGCAGTTCAACCTAACAGGACTGGTGACAGGAAGTTCGTCACACTGCTAAGCATATAGAACCGAGACAATTCAACCAAATAACCGTTGGAAACGGTTCGCACAAGCTCAGCGACGAAAGCGATCATCATGAAAGTCGAAAGCATTAATTCGCGTCCGAAAAATTCGCTGCCTTCTCAAACACAGCCTTTCCGATGTTTCTAATGCTCCGAATAAATGTAGAGTAGCTAATTTATCAACCATTATTGTGCATAATTATCCCACAAGCTCTATTCACATCAGTTGACATCCCACAAGAGGAGAACGAAAAACAAGTCAGTTAAAATTCGAGAATACCAATTTTGTTTCATCGTTCGAGTTTGTACCGCCTGACACAACTAACTCATGAAAGTTATCATCTATGTTATTGCTATGTCATCAGACAGCTGACAGTTCTAACTTCATTCTAAAACTAAAATTGATCGATTTGGTCGAGTTTTGGACATTTTATTATAAAACAAGTTGGAGACGAAGACTAAACTATTAATTTTCGCCATATTTTACTGTTTTACTTCGTAAAGGGAAGAACGCTCGTCAAGGTTGTGAAAAATTGCGTCAATATTATGATGACAATGCTCTACATGAACGTCAGTGATGATTCGCCTCAAAAGCGGACATTCATCAGAGGAAGGATATGCACTCAGTGGAAGTGTCGTATTTTTCGAGCTCCTACCAACAAACAATTGGACAGTTTGAACAAATCCGCAATTCAGAAACGTCCAGAGCTCGTTACTCGTAAAGGAGTTGTGTTCCCTCACGACGACGTAATACCACACAAAAGTCTGATCATCCGTTAAAATTATTAGATCTTGGATGGGGTGTGTTGCCACACTTCCACTTGTTTCGTTCTCTTCAAAACTCCTTGCGTCGTATTAATATTCAATTCAGAAGAGGCACCTGTAAATGAGCACCTTATTCAGTTTTTCGCTGATAAAGACATTTTGAAGCTAACTTTAGAAAGATGGCAAAAGGTTATTGAACAAAAGGGTCAATATAGTATTGATTGACCTTTCGTCTTTATAGAAAAACAGAAAAAATACGTCATCATTTTTCCGACAACCCAATTGGTCAGATTATGTAGACGCTACTTGTCTATGAAAAGACAGCAGGAAACAATACAAAAGAATTTTAAAACTTTGAGCTCGTTGCCCTTCTTAAAGAGCTAAATGGACCATTAAACTCGCATCAAAATCAATGTTGGCGGAATGTAGATTCAAACGTCATCATCCGTAAAAGGAGAAAAGGGGTCAAAAGAATTTGCGAAAAGTTGTTTTCCCTGAAAACTCAGCGCACAGAAAAGGCGAAAATGCTAATGAAAAGAGGAAGGCAATAAGGAGGGTGGGGGCTGTGAAAAAGAAGAGAGAAAACGGAATTAGACTGGAATAAGCTAATGAGGAATGGCAAGGCGAAACAGGAAGTTCAGTACTCTCTCATCTCCTTCCGCAGGGGATAGCGACTTTGCAACAATGAAAACGAAAGGAAAAAAAGCGCGAGAAAATTGATTCCTGAAGCTCATGCGAGAAAGCTGATTGTTGGAGAGAAAGAGAGAGAGAAAGAAAGAGAGAGAGCGCGCGCGCCAAGTTGGGCCGAAGACAAATGTTCGGGTGGGTCCTACAAAGCGCATGCAAATGGCGTCTTGCTAACAAGAAATGGACTGGCACTAACGGAATTCGAATAGCCCCGAGTTTAACCCTGAAGACGCCCGTTAGCGCGCATGCGCCGGCTCCATGCACACGCAAACGCTTCGCCCCAGACTTTTATGGCGGCGCTGAAATTTAATTTTCCAGCAGTTTTGCGAGATTAGGAATAAAATTAAGCCTCCTTGAAAACAAAGAGGGATAATGCTTGCGCATTTCACCAACCCCTCCTCCAAGTTCCCTCCAGTTCACTCCAATGCCCGCTTTTCTTATAATTTCACTTTTCTGATTTCTTTCTTTAGAAATTATACCCCTACCCTCCCTCCTATGGACCCTTAATTTTGAATTTTGTAGTGTTCTGATAGCTGCCATCCACCCAGGACGTCACTTTGTCGCTTATGAAACGCTTTATCTCTTTCAGGAAACCCATCTGACAACATGAATACTCTAGTAAATGTTTAAAGCCCCTTCATGCAATAAATGCTTTATCCAGCAGAGTTATTGTGCAATAAAATTGCGTGTCATAAAAATGCTCCTGAAAATATATCCCTTTCTTCGCTCTTTCGCTAGTCCTTTACGGGTCGAACGTAGCTCAGATTGCTAAGATAAAAGTTCTGGTTACATAAGGTTAAAAACGAGAAGATGTTCCAGAAGGAATGGACAATGAATTAGAAAACCACCTGTTTGATAAAGTATTGAAGCACTTGTAAGTCAATAGAAGAGTGAATATCAGGGAATAATTCCATACAAACGGAAGAAGCTCCACGCCATAACACCAGAATCATGAGTTTCTTGATAAAGTAAGCTGGATCCATGGCTTTATAGAGTTCCCGCCAAATCCACTGTCAACCTGCGGTAAAAAACAACGTATATCTTGGATTTTCAGGCTATATAACCAAAACTCAGGGGTTTTCATACAGGCATGCGACTATCGAGTTGAATCCGCTTCAATTCCCGGCGAAGCATGGTTATGCTGGTTATGAGCCGGGAACAGCCTTGGTTAAATCATTTGTCAATTGTTGCACAGTGGGTATTTTCTTTAAGTCAAAGATTGTAAATCTTTACTTGCTTAGACTCACCCAACTCCTTCTTAAAAAAAGAAATTAATCCTAAGGAGGAGAATTAATTAGAAAAAAAGAAAAGAGCTCCATCATCTTTCGTTTCTCATCATTTCCGATCGAATGAAGTAACACAGGCCACGTGTTGTCACTTGAAAGCGAAGACCACGTGCCCTTACTCTAATACTCCGATCCCGCTGGGACAATTTGCACCAAACTTCATAACAATGTAGATCTTGCTTTAAGGGAGACAGAATACCAAATTTCAATCGTTTTACATACTTATATACCGTATAAACTAAAGGGCCCCGCTAATGGAGTACCACATTCCTTTAGTAAGTTGCATTCTGGATTTCACCTTGAGCGTCAAAAAACGTAGAAAATACGAAGGGGATAAAACGGACAAGGTAAAACCAAGAAGTAGCTCCATTCTTCCGCTACTTTATAATAAATGAAATACAATTACAGAGCGAGGGGAAAGTTTTAGATGAGGGCTCTTAAACAACCATAAAATTTCCAGCTTATTTCACCAATCAACTGTTCAATCAACCAGAGATTTCGATCTCGGGCGCATTATTTAGCCAAGCCAACCAATTCTTCCGTCCGCCGAGACCGCCGCCGCTGCTATTGTTCCGCAACGCAAAACGATCTATCCCATTAAACCGGATCGGTTCAATAAATTTGGGAAATTTCTGATAGAACATCTTCCCACATCAATTTTACACTAAACACGTACACCTAAAAGCTCTAATAGCTCTAAGCTCTAATAGGGAAATATTTTAAGCCACAAATAACAATATTTTAATAGCATCAGGTGGGGAGTCTTCTGCACGTTGCATATATTAACTAGATTAAAGCTGATCATTTAAATACATGTTGTCCATAAAGTAACCACATATTTTGCAAAATAATATGTGCAGCTTATTAGGAATCTTATAACCACCTATTTTACAATTTTTGAATTATAAAAAAAAAGATCAGTACGTACATAACATCCATTGAACGCAGTAAAAAGTCTGAAAATCTAATATTAAAAACTTTAATTATAAATTTCTACAAAATTCAAAGTAATCTGCTCTCAGTCGGAACACAGATTCAGCACCGAATGGGTCATCTTTAGAACAAATTCATTAGCACGATTCCGAAAATCACAGTTCTGCTACGAAAAACAAAAATTGAAATGGTGGAATTGTACATTGGTACAGGCCTCCCAGCAGTACTGCCTCCCACAATGACCTAAAATTAATTCTTCTTGCATTCACCAAGACCCAATTTTGCAGTCATTGTTTCTTAATTATCTTGAGGATTTAGCCGAACAAAATTTGGTCCCATATTATTTTCGCGAAATTTCAACATATCAACGCAAAAACTGAAATGAAAAATTGAAGATTTCGACTTTATTTTACTGCGCATGCGAAATATGCGAACGAATTCTTGTGCCAAAATTTGTAATGCAGTGTTGGGGACGGCTAATTCGGCTCAAGCGGCTCAAGTTTTCACGATGGAGGGTTTGCACGTGAATTTTCAATACGAAACAGGATAGAGTTGATGTTTATATGATATGATGTGATATGACAGTGTATATGGGTATTGTTAATAATGAAATCGCTTTCTACATCTCGCTTTTATTTTAATAATCCATTGCTTTCTGATAAATTTTTTTTTTGAAAGTCTATTCCAGGTTAAAAGGGAAGAAAAAATTTTGCCCTTGATCTTCCAGCATCCAGATACAAAAACAACTTCATCGACCCATTTCTACTTTTTCTAACTTAAGTATTGGCGTTCTTCATATTACCAGCAAGTAATATCAAGAATAGGCCTTGACCATAGCTCCCTAGATAGTAAATATAGGGGGCTATGCTTTGACCGTCCCCATGTTGCGATTATAAAAATTGTCATTAGATGGCATAGCAGCATTGTAAAACTTGTGAATTTCTTTTGGAGGAGGGTACGAGAATAATAACTCCAAAATGGATCATTAGAGCCCATCAAATTACAAAAATCCTTTGCCGGAACCCTAACCTAACCTATTCCTTCATTTTTAAAAAGGCTTAGCCAACTGTCATTTTTAATACGTCAAAGCACAGTATTTTATTCCTTTATTTTTTGATTGCAATACATGGGCTATTAATTTCATTTGGTTCTGCTATTTGCCATTTTGGAGGAATAAGCTGCACATAAGTGGTCACATACACACATATAAGTGTAAATATTTTTTTAAAAATTTCAAAATATCTTCTCGAATCATAAGAGGGGAAAAATTTTTGTGTTGGAGAAACAAACACAGAGCCCACCACTCTTAGTTAGTGATCGGCCAATAAACCTCATGCAAAAAAAAAGATCTAAGGGTTTTAATCTGGCTACTATGACTAATTCATCAGACCGGGAAAACATTACTTGAAATACAGACATTAGCCACTGAACTATAAACATATGTAAATTAGTTATCCGTTTTCATGCAAAATAGTTTGAGGTCATGTGATTCAAGCGTGTACTTATTTAAAGAGAAGTTGAATGTGTCTAAATATAGGACTTTATCAGCATGGATAAAAACGAGGACCTCAACTGATTTCGAAAAAAAAAGATGCTCGTGTAGCCGGAACCACGACCAATAAAACGACGCAGCTCATTCACTGCATTCTCAAAAAAAAAATAAAAATAAAAAAAAATGCGAGATCCAGGTGTTCAACCGTTGGGCAAAATGGAATTCTGTGGATCAAAGACAATCCATCAAAAGCAGAGCATCCACTATTCAACAATTGATAAATGATGTTAACCAAGTTTTCCAACCAATATTTTTCAGAACACATGACTATACGAGAAACCCCGATTTCTGCAAAGAACAGGAAAGTTCCTCTAGAGTGGTATCTGGAACGTCTTGACTGGATACGTGAAGAATGAAAGAAGGTTATGTGATCTAAGTAACTTTGGTAGGCAGAGGGTTTGGCGGATCCCCAAAAAGCAATGAATCCAGAATGTCTTATCAAGCTAACTCAAGGCTCTGGTGATTGTGTCATCGTATGGAACTTCTTCTGCTGCTATGGAACTGGTCTCCTGATATTCGTGGAAAACTTCAGTGCTTTCATGGACTACCTGGACATTTGTTACACACCTTGTTGGTTCAGCAGTGGTTTAGATAGCAACAAGACGACTTCCAACAGCAATCTGTACACGCTTAGTGTTCCACTATTTAGAAGTGCTTCAACTGCTTATTGACTCTATGACCCATATTCAGAGTTAGCGCTAATGCTCTTGTTCAAACTATTGTCAAGTACAAATTCAATATTCTGGAATTTTATTCAACAATGGGTTTCAGCAAGAGCATTAGTGCTCATTCTGAATAAGGGCCTTAGTCAATCTGAATATATGCTTTAATTCGGACCAAAGGGGGGGAATCCTATAAAATATTAAAAACATGTTCACTCTATTTTGATCTTCTTTGTTATCACATAGGTACGGACGATTATAATAAACATTACGTTTATCTTCATAAACTGTCTCATTTCAAATAGCTAATTTTTTCTTCTTTTCCGATAACAAAGCTATTTTTATGTAAATGACTAATGACATCAAAAATCGGGAAAAACAAGGGGGAGCGAGGGGGAGATAAAATTACTTAAAGAAAAAAACCGAATCCAAAAACACGAATTAATGAATACCAATCGAAAAATAATGAAGAATAAAAAGTTCGGGGATCACGAAAAAAAAAACAGTCGTCGTCAATGGGTGACTATTGGACGACCAGATGTGGCATGTCGCCGTCATCTGATCCAGGACCGTTTCTCCCGTTCCTCTAACGACGGACGAGTGCGCAAGCGCAGAACGGGGATTAACGAGGCGTGGTTGTGTTTGTGCTTTGGTTCTCGAAGGAGGAGATGGCGGGAGGGGGTAGTGTAATCATCGCCAAGGATTTTTATTAGAACCCCCTTCAAAGAAAAATCTTAGGCAGGCCTCTCTTCAAAAAGGAGACCGGCCCCCACCATAACGGGAAACCGAATTATTATAGGAAATCATTACTTTCAGGGGGGTTGTTTGCATCCGAAGAAAAGAATACATAAAAAAAGCTCCTTTATCCCTCGAGAAAGATGTAAATCGAGAAAAGAATAAAAACGCTCCATTCTTCAGAGAAAAAAATTTTCTTATCCCCAGTCTTAAAATCTCAAACTTTTCTTTGTCCTGTAAAAAAAAGAATCAAACTTTTCAGCTTCTAATGAGCAATTGGACTAACCGATAAAAAAATCTTTTTCTTTAAAAGGTGAGAATTTAAGTGGGATTTAAGCCAACTCTTTTTCAAAAGACCTTCGTGTAAAGTTTGGGGTCCCCGACAAACATCGCACTGTCATGGAGAACACAAAAGGCAGTTATTGATCGAACTGGGTTGGAATCGCTCCTCAAACAATTAAATTTTCGGCTAAGAACACGATTAGGCACAAAGTCAAGCAATTCCAAATTTACTTTAATTTCTCAAAAACTGTTCAGCAATGCACTTCAATGAGCTGAAGCGTTTGCAATCGTATGAGAAGTCATTTAACGTTTAAAGCCGGATTCACACGTAAAGAAACTCTTTGTGGGAACGGAAAAGGACTTTTTATATAGCTGTCGAACAGGAATAGATCATACAATTAAAAAGTTTTGAGAATACTTTCAACATAAGCAATAACGAAAAATGGTAAAAACATAAAAATTTTAAAAGTGATGTTGGAAACACTGAAGCCATGCTTCAAGAAATTTCATTTAACTATATAGGGTGAATACAAAAGTCTGAACCCCCCTTTTATTTTTTGAACCGAAGCAGATATGTCAATTTTGATGAATCCAGTGAATAGGAAGTTGTGGGTGGCCTATCCCGTGGTGCACTTTTCATCATCCCAAATATGCAAATTAGGACACATTCAAAATTTATCTCAAAAACCGTAAGGGATAGAGAAAAAAATCCAATTGCAAACTTGTTCAGCATAAAAAAACAAACAAAACAAAAAAAATCATCCAAATCGGACCAACCAATCACCCACAATCAGAAGATCATGTTGACCATTTCCGGAACAGTGTAGCTTGCCATCCTGGAATTGTTCTGTCTTCTGTGTGCTGAAACATGCCTTTTATTTGCTTTTCCGCATGAAAGTGAATGTGAGTATGGTAATTTATGTTAATTTTTTGATTTGCATGCTTTACATGGTGGAAATATCAACATTCAGTTTTCCTTGTGCAGTGTAACTGTTTATAAGCTACAAACAGTTCACCACGTGATTGTGGGTGATTGGTTGGTCCGATTTGGATGATTTTTTCTTTGTTTTGTTTATTTTTTTATGCTGAACAAGTTTGCAATTGGGTTTTTTTCTCTATCCCTTACGGTTTTTGAGATAAATTTTGAATGTGTCCTAATTTGCATATTTGGGATGATGAAAAGTGCATCATGGGATAGGCCACCCATAACTTCCTATTCATTGGATTCATCAAAATTGACATATCTGCTTCGGTTCAAAAAATAAAAGGGGGGGTTCAGACTTTTGTATTCACCCTGTAGATGAAAAGGAAATGAAAAAGTTAGATAAGGGGGAAAAAAAGGAAATTTCAGTTATGATCATTATAGTTCATCCAGGCTTAGTTTGCGCGTAATGTGATGGCTGTTTCAATTGTTGGACATTGTTACAACAAAAATTAAACAATACATAACAATTAACATGCCCATCACATTTCGCGCAAACTAAGGCTGGATGGACTATAGAAGTCAGACATCCCGGAATTTTAGAATTTTTTTTTGTTTTGTTCGGAATTGCTGAACAAGTCTTCAATTGGAATTTTTCGTGTATCTGTTACGGTTATTAAGATAGAATTTGAATGTGACCAAATTTAATTATTTGGGATGATGAAAAGTTTACCATGATATAGACCACACACCACTTCCTATTCATTGGATTCATCAAAAATGACATATCTGCTTCGGTTACGAAAATAAAAGGGGGGAAGGGCTCACTTTTGGATCCACCCTGTATGGAGGGAGTGCTATACAGCAATGGTTCAATCGTAATGTAGAACTGCCCAAATATCAAGGTAAGTTGTATACGTCATACTTCTGCTGCTGAAACAAATTGGCTCCATTCAAACCATGAAACTCCCTCCTCCGAACTTAACAGTGGGCACTCCGCAGTAAGCATGAAGCATTCTACGGGAATCCGCCAGACACAAACTCGACCATCTGATTGCCAGCATGTGTATCGAGATTCGTTCATAAGACGTGTTTCCATTATTCCATAGTCCAAATAAGTAAGCTAAACGGTACTTCAAATTGACAATGCTGATGTGGAGCTTAAGAGCTGCAATAGGCCAGAGAAACTTACTCAGTTCCCAGCTAATTGGTTTACTGGCGATACTTGAAGTGCCATTTTGAACTGTCTCAACAGGAGAATTATTATTGCATCGTTTCACATGTGCTAGCATCGACAATCTCTGTCCGTCATTTATTGGCCTACCACTTCGCTGAACGGGGTATTTGCTGAACGAAAGAAATTCAACGTTTTATTACGCTGAAACTCACTAAACTATGAGCAGCCCGAATTGCATCAATATGTATCTATTAAGGCAAGTTTTTATTTATTTTACCTTAAACATTACAAGCATGTAAATTAGGACATGTAACATTGTCTGGAGGGGTGTCCGGAAAATCCTCACATATTGTATATTTATAGATTATCCATGTAACAAATTCATCAAACTTTTCTAACACACCTTGCAAGTACACATATGTAACTGGCAAATAATTTAAGCCGTTTATACGTTAAAAGCAAGAGATAAAGATTTTTATTTGTCAGCAATTACTAAAATTACAGAAACATATTAGGATTACCAAGTCCATAAGGAATTACACCCATTTGTACTAACTGTACTAAATAATTCAATTTAGCAAAATTAACTTCTTTGTTTACTTTTAAGGCCAGAATCCCATTACGGTGATGAAAAATTCAAACTTCGGAACTTTAAGGAACGAATCCCCACGGTTTTCAGCGACTTGAATAAAGCATTCCTCTTAATGGAAACGTGCTTTATTCCATGTAATCCCAAAAGTTAAAATTCTCCTTAATCCCGTGTGTTTGGTCTCAAGTTCCGCCTTTGGCGACTCCCAAGAAGCTTCACAGCCGATGGAAATGAGAGGGAAACAACCTGCAACTCCTGACGAAATCGATTGAATAGCAGATGTACATGACGGAAAAGAAATTAATTAGCCTAATACATAATTATGTAAAACAAGCTGTCAAATGCATTTTTCACTTCAAACACGCACGGGTTCCATAAATAATAACTGGGTTCCTTAAATTATTGATGAAAAATAGAAAAGAAAATTCCACAGCCTGGATTCGAACCAGGAACCTTCGGCTCATGCCGCCAACACGCTAACTAATTGCGCCACTGCGGAGATAAAAGCATAGCGCTATTTACATGGTCTTTGGGCTTGGTTAAAGCAGCTACTTAGTCCTCAGGCTGGGAGTATATACTCCCTTATATTAGTTTATGTAAAAAATAACCCATAGTTTACATTCTAAAAATTCGTGACCTAGATCCGAATCACGAGTATCTAGCATATCGCTTCTACCAATTGGACCACCGCGACATGGTACAGCATCTCTCTCCAAATGCCCTAAGGACTACTAGTAGTCATATTGGAAGCCCAATGACAGGACAGGTATCCGGCTGGAAAGGTCGGGAATTCCTCCTTTTAAACTACCAATAAGTTGATGAAACTCACAAATGAAAACTGATGTTGGCGGAAGAGCCTGTCACTCCCGAGAATAGCAGAGGATGATACATGGGTTTCATGAATCACTAGATCCAAATGTCTGGTGTATATAATCCAAGAATTTGGAATAGTATCATGGGGTTTGTTTTGCTGGTATGGAATAGGTCCACTGACATTACTAAAAAGGTCTAGTTACTAACAGCAATAGGCCTACAGCAGTTAGCTACTGACAGCAATTAGCTAGTCAGAATTATAAGCCCAAGATCAGTAAGGAGTCGTCCAAAATTACGTAACGCAAAATTGACTCATTTTAATTCCCCCCCCCTCTCCCTCAAAAATTACGTAACGCTGTGTTCGGCTCTCACCCTCAATGATTTTCCCAGTTTATTTTATTAGAAAATGTAGCACAGGCAAATTTACGATTAACTGACACAGGCAAAATGATGATTAAAAAATAGTCTTCTAATGAAGAATGGGGAAAAATGAAAAGTCCTCAAAGCACTTATGAAGGGTTTATAAGAAAAAGACATTTCAAAATACCAAATTATAACAGGGTTGCAGCAAGAGGCGTAAATTGGCTTGCAATGAGCATAAACTGAGGAAGATAAGAACATCTCAAAGTGGAGGGAACAGAACTCAAGCCACCAGTTCTACAGGGTGTATCTAAATCCTGTCACAAACTTCTGATGGCGATTCCCCACAGCGAGATGTAAACAAAAGTTTATATAAACATGGTTCGGATAACGAACCGTTTGAGATTTCCGCAGTTAAAGGTGAAGTTTCAGCAGCTGGTGTTGTACTCTGTGGATGGCAGGTGACTTGCGGCGAAGCTACAACAAATGTTCAAAATGACGACCGTGGGACGCAACACACGCATTGAGGCGACGAAACATCGACTGACGTACTCGTTCGAGAGTCCCTGACTGTCTCTTACGGCGCTGAAAGCATTGTCAATACGGTTCCAAAGCTCATCAACCTCCTGGACAGTTGTGTCATATGAACCCATACGTAAAAGTCAAGATCTTTAGATCTGGGGACCATGGTGGCCATGCCTCTGGGAAACGAGCGTCAAGTACTTGTGCTGTCAAACTGAAATGCCAAACCGTTTACTACAGTACCCGTTCACCCCCCCCCCCCGGATGGGTGTTGGGGGGGGGAGGGGGTAATAACCAATAAATGGGATGTTACTTCAATAGCTTATAGCTTCCCCGCATGTCACCTGCCATCCACAAAGCAGAAAAAGCAGCTGCTGAAATTTCAATTTTAACTGCGGAAATCTCATAAACGGTTCGTTATCCGAACCATGTTTATACGAACTTTTGTTTTCATCTCGCTGTAGGGAATCGCCACCTGAAGCTTGTGATAGATACACCCTATATATGCAATCCTTGTAATGTGTCTAAACGATTAAAAAAGTTGTTATAAGAAGTGAATGTGAAAAATAAGACAGTGTATCTTCTGTGATCATTTTTATGAGAATAGCACGTATATTCATGGAGATATGAAGGTTTCTTTAAAAAAAATCGACATTTTTTCGTTAGTTTTATGTTTATAACATGCAGGTTTTTCAACCCAAGGCAATGCCATTTCCAGGAAACATGACAAACTACAATAGAGACAGCTTCTGCAATCAAAATATTAAATACAATATGAAATATGAGTCTTTTTACTAAATAATGTTTAGCTGCGCATGCGTAAGCGTTACCAAAATAACTTTTGCATAATTTATTAGCCAAATGTAAGAACTACTCTTATAAAAAGCCCAAGCAAATTTCGTGAAAATTCAGAAGGATATCATCGATAAATGAGTTGAATTTCAGCTGCTCTCAAAAATAAAAAAATTAAAAAACCGATAAGGGGTTTTCTTCAAATTTTTATTTTTGGATCGGACCCCAGTTTCATATCGTGCAAAAATTGTTCAAGAATGGTTCCAGGAGCATCAAAGGAATTTACAACATTAAATTAGAAAGACGCATTCACTTCCATCAAACATGATCGACTTGAAGGCAAATCTCTACTTGTAATCTTGTGGAATTTATACCCGTTGTGTAACTAAGGCTAACGTATTATTAATAAAAGATCTCATTAATTCAGCGGCCAGTGTGTGCGTCGAGTAAATGCTAACGAGCCAACATTTACATATGATCTACATCGGGAATAAGTTCCAAAAAAACACCTTATTTGCATATTAACTATTTACAAAGAAGTTAATTCAATTAAAGAGAGTGATTATTCAGGAAACAAGAAGAAAAGGCCAAGATTAATTTATGGTAGTCTGGATCATCATCAAAAGATGATGCTGATGTCTGACGTTAATTAATGGCTATATCTGCTTATGATTTCATTTTCTGTTCTTAAATTTTGAATTACTGCATACATCGCTGAAAGCAAGCCTACTAAAAAAAATTCATTTAATTAATTCACTTAATTCCCTCGACAGTTATGCCATTTCCGTTTCCTTCCGGGCATTATTTATTCATCAAAAAATAAAATTAAAAATTAACTCCTCAAGTTCCAAATGAGTAGAAACTAATTTAACCTGAAGACTGTCCGAGTCCCTTCCGAATGAAAACATCAAGTGTAAACGAGCGTCCCTATTTATTAGTGGTTTCAACGCGGGCGACAGCGCGAGGAGGCAGTCTCTCGTTCCTGGAGCCCGCCTCACTAACCAGGCCCTGATCCTGACTTAATTACGATCCACCTACGCCGACGCTTGATGCCCCAAAAGCTGCCTCTCTGATGCGTCCAATCAGGCGTTGGTCCGTCTCCGTCGGTTGGGATTTATGAAGCGAGCTTACCAATTGACTTGCACGGCCCTACAAAATTGAGGATTCTATAGAATAACGGTGGAGATGAGGGGAGAGGTTCTTCAACTTCTTTAAAAAATCTCAAGGACCCCCTTTCTCCATTTTACCATTCAGCCTCCATTTCCTCTGCACTCTCGTTCCCATCCCTTTCAATCAGTGACGATCGCTCAAGATGCACACGCTGTAACAATTCAATATCCGTTCGACTCGATGCTCTTCATTCCCTACCCCACCTTAACGCAACCCCACCATAACCCACAAACTTGCCTCTTTCTTTCCATTTTATATTTTTATATCGATATCTCCAGTACGTTCCACCATCTTTCACATTCATGATCATACACCAAGAAATCAATCCAGAGCTTTAGGATTACGCTTGCATAACCCTAACTCCACGAAAAAAAGCAATTAAGACCAAAAAAAAATCCTCTAATAATCTAGAACGCACAACCTCACATTCTTTCAGGTTCCATTTTCGAGCAACCACCTTAAAGCTCCATTGCCACCACCATCGTCGTTGGAGTTCTCATTTCATCGATCAGTCCATTCCACTCCCCACAATGGTTCCATTTTTTTGTCCCCATTTCAGTTCTTTGTTCACACGTGGCCTTCCCAAATATTCCATGCATTCTAATCCCTTTATTTCTCAAGACGAGGCAAGAGCTATTTTTCGGGGCCTGGGAAAAAAGTCTCTGGTTAAGGGATGGAGAAAGTCATGTACCGTTCTAACGAACACCTTTTTTGCTGCTACTGGCATATGAATACACATTCGATCTAACATCAAAGCTTCTTCAAAATTTTCTTCATAAAAGAAGGTATGTATGCAATACTCTACTACGATAGGAAGAACAAACATGCACGAGACTGTTCTAGTCAAAAATGGGACAGCCAAAAAAAAAAAAAAAAATTCTGGAATTGTGATATAACACTCTAATGGTAGGACATAAAGCAATGCCCACCTAACCTCCTTCAAAATGAGACCAGTGCGCACACAGAAACATTCCATCTATCGATCCTGCCTTTGTTGAAAGCACAGGCGGAAGACATGTTCTACACACACATTGGCCAATGAATTAGAAATATATGTTTCATACTTTACTGGGTCCCACTTGGCCAGAATAAAATCATCACAGTCAAAACAAGACCAAGCGTTTACCAGACATTCTCTTAGTTCTCTTAGCAGATTTGTTGGAAGAAGCTCTTACTGTGGGATATTTCCCAAACATTCTCTATGAGAATTTGAACTCTGGGGGGACTAGGGTAAATGATGGAAATCATTACCATTTAATTAGAACCACTGCTGAATAGTAGCATTTTCGTCTATGAAGAAGCCGTCACATGCAGGATAGAAATGAAACATTGCCTTTGTCGGCAATAATATTTAGGTGTTCTTCCTCGAATATCAGGGCATCAGCAGAAGCTTCATAATATGACCCCCATCCAATCCGTTGCTTCATGGGGCTCCTGCCAAATTCTACCTGATGTGGGTCAAGACAACGTGGATCGCGATTCGTCAAAATACAGGGTGGGCCTTAAGTCGCGCACCAAAGAATTACGTGAAGTGTGATGTGAAACAATGTAAAATCAGCAAATGGCGACCATTTAGAGCATTTGTGATTGTACCATCAACGTGTTTCTTAGTTCATTAGTTAAGCTTGGTTTTAATAAAATAACGTTTATTATTATCAGAATTGTTTTAAATGCTTGGTGCGCGACTTACGGCCCACCCTGTATATAACTTTCTTCCAGTCTTCACGTGGCCAGTCACTACGTTCCAGACACCAACCATAGATGAACTTTCTTATTCTTTGCATAAATCAGGGGTTTTAGTAGAGGTATATTCAATTCCCAGCGCAAATTTCTGCCAAATATGGATCGGGAACATCTTTGGTTAAAATCATTTGTCAATTGTTGCACAATGGATGATCGGTTTTAAAAGACTGCGGTCTCTCTCGTGATTGATTGTCTTTGAGCTATAATTATCCTTTTTAGACAAAGACTAACGGCTGAATATTCTGGATATCGCACCTTTCGAGAATCCGCTGCTTCGTTGTTTCAATCAATCTTATTTAAGTCACATGAGTGGAGACGAACAAATGACTAATCCCTTAATCGAAGTTAGTCAGTTACGTTCTACTTCTTGATGCAGAATTTCGAAACAGGAATGCCACACTTAAATCGTCAATGTCACGAAAAACTTAATAACGTGACAACTATGAATGACAGATATTGCATTCGATAAAGAATTAAATAAAATATGTTGATGAGCCTGAATGACTTTATGCTGACATCATCAGTTGATGCAATCGGGGTGTAAAGTTGAGTCACAAAAATTTGGGCAGCGGCGAACATTCAATAGGTCTAGCCCCGGCTTCCTTTGTTCAAGCACACGTCTGATTTGTTTTGTCTTCGGTCATTCGGTCTTCTTGGGCCCCCGTCTCTCGATTTGTTTTCTTGTTGATGTTATCTTTAATTCTTCTGGTATTTAGTATGCATAAATTTGGACGTTTGTAATTTTTATGAATTCCCACACTTCGAAGGCCTTGCAAGAATGCCTTGTGTCACGATTTCTAATAGAATGCGTGATGAGTGAACAGATAGAAGGGAGGTGATGACTTGATAATGAAAACACAATCTAATAAAATAATTGATAAATTGAGAGATACAGATTCTTTGGACAAAGATTTAGTCCAGGAATTCGGTTGTCTTGTTCTGAATCGATACGATCAGGCGAGGGCTCCAGGAAATCGGTTGAAGGACTCGATTTCTTAGAAGTGCGGACGATTGGTAGGTGAGCTGTGACGAATATTTTGAGTGATCCGCCGTGGGGATGCTTGTAGAAATAGGCAATGACATCACCGCGTGACAAGAAAGCGGCGACCCAAGAAGAGAAGACCGAAGGGACGGTCGGCGAAACTCCGTTTCGTGGCTCGATGCCACATAGCCCGAGTCACGTGATCTCTCGATCTCTTGGCTCTGATGGCGTGACACTTTGAGAATGTTTTGTAATTAGTTCATTTAGGGTTTGACGAAAGTGTCTTTTTCTTCAATTAGTTTCCAAACATTGAAGAACAACATGTTGCTATTATAGATAAGTACTCCTATTTAAAATAATGATGGTGTGAGGGTCGTTCGGAAAAGATTTACAATGGCGCTAGTGTAGGAGTACTAAACAATGAGCGTACATACCCGCTTGTTGAGAGATCAACTGATACTAGTACTCCGCGTATCCACTAGATGGCTGATGTAGCCACAAAGAGTAGCGAATGCTCGGCGTTTGTTCATTGTGAAGTGAAGAAGCACATGGACAATATCGAATGTGACTATGACGAAGAACGACGGACTGCGTGGTTTCAGGAATCAGCAACGGCGATGGAGGAAGTACTCACGCGAGGTTTTCTCCAACATGACAATGCGCCACCTCACACCAGCAACACAACGAACGCAAAGTTGGCATCGCTGTGGTTCATTGGAGTGGCGCATCCACCATATTCCCCGGATCTTTCCCCGTCGGATAATGCGATGGGAACTTTGCGATCGTAATGTTCCTTGTGTGAGGTCGCGCATTGTCGTATTGGAGCAAAACCCCTCATGACCATTTCTCTCGTAGCTATGTGACTCAAAACTCAAACTTCTTTGAATTTAAACGAATTAAAACAAATTTACGCAGGTCTCATACACGTCTCTAATTCATTCGACTGTGTCTATGTGTGCGTGTGTGTTTATAATAAAAGTCTTAAAACATTAATGATAGTTTTACAAGGAACCATTAAACAATGTCCAAAGAGTCAGTAAATAAATGAAAATTTGAAGATCCTAAGCTTTAAAATCACTTAATCACATTTTGCCATTACAGTATACCATTGCGGGGTTCCTTCTAAACCCATTCGTGCTTTGTAAACTGACGTCATGCGATAATATTTTAAGAAGGTCCCGGCAATTCTAAACCATCAAGTGAACGTCAAAACCAAAGACGATCTCCCTTTCGAGAGATAAATAATAAAAATAAAAACAGAATGCTTTCGAGCGGCAGAGAATTCCTCTAAGCCTATCCTACTCCGCTTTCCAAGCTCCCCCTCAACCCATCCAACGTATCCTTAGGGAGACGTTTTTACTACGCCCACCCAACTCACAGACCAAAAAGACGCCATCCCGGAAAGCTCCAGTCTCGGGGTAAATTCCAACAATTTGTGCATGCGCACCAGATGGAAAGGACTTTGGAGAAGTAAAAAAAAACATGGAGGGTGAGGGGGGAGGGGGTTGAAAGAATCATGGGCTGCGCTATCGTTTCTTGGAGCATTAGCCGTTCGGGGGGATGTAGCCCTGCGCCACGGAAGAGTGACGCCGAGCGGTCTGTCCCTCCCTCCGCTTGGCAACTAAATAAACGCTCCGTGACGGTGGCATTAAGCACTCCAGCTTCTGTCAGACGGAGATGACGTTACTTAGGGAATGTCACGAGTTCTCTGCCAACAGAACTCCTTTGCTTACTCCCCCCTCCCCCTCAACCAAGATTCCGCAGAAACTCCTTTCAGAATGACACTGCTTTCAAAAGACATTAAAACGACATTGAAGTGCAAACGAAAGCGCATTCCATTCAAATATTCATACCCTTCAACCTGTTTTCTCTTAAAATATTGAACGGGTGAGGTACCCTGTATAAAAGTAAGCAACAAAAAACACAAACACGGCCATAAATGCGGATCATATTACACGCAACAGCGGCTGACGACAAAGTCACTTAAACGGGTGAATCTCGTGCTCGTTTCTTTTTGAATTATTCTTTTTGAATTATTCACTAGAAATTATATTAAGTTCCCTGAAATTGATGAAAATTTCAGCAACCACATCTGTACTTCTAGAAAATCATAAAATTTTACTCAAAAGACCAAAAACAAATATAATGATCGAATGTCACTACCTGGCTTCACGTCTTCACTTAAATGCAGGCACAGGCCAAATTTGTCGTTGGCCTCGGCGGCGTGAAAACTGGTACCGTCTAGATTTGTGTTGGGTTCAAAAACTGCTGAGGTAGCGTCAGCCAATGAAATCAATGCATTTTGAATGACGTTGGCAATCTGTCCAAGATGGCGACGCGTTTGGATAGGAGCTCCTTTGGATAGTATCGTTTGAAGCGAACATCATCAAATAAACAGCAATACCCTTGCTTGTATCTCCGTCCATTTTTGTTTATTTGCAAAGGCGGAAAAGAAAATAAAACAAAACACTACGCCCAAATTTTTTATGCGTCCTTTATGGGAAAACGCTAAGCGATCGAAGAGACTCTTGGTGTATAGCGCAACGCGCCGCCACAGTGGAAACTGATCGGCGGAATTATCGCTGCGTTCCGCTTTCCGCGGCGGTTAGTGGGAACCGGCCTTAAGGCTTTGGAGTTTGCCAAGGGAAAGTGGAGAGATTGACGAGAAGTGGAGACAATCCCGACTCGAATAGGTCTGGGAAATAATCATACCGGCAAATCTAATCGAAGATACCCCTGTAAAATTATTCGACGAGCAGGTTAGCTGCGTCTTGACGAGCGGTCTGCCCCTCCCTCCGCTTTAGCGGGAAAGTAGCGGGCTGTAATCGCGAAAGTTGTTTACACTATCCACAAGCGAGGCTGTGCGCGGGTAAGATGAGCGCGCTAACTTTCCCGAGCTAGCTTTCCCGGGTGGTGCGGCTCGCTTCACGAAAACGAGGCTCATTCCGTTGATACGATTGAAACATAAAAAAAAATGGCGGAAGATAAGCTATGGAAGAAGTAGAATGGGAAGCGAAGCTCGTAACAGTTCCAATGTTAAATCAGTGAAATAAAAACAGCGCCAATTCCCTGCAGTGGATGAGTCGAAATGTGGTCAACTTCCCCTGTTCCTCTCACTCCCCGTTGTTATTTTAATTGCTCCCATGCCAGAATGCCCTCCGCTGTTCTGCCATGCCCTCTTCCTCCCCCTAGATGATTTTTTTAAAATTTCCTTTCGGTTCGAAAGTTGCGATAGATTGCTCTTTTAGAATCTGCCTTCCGTGTGCTCTCCATGTCGATGTTGGACGTTAAGAACAAAATTTTCGATGAATGAAGAGTTATACAATTGAAAGGCAGACATTGGAGTTACTTAGCAGCAAACTGTCCCCTTGGCGATCGCTCTTCCACAATGTCAACTAAGTGTCATTTTAATTCCTGACCACAGACCACAGGAGAAGTGCCTATCCTTTCAGTGACTCTGACTTAACCATGAAAGGAGTGACGTGCAATAGATTCACTTTCGCTTCATTACGTTTCGACTCATCCACTAGGATCCCTAGTGTACTTTTTATTTCACAATTTCTCGGGAGCTTCGCTTCCCAATCTACTTCTTCCATGGATAAGCCGGGCAGCGAAGCAATGGTGTATGTGAAAAGAATAAAGGTGAAACTCATTTTTTGAGTTTATATTATTATTACTGACATGTTGGCCTCCATGTTTGTTACAACGGAACAGGAAATGACGTTTAAAATAAATCTGCCTTCGTCACTTACTCGGGAAAGATGCTTTTAATGTAAACAGTTAAGCGGCTACAGCCGGCTCTACCAAAGCGAGTTCAGCCCGGGTAGCCTTTCCTTCTTATAAAGCGTGCTAGTGTAAAGCCAGCTTAAATAAACGCGAACTCTTCAAACGGGCCCTTCGGACTCCCTTGTATGCCTTGCAATCTATTTTGTTCTGGAATGAAAATTCCAATTGCTCACAACCATAGTCACCAGTTCATCTCAAAGAACATGATCGTAGATGGAGCCACGGTTTTCGTAAATGTTCGATTGTAATGCACTCACGAGAATGCATTTATCAAAAGGACAATGCATCAAGCCAGAACATTGCATCAAGTCACAGAATAGTCCACCGAACATGACAATGATATCCCGCTGATATACGATTCTCAATTCTATTCAATTCATAAAACATTCGTATTCTCAATTCGACTGTAATAACATGATGAACCTGTTTGTAACCTGAATGTTTCCTGCCTTCTGGAGTGTTCCAAGAAGCATTCAAGCTACACGGGATGCAAAAGGAGGATCTACATATTCGCTAGTTGGATGTTCCCTTTTTAAATAATAAACCTATAGACATCTTCTATTTAGACTTAGAGCAGCAAGATCTACAAAATTGGGGCTTTCAATGACAAAAGAATCCAATGGCCTGAAGATCAAATCGAATCACGGGCTTTACAAACAGGAACCCACGACGAAAGTCGCCTATATCCCGGGTGATTTACAAATATATATACACGAGTCAAACAAAATGTTTTTATTCACAAGGAGAAAGTTAATGCCAAATATGTAGCACATAGATATACACAGGCTATTAAAGTGTCACCCAAAAGAGAAGGGGCCCTGTTAATGGAAATGCGCGCGTGGCGCATCACGTGGGAAAATGATTATAGAGGAACGAGGAATTAGATCGCGCGTGCTCGTTCTCTACCCTTATCTTTTTCACTTAGGCCTATCAGCCGAGTTTTCCACTGGCCGGAGCTATCTACGCATCCGATCTGCGCATCAGAGATGTTTGAAACCTCATGAAACCCATAAATGGCTGTTGTGCGGGCTGGCGGGCGGGGAAGGAAGGAGGGAGGGAGTAAAAAAAAAAAAAGGCCTCACTGAAAACCACGCTCAAGACATACGATGATAATGATGGTAAACGATGATGATGTTGATGTCGACGAGAGATAATGCAAAGAGGAAAAAAGTGGAGGAAATGAGGGGAAAAAATAGGAGACGCGATGATATCATTCATTTTATGCAATTTCTACTCCCGCTACAAGAAGACGTTACCCCAGGACATTACACTACTCGGAATCCCTACAGGACTCCGACTTTGAGCTTTTAACAACTTTTAAACAACATTTCTCTTAAGAAACGAAAACCCAATTTCAAAATAAACAAAATTGTAAGTTGCATCCATTCTTAATCCTACGGGGACTGGTGAACGTGATTACGAACTGGTTCACTCATCCGATAACAAGTTTGTTCTTCCTTCTAGTACTGCTTGAAACCAAAATGATCGAGCAGCCCTTAAATGGTAAGGAAAGAATTCCTTTTGATGCTTGATTCAAGCTCTTTACATTGATCCCCAATCTACTTAAGAGCACCAAATTGAATTCTTGTAGAGGCTCCTTGATTAGGTTATACATTTAAAACAGCTAAGGGCTGGATCTGAAGGGCTATTCTGTTTGATGTAATTTTAGAGTTTGAGAAATTTCATTATGCAAATTAAAATTAACTGTTTTCCAGTATAACTCGCTAAATAAGCGTTTCTGAGCCTGTACGAGTTACAGGTATTGGACATTGAAACTGAAACACCTGGTAGAAATCCAAAATCTTTATTTAATAAGGTGTTGGGGCACCGTGGGCAGCCAGCACAGCAGCAACACGTCTTGGGAAGGATCGGTAGAGGTCCTGCACAGTTTGCAGAGGAATTTGCAGCCATTCCTCTTGAAGCACAGTTGCAAGTTCAGCACATGTACGCGGTGGGGGGAAATGTTTCCTCACTCGATCCTCTAAGATACCCCACACAGGCTCGATAATGTTGAGATCCGGCGATTGAGCGGCCCACGGCAGATGCTGAAGCTCATTGTCATACTCATCAAACCACTCTGCGACAATTTTTGCAGTATGAATGGGGCAGTTATCATCCTGGAACACTGCACCACCGTCTGGGAAGAGTGTTTGAACCATAGGGTGTAAATGGTCCTCCAAAATGGTCTTATAGTCCTTGGCAGTGATACGTCCCCCGAGAACAATTAGTGGACCCAATGTGTACCATGATATTGCACCCCAAACCATTACTGATCCACCTCCGTGTTTGACTGTGGGTGCCAAGCAGTCTGGGTTGTAGGCATCAGAGGGGCTCCTCCAGACGAATACCCTCCCTGTTGTTTGGAAGACAGTGTAGCTGGACTCATCCGAGAATATGACGCGTTTGAGGTCATCCAACGTCCGGACTTTATGCGTCCGGCACCACTGAACCCGCTTGGAGGCATTTGTACTACCGATGAAAGGCTTCGGTATAGCAACCCTGCCATGGATGTTGGATTTATGCAGGTAACGACGGATTGTCTTCGTGCACACAGGTTCCTGGAGGTGTGTATTCATTTCTGCGGTGATTTCTGCTGCGGTGGTTTTCCGCTTTCGTGCAACAACCCTGGTCAATGTCCTGACGTCTCTTTCCGACAACTTCCGTTTTCCCCTGCAGTTGCTCCTCCTGCACATGGTTCGTCCTTCCTGTTCATATGCACACACCACCCTGGATACTGTAGCACGTGAGACATCACAAAGTATGGCAGTTTTGGACACAGATGCACCTGCTAGACGCGCCTCAACAATCTGCCCTCTTTTGAAGTCGGATATGTCTCCCATTATAGCGCTCTGCACAGACAATTTGAAGCTTACTATCGAACTTTTCTACTGGAGTGACTACCAAGAACTCTGACACGTGATTCATTGATATGCATACGATTAATTACCTAGCAGAAGGTTCTATTCAGCCCTGGGGGTATCCAGTGCTATTTGCGAAGGTGTTTCAGTTTCAATGTCCAATACCTGTACATACAAGTATCCGCTGCTGACTAAGTGTTCCTAAGCCAGAATTAAAAATTTTACTACTTACGATTACTTACAACCGAATTGTCACATTCGACGTTGCAATGCATAAGGGTTGGATAAAAAGTAATGACAACACTACTGCTTCGTTGTTGTGGAGTTGAGAACGACAGGTCAGATGAGCTATACTCTTTTTCATAAAAAAAAAAGTCCGTTGACCTTTGTTCCAGTCAGAATGGAAACCAATAAGATGCAACCACTAGTGGTTCATTATTTTCTTCTGATATTTGTACTGTAGACACTTCAATAGGATTAAGGATTAGCTCACTTTCCTCAACATTAAAACCAAACTTTATTATTTTCATAGTATCATATTTTATCACTGTTAATTGAAACGTTACAAGCTTCATCTTAGTAAGTGCCGTCCATTTTAATTTAAGCGACGCGCGCGAGAGCTTGAAGCAATGAACGGAGTAACTAAGCGATAAGCAACAAATCAAACGTGTTTTCTGCGATATTCAGTCAAATACTGCGGAGCCTTAAAGTACAAGCTGTATCTATAGAGTAATAAGGATGATGGCAGCCAAGGCAGACGGTAGATAAACCCTGCTAATGTCGTTTCTTGCAACATCAACTTTAAGGGAAAGCGACGCCATTTTCTGGAAACAACCCCAATCATCCTTCATAACAATGCGATCTAACGTGACGGATTTTATGTGCCATTCTGCGAATGTCGTGCCGGAATTTATGCGCTATTGGCGATGGGAAGTACTGAATCATCCACCAAACTCGCGAGATATTACTCCGTGCGTTGACGGTCTCTTCGCCAAAATGAAAGAGCCACTTACAAGGTTGATTGGAAGCGGTGGCTTGCGCGGCGGCGGTAGCGCTTCGTTCAAATCGGAAGTGAAAAGTTCAAAAAACATGGCGTCAAAGAATCGCAATTAGAGCAGTGTTATTAAGCACCAAACCTTAATATTGCTGTACAATTATTCGTCCCGAAATAATTTATAAGGTCAGGTAAGCATCCATGAATACTATTTTTATTTAAAATTATAAAGCACCGCGATATATATCCGCTTACCAACACAACGTACGAGGGGAGTTCAATAAGTAATGCAACACATTTTTTTCTCGGCCAATTTTGGTTGAAAAAACTGGACATTTCTTGTGGAACATTTTTAAACATTTTCGCTTCGTCTCGTAAAGTTTCATTGACGTCCGATATGTGACAGCGCTATAGTGAGCTGTTAAAGTGGCGTCTACAATGAAGGTGCGTTCCAAACAACGGGCAGTGATTGAGTTTCTTTTGGCGGGAAACCAGGGCATCTCAGATATTCATAGGCGCTTGCAGAATGTCTACGGTGATCTGGCAGTGGACAAAAGCACGGTAAGTTGTTGGGCAAAGCGCGTGTCATCATTGGCGCAAGGTCAAGCAAAACTGTCTGATCTCCCGCGAGCTGGCCGGCCGTTCACAGCTCTGACTCCTGCAATGTCGGAACATGCGAACACTCTCATTCGAGCAGATCGACTGATTTTCATCTGTTTGGCCCAATGAAGAACGCAATCCGTGGGACGCACTACGCGGATGATGAAGCAGTTATTGATGAAGCACGACGTTGGCTCCGACATCAACCAGTGGAATGGTACCGTGCAGGTATACAGGCCCTCACTTCAAGGTGGCGTAAAGCCGTAGCATTGAATGGAGATTACGTTGAAAAATAGTGTTGTGTAGCTAAAAGATTGGGGAATAACATGGTGTATTTGAATGCTGAATAAAACAACCCCCTTTTTCAGAAAAAAATGTGTTGCATTACTTATTGAACTCCCCTCGTATCACTCGACAGCCTTGCCAAGGAATACTTTGCCGACCAGTTGGCCGAGAGGGCTAGGGGGTAGGCTTTCTAGTTCTCGAGTCCGCCTGGTCGTGGGTTCGAATCCCGCCGTGGGCATGCATGGTTTTTTGTTTGTCCCGGGCTGCGTACAGATATAACTTGTATAAAAGGCGCAAAATGACCTTAGTAGTCGATGCCAAAAATTCTAATAAACTATACCAACCAAAAAATACTGACCTTGGCTTTGCCCTCGTTTCTCTCGCGAATACAGGACGCCAGCCCCGGAAAATTTACGCAGAATACCAAATTAATAAGATGAAATAATAAAATAAGGAAATGGTTATTAATTAATATACAGATTCTTTTTTACTGGATGGAAATTAGCTACTAATTTAGAACATTGGGAAGTCTGCTGCTCCTTCGTAGTTCTATTGCTTTCAGGTGAAGTAGATTCGTGCGTATTGTTAAGTAGTTGAAGAAAGAAATTACGTCAAGCGCATTAGAACACACACACACACACAATGGAGTCTTTGTATGGCTTGTGTGCTCAAATTTTTTCGTTTCTGCAGTTTATTTTGAAAGAAACAAAATTTCGTGGTTTCTTATTTAGCAAGCATCAATAGCAGCTTTAGATGAGTAACATATTTCAATTTGGTGTGAATCTGTGAGGTACAGGTTTATAAAGTTCCATTATTAGAGAAAAACAGCTCACAAAAACCGCCGTTATCTATACCACAGAGCGGTCACTGCGGGACATCAACAGAGATAGACACGCTGATGGTGTAGACGCTAGAAGTGTGGCAGAAGATGGTAAACATGGGGGGGGGGGGGGAGCGATTACACTGAAGAAATTCAAGTGACAGTCTCCTCTAATAATAAAACCTTTTTAAAAATATAGCACTGTTGCCATTACTTCTTTATTCAACTCTTGTAAATAAGGGTCGAGCTTATCCAGAAATAATAGAATACGATGATAGTTTGGAAAAATAATGGCAGTGTTGCAATGAGATCGATGAATTCTCTTGCTCAAAGATGCCACGACAAACAAAGTGTCCATTTCGAGCCTATAAGTGCCGATCATTACGATAGCCAAATAGTTTTCGTTTTAAGATATTTAGACTTTTGTTATACAAAGTTGAATTATGTTAAACGACAAGATTATCAGACCCTCTACAACATGATGATTAAAAACTGACGCTATGCTTCAAGATTAAGTAATAAAATTTATCTAGTCGACCTGGATTCGAACCCAGACCAACGGTATCTAGAAAGTCGTCTCTATCTAATTTAATTATAGTCAACCCTCCTATGATGCGAGTCATTCGTACCGCGTTGTAAGGAAACCGCGTTTTATAGTTTTGCGATGTAATTGGATAAACAAAATCATGCGAACAAGCGACCGCCTATAATGTCGTCGACATGTTTTACTATCTGCTAAAATGCTGCATGGTGTCTGATTTTAGAGGAGAATTCCCTGACTAACTAACTAAAACTGAAAAAGTGCTTGAAAAAACATGGTATTTCTCCGTTATTTTGACCATAAAAGGTGTAATAGAAAAATTCATGCTATAGGGAAACTGCTTACAAGCAATTTAACTAAGCTGTGCACAGTAATACTATAGTATTAGAGTATCATTATAGGAGAATTGTCGCAATTTTGTTCCGCGTTATATGGATACCGCGCTATAGGAGGATTGTCAGTTTTCAACCTATTATAAATGCTCACTTTATTTGTATTACAGGTGATTATAAAATCACTATATATTTTGGTGAAAATTCCGTTTTATTGCAGCAATTGCAGAATGCATCAACCAGATATCATATCAGGATACATTCTTAGTAAATTTCAATGTGTCCCCCATGCATATCCCGGCACAGCTCCCAGCGTTCCACCGTGGCCCGGAAAACACTGCGCAACATTGCGGTGTAATGTCCTCCACCGCGGCTGTAATCCGTTGTTTCAGCTGTGCAATGGTGCGTAATCCTGACCTGGTACACCTTGGACTTGATAAAACCCCACGCAAAGAAATCCATGGGGGTCAAATCTGGGGACTGTGGAGCCCACAGTCTTGGCAAGCCCTGACCAATCCATCTGCCTGGGAATGCGCGATTCAGGTAGTCCCAACGATGTTGGCCAAAAATTAGGTAGTACCCCATCCTGTTGGAACGCAACAGTATCCTAAATCCTTCATCTCGCAACTGTGGCTCCAGGAATTGCTCCAACATGTCGAGGTACACGGTACCATTGATAGTCCCCTGGGCGAACATAAAGGGCCCATAGACCTTTGATCGGCCTCGGTGGTTCAGGGGTTGCGTGGTCGCCTCTGATGCCCGAGGACGCGGGTTCGACCCCGGCCGAGGACGACGAGGATTTTTTCAGGGGGAAAATCCTGAGATCACGCACTTCCTTCGGAAGGGAAGTAAAGCCGTTGATCCCGTGTAGTCGTTGATCACGTTAAAGAACCCTTTCAAGAAGGCCCCTATAACGCCGTCCTGAAATGACCATGGCAGTTGAAAAGGACGTTAATACCAAACAAACCAAACCAAACCATAGACCTTTGACTGTGTAACTCCCAGCCACACATTCACTTTGGGTGTGTTTGGGTGTGCAAATAAACGAAATTCGTTAATGATTTCACCAAAATTTATAGTGACTTTATAATCACCCTGTATTTTGGTTAATATTATCCATAATGATGACTATTTGCAATTACTATTAATTCACCTTCAACATACAAAAATATAAAAATTTATTTTGGCTCCTTGGCAAATCTTTTAAATTTAATTTTCAAATGTTTCCAAAGGAAATAAAACAAATCTGGTTGCTTAAAAATTTTCTCTTTCCTCCTCATAATTGCTTTTAAACAAATTAATTCCGATTCTTTTTCTTTTCCTCAGCCAGAACTTCTCTTGACAATAATCAGAGAAGCAAATTAATTAATTGCTTTCTATCTTCGCGGCCACTTTCACTTGCGCAGAGAGAGAGAGAGAGAGAGAGAGAGAGAGAGAGAGAGAAAGAAGAATGCTAAGAATTCAGAAAACTGGAAAAAAAAATTTCCCTTTGCAAGCGAAGATGAAAGGCCCAGAGAAATTATGTTTCAATGCATTCTCTTAATTAAAGAGATAAAAAAACACACAAGCCTCGTTTTTTACAAGTTTTTTTTTCTCTTTTAAATTTTTTAATCCTAATTTTTCACGTCATGAAAGAGAGTTGTATGGGCGACCATTTTTCACGTTCTTAATTGCAACAACCTATTGTCGTCGGCGAAATTTGTGACGCAGCCAGCCATGACTAAATGTATCACTTCTTTGTTTCGCCTCAAACTAGCTAGGTTTTTAAAATGCGAGCTCATACCTTCAGAGAAGTATTCGTAATGAGGATGAAGAAACCTTTCCTTAATTTAAGTTAGATTCATTGTATTACAAGCAAAACTGAAACGTAGGCCTGAAAAAGTACTTCCAGGTTACCCTTTTCTTTTCAGAAATATTCTTGAAGCAATTAAATTAATTTTAAAAAGTAAAGAAATAAAACATTTTATCAATGTGCTGTTGTTGCACATAAAATGTCGGATTTGGTAGTGAAACTTCAAACTAACAGCAGCTCTGTGAAAATGACTTATTAATCAAAATAGGTACCATTAGATGTTATACAAGTCTCCCATCGAGATACTATACAAGGGGCTGTCATAAAGCCATAACAATCAGTCCTTCTCCACATATGCACCTCCCAGGACTACACACTTTTCCCAAAGACGGACGGGCTTGATGGATGCAAATTTTATAGAAGTCCTCCTTTTGGCTGTTGAGGAACTGCTCCATCTCGAAGATGACCTCATCGTCGTCTTGGAAATGCCGTCCACGATTCTTCAGGCGAGGAAAGATGAAGTCGCTTCGGGCCACGTCGGGTGAATAGGCGTTCGGGCAGCATTTTGAACCCCAGCTCCGACGCAACGCGCATGGTCTCATGTGCGATATGTGCTGGCGCGCTGTCGTGCAGAAGTGTGATCCCTTTGGACAAATGATCTGTTCCATGATGATACGCGGTCTGAGAGACTATCGTCTCCACTTGCTTCGCATTTTATGGCTCCTCACAATAAACAGCCACTAACTCCTCATGGATTTGCTTAGCGTTGTTCCTCCAATTTTCCGACGGGCTGCGCCATGTTGCTCTGGTGGCGTTTAACGGTACTGCACCAAACGCCGCTTTGTATCCTCCAGCACTCGAGGGATGTCGCTTCCCAGTGGCACCACACATTTTCAAAAGCAATCGTTCTTTCAGGTGAGAGTGACATCACAGAATAATGTCGCTTATCGGACATAGAACACAACATCGTATCCTTCAGCTATTCTTTTTTTTTAAATTTCGTCAGATGGCTTTTTTATCCGCCGATTTTTTATTATATCGAGGAGAAAAATATATATATTCAGACAGAAATTTTGAAAAAGCATACGTTTAAGCATAGTGCGAAACGCTTGCACGTGCCGTGTTTGTGGTTCCACATTCGAATGTGAGCATAGACGCGAGTAAGGAGACGCACGTTAAGCGTAGACGTTGTGTTTACTCGGCATATCGAGAGTCTCGATACCCGTGCTTATATTTCATACTTCAGTTATTATAAGCTCTTATTCAGTATTACCGATGTACATGATTCTGTAGACTCGTCCACTGATAAATAAATAAACGATGTATGTACTGTATAAAATATTTATTTGTGGCACGACGATCGAAGACGCGATCGCACGATCGAGCTGATGCCAAGCACGTGGGAGCTCAGAAAGTAAACAAAGTGCGACATCAGCCCGATCATCCCCGTTCCTCTAGTAGTTCGCCCCGTCTACATGATTCAATTTTTCGGACTGCAGATTCGAAACTAAGTCACCATTTTTTTAGTCCCAGTCTTTTAAAATACACATAAATATGACTGGCATCTCTAAGCAAGAAATTATACAATAGAAATTTTTTCAAGAGAGAGAGTCCTCAAGAATATTAAATTGCATGCCAGTTTTAGAGTGGAAGGCTATCACATTGTATGCTAATGCCCAATTCATTTCTAAAATCCTGGCAAAAGAAGATCATTTAAGATAACTGTTCTCATAACAGAACTAATCCGAACATAGCATAGGGATGAAGATATCAATAGAAACCGAATCTCTCGTGAACAATAGGTTAAACTGCAATAGGATGATTCTCGAAAGGTACGATAACCGTTGGACAAAATGATCCACAGTCTTTGCCTAAAAGGGGCATCTTGTGGATCAATGGCAAATCACCAGGGAAAAACAACTTAGATCCCAAAGCAGGACTTACACACAAAGAAAGTGTTGCTGACTGGACTGCTTTCTGGACAGCAGTTGGATAGTGCACTTTGAGTAATGTATTGGTAGATTGATCAATCGCGAAGGCTTTCTTACTGCTACAGGACAAATCAAGATCGCAGACAGCTTTACAAATAAAAAATTATGATGCAGCTTCAGTGGGAAGCTTTGCCTCATCTTCAGTACTCCCTGGCATCTTTCCCCCAGATTATCACCTGTTTAGATCATTGGTTCATAATCATATGCGTATACGAATGCAGTTTAGAAATGGTCATGCCTATGAAGTAGGTATATGCAATTTAAATTTTCAACTCCAGCAACCAAAGATTTCTACCAAAGAAATGGCATCTATTACGCATAATCCGACCGTTGGAGACATGTTATTATTGATTGTGAGGTGGAAGGTATTATTTTTATGAATAAATTGAGATTATTCAGATTGGATTCCCTCATTTTTATTTAATTTTCCTTTTAGGTTACCTGAGTTAGTCCCATGACGTTTGATTTCATGGTTGATACTGATAACAACGATAGAATCAGTTTGATTCAACGCAACTTCGTTCCAAATGATTGTATAGGACTTGTTGATATCATTTTCTCACCAGCCTCTGTCTATCGGAATTTCTCCTCTTTTGAATGCTGTGTAATGCAATATCGTTCTTTTTTATCTCTTTTTACAAAATGTCGAATGCGCGTGGCGAGAGAAGGCGATCCATCTTTGAGTTTCCGGTGAAACGAGAACGCCGATAAGGAGACAAAGAAGCGCTGCGTCATTGCTGCCGCTCAATGTTATCCTCCCGCGAAGTGTAAAGAATAGCGAAACAGCATGGGGCGAGGAAGAAAGGACAGGTGCATACGATCTGATCGATGATTGGTACTTCCGCGCGCATCGATAGGTGAAGATATCGGATGCTCATAAATCAACTGCGGTGGTGGAAAATTTTAACTCGACTGCGACGATTTGCTTTTTGGTGAATAGGGAAGTGGAAGGAGGGTTTGCTAGTCTTTCCTATTTGATGACGCTGATGCAGTCTTATCGGCGGTTTATGCTAGCAATGTTTAGGATTGGTCGTGAAATTAATATGCTGATACGGGGAGATGAACTTGAGTCGGAAGTGCTTTGTAATAATCAGGAAGAGCAAGCTATGAACAGTTACTGGTAATTATGATACATTTTAGATAATTAATGAAGATAGACTTACACAACGAAATGCTAACTTAAAGACTAAAAGATAGTCTTACCAAATGGTTACCAGAGTGATCTTAACTTTCACATTAGTAACAAAGAAAATAAGAACAGAAACCACAATTCCACAAATGAGATTTTTAATCTGGAGCTACAGATATACATTTCGATAACAATTTCCTCTTTTTCAGCGTGTAAATTGGGAATACAAAGTGTGACTATACAGAGTTAAAGGGAAAGTCGACCTAGATATTTAAGGGCGTTATTATTTAGGTCGTGCCGATAGATTTGACCCTATAACCTGCTATCCAAAAGTTAACCGTTTTCTGGATATGTGACTTTTAAATTAATTTCAACTTTTTTTTGCTCTAATTTCAACTTTTTTTAAATTTCCAGACTCTAGGGTCCAATTTTTTGCTGTTTTTACGAAGGGGGTATGCCAGTTTATAAAAATAAATAATAAAACTTGAAACAACTTGCTATCGGTTTAACGTAGCTGCTTGATAACTATTTGAATTTAGATGTTTTCACTAAGTGTTTCCAACTTTGAAGCACGTTAATTAAAAAAAGTTCTATGGAAGTTATCTTGCAAAATAATTTAATAACTTCTACGTCTTTTTAACTATCCAAAAAAGGTATAATAACTACTAGGTCTGTTGAGCGTAAGTGCTAGTTCAAAATAACAAACCTTCGATAATAATCATTAGCTGTTTACTACCTGCCACCTCGAAACAATGAAAAAAGGGTCGGATGCACATTGTTTGCGACCGGGAGATACATTGTTCATTTGCAAAACATTTTTGAATCGTCTTTAGTCTGCTCATGCGATTCGTCCGTGGTAGATGTGCTATACCGTCCTCTTCGCAATACAGTATTGTCCATAAAAACGCTACTTGACTTGGATTTTTGGACTGTTTCGTCTTCTGACTGTGTGACGTGGCTCGTATACTGGATTTTGATCTCTGTTTGTGGATTGGCTGTTTATCATGGCAACGTTTACCAACGAGGAATACGCTGACATTCTAATGCGTTATGGTTTTTGTGAAAGAGTGTCTTCGCGTGCTCGTGATGAATACATAGCACGCTATCATGCTCGCCGAGTACCTAATGTTAGCGTATTTGATGGAACTTATCGAAGATTACGAGAAACTGGTTCTGTTCTCAGGCGAAGGACTGACATGGGAAGACCCAGAATCCATGACAGGGACGACGGCAACAAAATAAGACAGCTCTTTGAAGAAGACCCAACCTCATCTATGGACGGCTCAGTATTTCGCAGTGGACGGTGTGGTTTGTAATGCACACTGCTGGGCAATGCCCTTATCACTATACCCTCGTGCAAGTAATGCACGAGGACGATCCATTGCGGCGACTAGTCTTCTGTGGACTAGATATATCTTTTTTTTAAGAAAATTCTGTGGACAGACGAATCAAAATTTGACAACGATGGTATTACCAATTAACATAATGTTCCCATCCAACAAAAAGAGACCAAAAGGGTCACAAACAAGATTTAGCTTAAATGTGTGGATGGGAATAATTTCCAATTATTTGATTGGACCATTCTTCCTGCCAGATAATTTGAATGGCGAGGAACATGAAAATTTTTTAAGGAACAATTTACCCCTTTTGATGGAAGACTTACCTCTTTCCTTGAGACGAAACATGTGGTTTCAACACGATAGCTGTCCAGCTCACTACAGGAGAAGTATTCGAGCGTGGCTGGACGAGAATTACCCAAATAAATGGATTGCAAGGGGTGGACCCATACCAAGGCCGGCGAAGAGCCCTTATTTGACGCCAATGGATTTTTAAGTGTGGGGTCATATGAAAACTTTGGTATACGACCAGCCAACTGCGATTCAAATGTAGATATTTTGAGACAGAAAATAATTAATGCAGCTGATGAAATGAGGCGGCATCTTACAACTGAGGTCGTGAAAAGCGGATTACGAAAACGAATGACAATTTGTGTTAGAAATAAGGGCGGCCATGTAGAACATGAATTCTGCTTAATAAAAAATATTTTTATTAAATAATCATGATTTTTATTTTATTAAGGTCATTCTGTTATTCTTTACTTTTAAATAAACATTTACTCTGTGCGGTCTGGGACCGCTTTCTCTGACATTTTGTGTTTGATTTGCCTACTTACCTGAGAGTATTATACTCTTAAAATATATATTATTAAAATATTTTGCAGAATAACTCCCATAGAATTTTTTTAAATTAACATGCTTTCAAGTCTCGCTTTGGGTTTCAGCTTCATTTAAAGTGGCCGGCCACACTGTGAAGTGTGTTGTGAAAAACATTGTCAATATTTCAATAAATAATTATTGTAAAAAGCTTAATGCCATTACGTACCGGTATATTTTATGACAATTGGTTAAGCCTTTTAATTTTTTCTAAAGATAAATAAATAGCTGTAATATCCATATCAGCGAGCCAAAGTCAACAAATTTTACATATATGGACTCTCTCATTAAGATGAATAATTTTTGTAAATAAGTTGCTTGGATCTGTTGAGCCATTTTTGAGTTAAGTTTTTTATAACCCCCTCCCCAATTTTTTCCAGCTTTTCCTTTCTACGACAAAGTGGGGGAGGGGGCTGTGCAAATGTACCATTCCACCATTTCAATTTACAGTATTTTAATTTAAAATTTTCAGTTTAAAAGTTGGTACAAAACCGCCAGACCGCTGCCAGTCTGCAGGGGGCAATTCGAGACGGTTACGGTGGAATTCTTCGAAGCCCAATTTAGCTGGTACTCACTCAGTAAGCCTGACAGATGTTCTCACTCCTACCAAAGAAATTTCCAATATTCATACTAATTCCTGTATCGCAGAGGTCATAACCGGATACTTTCTCAATCTGTGTGCCTGCTCTCTGCACCAAACGCAAACAGTTTGAATCACCTCCTTATATGTAATTCATACATAATTTGAAGTAGAGACCTCGTATAGAGAGAGAGAGAGAGAGAGAGAGAGAGAGAGAGAGAGAGAGAGAGAGAGAGAGTAGCAAACTAACTCCTACCGCCATGTTTAGCTAGTGCTTAATGGGGTATACAGCACTCCGATTATTATTTAAGCACAATATTTCGCATATTCTTCATACAATATAGATTAAAATTTAAACGTCACTATTTTTGAATTTATTTTTAAAAAATTTTTATTCTCAAGTTGAAGTTTGCACATTATTTATTAAAATTTTAATCACTTCAATGTTAAATAAAAATTAAACATAAATCAAATCAAGAATATGGATTTTAGCAACAACTCATAACTTTTTACAAGAAAAACAATAAAATCCGCATTGAAATCAAAAGCTGCCATGTATTAGCAACTCGAAAGCATAAACATGACTGCCATGTAACTGGTAACAAGTTTGCCAGTATGCTTCTCGTCTTACGAGAGAACTATCTGAACCTGTACAGGGAATTCTCTATTTGCGCGCAAGCATACCTTGGAAGCGAGGCGTGCGCGAAAAAAAATGGCGGTAAACGGTAAGCAAAATCGTTAACGGCGCTCGCCAAAGAATTGCACTTATAGCAGTGTTACTAAGCACAAAACCTTAATTTTCCTACAATTATTCGTTTAGATATAATTAAAAAGATGAGGTAAGCATCCATGAATATTTATTTATTTTAAAATTATAAAGCACCGCGATACAGTTACCCTCACCAATCACGGCCTGCAGATTTACTATCTCGTAGGCCGTGCGCCAACGCAACGTATTTTCAGCTGCTGACCCCATTAGATCACTCGACAGCCCTGCCCTCGTTTCCTTCATGAATACATGCATCAGCCTTGGAAAAATTACGAAGATTACCGAATTAATTATTAAAATAAAATAATACATTGAGGAAATGGTTATAGATTTTTTTTTTACTGAATGGCAATTAGCTAATTTTAATAATTTATTTTTAAAAATAAGTTTGTTTAGAAAGTTCAGAATCCATTCAATTGTCGTCTGCTGCTGCTTCGTAGGAAGTAGTTCCATTGCTTTCGTGTGAAGTGGATTCGTGCGTATTTGTGAAGTAGTTGAGGAAAGAAGTTCCGTCAAGCACATTAAGAATTTACTTTTTCCACAAGAATTTACTTTTTTCGTGAATTAAATCACTGTATTCTCTGTTGTCATCAAATAATGTCTCTTTCTCTGTTCACACATAGTGAAGCCGTGACGCATATTCACATAGGAAAACATCACCAAAAACGGATAAGTGGCGCTGTTCCTCATTAATGCTTGTGACATCGTATGGAGGACACGAATCGTTAATGCTCGTGTATTAGCAGACGGAAACGGAAGACTCGATGTATGAATATACCAGGAAAGGTATCCAATGATGTTTGTGCATTTGCATCAGAACTTGCATGGCATGGAACCTTTAGGAGTAGGTTGCACCTCTTGTGAAACCGAATAGTGTCAACTAGTTGATGTATTTTTAAGTTTTGCTTTGCACTACTTCCTGTTCTGTATTCTTGCTGTGTCTTTGTGTCTACAGATGGCGTTTCAGCGCGATGTTCTCCACCTTCCCTCTAAGATACAGATAATATCATTTAAACGTTTAATTTATCAAGTGCTGCAAGGCAGTGTAGTAAGCCCATCCGCAGATGTCATTTAGAGCGTGTACAACATTTCGTATATCTAAAAGGCAATCCCTAAGAGAACCAAAAATAGTACATTTATTTTAAAAAATTCATGTTTTGAAAATTCCTTAAAAATAAAGTGTGCTGGGGGTACCAGAAGAGGGGTGGGGGTAAGAACGAAAAGAGGAAATTGACAAGGAGGACGATTTATTCCCACCTTTAACGCGAACAAATTTCAATTTCCTTTTTTCTCTCGTCGGTTCCGTCTCTTCACCCTATCATCCGCATAACAGCTTCGTCACGTATCGACGTCGGGTGAATGGCTGGGTTGGTTGGGTGGTGGGCGCGCACGTCAGGGGACTGTAGAGAGAAAGGCGATAAATGTTCGAGACGGACCAGGGAAATGGACGGCGATAAACGCACTGATGTCGGTGGGTCTCCGCGGACCGCCAATGATGGATGGACCACAAAAGACCATTAGAATATCGGGACATTATCGGGTGGTGAGAAAAGCGGGTGGAAACAGCCAAGGTAAAAGTGGCGGTGTCTCCGAAGCTGACCTCGGACGACGGGACTGTGACGCCACTGACGCTAATGGAGAGTTGGAGACCATTGTTGATCGAAAATTCCTTCCATTTCCGGAGGTTTTCAACCGAACGACAGAGCAAGAAATAAAAAAAAGGCAAAAGTGAGTCTGAGTCGGTGTATGTGTGTGTGCCCAGGTTGTTACCCCCCCCCCTCCTATAAACTAGTCAAAGACTGTTTCGAGTCAAAGCATAGAAAAGTTTTTAACCTTTGAAAATGACTTGTCGCTCACAACAAAATTAAGAAATCCTTTCTGCGCAGTTCGTTTTAAAAAGTTCCTGTCAATAAACTAGAATAATTCACAGCTTATTGCTTCTAATAAAAACTGTTTAGACCTTTTGAGCGTTTAGATTTTTGAAACGTAAGATTGTAAGAAATAAACAGATCCTTCAGAAAAGAAGCCTTGATTGCTATTCAGAGAAACTTATATTTTGCCCTTAAGACTTTTATATAAGGCGCCCGAAAAACCCTGTGTACTTGACTTTAACATGACGTGGTTATGTATCAGCTTATCTCTTAGGGATCCAAAATGTCTGTATGGATTCCTCCATGTTCGCAGCATAGCCTTATTCGCCTCTAACTTCGGTTATTCATTCGCAAAACATTTTAGGGGTAACAGTTCGGAACAATCCTCGCACGCTGCTTTTCCAGGCCGTCGTCGGTGGAGTATCGCATGACTCCAATTCTTCATTCATAAGAATCCAAAGTAAATTGACAAGTGTCGTGAGCTCAGGACTTGTAGCATGCCAAAGCAAAGCAGCTGACCCATGACCGATCCAGCAAATTTGGCGTCCGCACACGTCCGAACCAAATTTCTCCAAATCGCTGAATCAGATTTGGGTCAACACATTCTCCAGCACTTTTGCGGTAGCCCAGTTGGTAGAGACGACTCATGGTCCCTGGTCGAATCCAAGTCAATGAATATTTCCTTCCGTTTTTTCATTAGTATCTTTACCTGATGTTTATTTAGGATAAAAATGATAAAAGTTTCCTAGTTGTTGTTTCTCACAGATGAAGGAGACAGAGCTCCATAATGTACATATAAGTTTTTATTTTATAAAATTCATTTATGTGGAATAGTAGTTTCTTTTCTTCCTTTCTTGTTAACCTAGTGTCCACATTTTATTACTATTGGATAATATGTTGTGAGACCGGAAAAAAATTGACTGCTATGGACTTCAAGAGTGACATTCATCCATTAATCAAGTAATTTTATTAAGTTTACGAAGTAAATGTTAATTAATTTTTCAATTCATGTACTAAATTTACGAACTAGTTGAGAATGCGCAAGCTATCATTATCAAACGATCTTAAAAAGTTTATGAATAATTAAATGTGGAAAAATATGAATGAGTAAGTATTCGAAAGCTGCATGTCTGGATGAATGAATTAACACAAGTTTGTATATGGCTGAACAGTGTAGAAGATAGCGAGGGTATACAAATGGGTGCGTGAGAATAAATCGTGAAACCATAAACAAGAACTTTTTTTAACAAAAATGAACCGACTTCATGGGTCAAAAACCTTCCCAGAAGAATATTCAGTCGAATAGCGAAAACCCCATCCAAATCGGATCAGTAATTTTTGAGAAAATCGCGAACATACATATATACGGGTCAAAGAGAGAACCTCCCTTTTTGAAGTCGGTAAAAAAAGAATATTTATGTACAATCTATTATTAAAAAAAATTGTATTCATTCTCTCTTTTTTCTGTGTGGAATTACTCCTCTTTTACAAGAAATTACTCCTCCTTTTCAAGAAATTAATCCTCCCGAGGAAGGTATAGGAAAGTAGCGAAAGCCCTGAGGTTCATCTGTTTTAATCAAAAAATTGATTTTCTCGAACCTAACATTTAAAAAAATATTAAAAAAAAATCTTCTTTGGTTCCTCATAATTTTTGATCGTATGATATATCACATGCCATATTTTGCCATAGTTCTAAAGACAAAGTGACTGCCACCCTTACAACTCCGACCTTACTGGAACAATTTGTCCCAAACTTCATAGTAATATAGATTTTGCATAGAAGAATTTGCATATCGAATTTCACTCCTTTACATACCTAAATACAGACGAACAGTCGAAAATTTAGGACGGATGGACAGGCGGACAGACAGAAGGACGGACGGACAGACGGAAGGACGGACGGACGGACGGACGGACGGACGGACGGACGGACGGATGTACAGACAGATGGACGGACAGACGGAAGGATGGACAGACGGACACTGTAAAACCAATCAGTAGCTCCATTCTTCCGCTACTTTATAATGAACTCCGTCAACAACATTTCATTAAATATTTACGATAGACGGATGTAGAAGAAAAGAAAGGCAAGGCACAAGAGCTCTGGCATAAATTAAAAAATGAAAATTGAACACAGGGTAGTAAGATCCTAAAAAAAGCTTGCTTTTCGTTTAGAGGCTATCCTTTGTCAAAGCAAAGAGTTAAATTTGATAACAGGAGCATTAGAAGACATCTTATAATACAGACACAGTAGGGGGGGGGGGCAGAAAGTATTGGCTAAGAAGAAGGGAATCGTATTTTAACGACCGCCATCCTCACCCTCTACGAATTTCCAGAATTTTATAAACAGGATCAACGTAAAGAGAAGATAATAATATACTGGAGATATACTTCAAACAAATCGTAAGTACAAATGAGAACAGGGAAGGAAAAATTCCTCGAACCAGAGACGATGCCTATCGCTTGTACCGCTCTGGTTCGAGTCCACGTTTTTTCCCCTTTTCTCCTATATATTTACGATTTGTTTGAATTATACATACAGTTTATTAAGTAGAGGAAGAATGGAGCTACTTATTAGTACAATGTCCGTCTGTCCGTCTGTTCCCTTCATAATTTCTGCATTTTTTTGAGGTAGAAGGGTGAAATTCGGAATGTAGCTTACTATGGGCATGTGCACCTTCACTATTTAATTTGGTTTTGATTAGCCCACTGGGGTCGGAGTTTCCGGGGTGGGAATTAGAGGGGACCAAAAGGTCCACGTGTATTTAAGTAAAGAAGGGAAATTCGGTATGCAGATTCATCTAGGCAAGATCTACTAAGAAATTTGGGCCAAATTGTCCCAAAGGGATCGGAGATGCGGGTGGCAGTCACTTGGTCTTTAGAACTATGGCAACATATGGCACGTGATTTATCATTCGATCGGAAATGATGAGGAACGAAAGATTTTTCATTTTCTAAATACTACGTTAGAGACAATCATTTTTTCGATTAAAAAATTTGGGGGCGGGAGTTAAAAATGTTCCGACAAAGGGGTAAATTAGATTAATTCAGGGCTTCCGCTACTTTCCTATACCCTCCTCGCTAATTTCTTGTTATTACCTTCTCTTTGAGTTGAAGTTTCATCAATTTATTTTGATGGTTTAAGGGTAAGGAGGATTCCCGACCTTCGAGTTGGGGGCCTGCTCTGCCGATTGAGCTAATTTAGGACTTTAGGAAAGTACATTTGGATACATTGTAACAGCTTGGCAGTTCATTGCCCGGGATAACTCAATTGGTAAGAGCAGTGCCAGCGATACGCATGGTCCCTAGTTTGAGTCCAAGTCGCGAATTTTTCCTTCCCTATTCTCCTTTGTATTTAGGATCAACGTCCCAAAAATATTTCGACTATGTTTACAAGATCCAACTTCAGTTTCTGGATAAACCTCTCAATTATATGCTTGAACAATCATTTGGATTTAATGTAGCGTAACATCGGCGTTTTTTTATTTTTAGAGTCAGCATAAAGCTACACAAGAGTACTCTATTCATATTGTGTATGTCCGCAAAGGCCAGATCAGAGAGTGGCACTGTTAAATAAATGATGGCGGTGAGGACGTGAGAAAGATAAAGAAAACGTGATCTCGCCATGGAAAAAGGGGTGACAGTGAGAGAAAAATGATTTCAAGTTGAAGCCAGAGAAAAAAAGAAGGAAACTGTTCTTTAATGAAGACGGCCAACCTCCATGCAGGAAACAATTCAGCAAGTGTTCTCGCGTCGCAGTTTTTTTCAGCTCAAGAAGAGAGAGAGAGATGTTCAAAATCAACTTCAGATTGGAAAAGACAGCACACCAAAAAAAAAGAGAATGAGATGAAGAAGAGGAGACAAGACAAGTCACTTTCTCTCCCATCCTTTACCCCCATCTCGCGCACCCTCCAGTTCATAGAGAGAGAAGGAGAGAGAGGGGGGGGGGGGGGAAGAACAACTCCGCTAGTGCGAATCCTGAGAGTGATTCTCTCTTGGCGCTTCGGCCTAACAAGGCCAAAAGAGGAGGTTAAACGGGACATAGCGGCGCGTGTCGCAACGGATTTAGTTGCGATTGTTGCATGCACAAAATGGTTCCTTGTAATGCGCCGGCACCCTTTCGCTGGAGGCCAGGCCACCCCGAACGCTATTGATTACCGACGGGGCTTCCATCTTGTCTGAATGGAGAGATTTGCAAGTCAATGAGACAGGCATTCCGGGGGGACAGATTTATCAGAGTTGGTGCTGGAAGAGAAAGGCCTTGCAACACAGTTAAAGGAGAAGCAGCGTCTTTTCCGATTTCCATCTCTATTGCCTCCACCCAACTCACTACCCCTCCTTCACGTTACCCCATTTTTTTTCTCTCCTCCTTCACTCTCCTCCCACCAGTTCCATGGGAACTACCCAAAGAGATTACGCTCTCCTGGAGTCGATCGTATTCTTGGGCCACCAATTCCCGTCAAAAATCAATGGCCGATGGCTAAAAGCAGAAGATGAAGGAGGGGTCTGACTAAGGATAGATCCAGGATGATGGGAGGGAAGGACAGGGGATAAAAACGATGGGAAAAGAAGAGCCAGAGAGCGAAAAATTGAAGGACAGGGAATGGAAGAGTGGGAGTTCTGGAGAAACTTTAGTCTTCCCACCCGAACAGATCGAACTTTCTCTGAAGCTACGCAATCGATGAGGAATTCGGCTTTTTGGGAGGTGGGCCAATGCTTGGCCAAAGAGGTCATGTGCCATCAGCTCAAAGTCTTTTGGGCATCCAAGACTTTTCCTCCAGAAAAGATTGTTGGTAGAAGTTCCTCCACCCACTTTTATTTTTGTCAGAAGGGTATTAGAGAAAAGTTCCTTCTCCCAGACCTGACCTCTCAACCTTTAATACTGAAAAGGAATTTACGGCCCCTATTAAAGGTTAAGGGAAAGAAGAGACCCTTCCTTAACTTTATCTGGGGGATGTCATAATCATCAACTGTATTTCATTTCTACATGCCATGCCAAGTACCTACAACAATTAGTGAGTGCAATAAACTGTTCCTTACTTCCAAAATAGCCCTAACAACAGTTAGGTTCTTAGATTAATATCTAACAGCAGTTAGTTATAGATAGGCTTATTTTTGGAAGTAAAAAACGCTATCGGTTCACTGCTGTTAGGCCTGTTGTAAGAGCCTTTCTATTTAGGGCCTTTCAAAGAAAATGCGAGACCCAAGGCAACTAATCACGTTAACATATATTGAAATTACTAAGTTGAGCCCATAATACAGGTCGAACCTCGCTATAACGAACCCCACTATAACGAAATTTCACTCCAATGAATTATTTTTCTGGTCCCGCCTAATCTAACTAATCTAATGTACAAAAAACTTCACTTTACCGAATTTCAGTTTAACGAAATTTCACTTTAACAAATACATTTTCGAGCCCCCACACACTTCAGCAAAACCTTGATGTAACGAATTTTGAGTCGATACTCGATATCGCCCATCACTTCATCGCTTCCAGTCCAGCACATGGTTTCCAAGCATGGCCAAAACGACAACATCTAACCCTTGAAAAGAAGCTGGAAATTTTGGAAGTTCTTGCTTCTTCTGGCACACGCAAAAATGACATAGCTGCACAGTTCGGAATCCCAACTTCAACATTATCAACAACTATCAAGAATAAGAAGCGGGTTGAGGAGAACGCTATCAAGCTGGGGACGAACCGAAAAAAAACGTTCATTTAGCTGACTACAGTGATCCTGACGAAGCAGTCTCCGAATGGTTTACAACTGCTCGAACGAAAAATGTTCCTGTGAGTGGACCTCTGATGTGTGAAAAAGCCCTAGAATTTGCAGGAAAACTTTGTCATCCTACTTTCAAGCCAGCAACTGTTGGTTGCATAGATTTAAAAACAGATTTGACATAAGGTGACAAAGTACAGTGTACAAAATTTCAAATACAGTACTTTACAGTGAATAAAAACTTAACGTGGCTTTAGCGTGTCTTTTTTAGCCTATTAGGGCTTCCCCTCATTTTAACGAAGTTTCAGTATAACGAAATTTTTTATTGTTCCCCTGAGATTCGTTATAGTGAGGTTCGACCTGTATTGTGAGACCCAGGGGAGCCGCCCGTCATACGCCATCCCTCCCCCCCCCCACACACGCACTTATATGAGCCTAATTGTTGTTAGGCCTATCTTTGAAGGCAAGTAACACTAACAATTAGGCTCTGATAACAGTAGGCCTAGAATTGAGTTACTGATAGGTTTCTTATTCCCCAAAATAGGCCTCACAACAGTTAGGTTCTTACAATAATAGGCGTAACAGCCGTTAGCTACTGAGAGCGTATCTTACTTTCAAAAATAGGCCTAACTGCAGTTAGCATCTTATATACTAAAACTCTTGCGTGTATTTATTTATTTATCTGTAATTCTATCTCCTCCTAGACGGTTTGAGCTAGCGACGTGAAATTTTCAGGGCAGGCTTATCAATAAAGGACCTGCTCTATCGCCAAAAATCAGCGCCCTGCGACCCCCCCCTTCCCCACTTTCTGGGGTTTTCATTTAAAATTATCTGCTTTTGCTTTGTAATTCCCCTCAACAGATGGCGCGGACGGGCGAAGCCGCGGGTAACAACTAGTCTTACAATACAGGTCTAACAGCAGTGAGCTAATGACAACGTTTCTTATTTCCAAAAAAGGCCTTACAATAGTTAGTTTCTTTCTCGTACTAACAGCAGTTAGCTCGTGATAGCGTTTCCTATTTCCAAAAAACAGGCCTTCCATAAACAATTCAGTTCTTACAACAACAGGCGTAACAGCAATTAGCTACTAATAACAATTAGCTACCACAACATGTTTTTCAGAAAATATTTCTCATCCAGCACTCATCTTCAAAAACATTAATTAAATTACTGAACTTAATTCGCAGAACCTGATTACATGTCATTTTTTTTATGCAAAATCAATTCGCAAACATCGCTTCCAAACAGCAGCAGCCGCACGTGTTACACAACTGCTACCAGAGCCATTATAGGAAACCGCTCACTCACCAAAACTTGTTAAATCTCATCGACTACATGATACCAATTTGCGAGGGGGGTTCAATTTGCAGTAGAAGGCGACGAACATTTCAATTAATTATTAACGGAGCACATGAAAAGGGGGTAAACATTACAAATCCAGGTTGATTTGATCAAGATTTACGGCTTTGGCGAAATTAACTTGTTGCATTCCTCATATTGAATTACCCTGTATCTAACACACTGACATGTGAAATCCAATAGCACATACTAATAGCTAGGTTCAATCCTGGCATTCAATTCAAGAAGAAAAGAATCTGAAAAACTCCTTTAGGTACCGTCCAGCTGTTTTCGAAAGCAGCCTTCAATTCGCCTATAGTCTTGGATAAGGTGCAGCCTCTTTGTTTCAAAGGACTCTTTCAGGCTCTTCCCACATAGGGTTAAGATCTGGAGAAAGAAATACTTGAAAGTTACTCTAACATGGTAAGATGAAAAACAAATGGAAAATTCCGCGATCTGGATTCGAACTAGGGAATACGAGTATTTAGCTCGTCGCCTCTACACTGGTACAGTAAGGCTGTCTCCAAGTGTCCTGAAGACTATTAAGTAGCCAAAGTGGAGGCCCAGTTCCTGTAAATACTATCCCTAAATCGCCTACGAATATATATCAAGTCATTTAAAATATATTCTTGCATATTTCTGCACTATGGTCTTTGACAGCAACAACTCTTTGTGACAGAGCAAATTGTGCATACTCATCTTTGTTTACTAAGAAAAGTAAAAAACTTCGATAATTGGGTTCCTCACGCTCTATCAGCAGCGAATAAAGTGCGACGCCTAACTAGCTACTTCCTTGCTACATGAGATGATGAAAAATGGATCCTCTACAATAATATACATCGCTCCTACCCATGGTTATCCACAGGAAAACCTGCTAGGAAGATCCCAAAGCAGGGCTTACGTCCAAAGAAACTGTCTGGCTTACATCCAGACTGTTTTCAGGACAGCTGATTGAGTAATGCACTTTGAGGTCTTAGAGCAAAATCAGACCACATGTGTACAGCACTGTGCTCCAACGGGCTCACCAGAAACATCCTGCATTGGACAATCGCAAAGGCCCCTACTGTAACAGAACAACGTAAGACCACACAGCTTTACAGGCCCGTTCAAAAATTACGTAGCTTAGGTGAGAAGCTTTGCCTCATCCTCCCTACTCATCTGTTACCTATCACCAAATGATCACCTGTGAGATACACGAATACAGTTTAGGAATCGCCATACCCACGAAATAGAGTTGCAAGAAGACGTTTTCACCTTCAAAACCAAAGATTATACCAAAGACATGAGGTCATTACACATGACCTGTCCGATGGAGACGATGTTGCTATTGATTGTGAGGAGGATTATTTTAACAAATAAACCGAAAAATATATTTCGAAGTTATGAAGTGCAAATTTATCACTGAAAATATTCAAGAATTTTTAATGACCTGATATTTGTGGATATTTATAGTAGGGGACGTTTTGGAGTTAGGTGCATGGTCCATTCCCGGGAACCTAAAGCTTGTTGGGAATAAATGCATTAAATGATATGGGAATAACTCTAGTGGAATTATGCTCATGAAATTATTGGAGTGATCTCAGATCAATCCAATAATCGATCAAAATTTCATCCTGGAAGCCTAATTAGAACGGACAAGACCAAAAAACACGGACATCGTCGTGTGGCTGGCGGTAGACGGTCGAGGCGACAGCCGCCGAGTAGAACGCTCACGCCCGCGCTCGGGATTCTGTCTACTGAGACTTAAGGAATAAATTATATTCCGAAATATATATCTTCCCTTTATGTATATTGTTGTTGTATTAAAATTAATTAAAAACAAACATTCTTCCTGTTTTAACTCTCGTTTTCTAAAATAAACTTGTCAGCACTATTATTCCTTAATCAGATAATGCCAAAACTCATTTAGACATGTAGCCACTTTTTCCATCCTCGACTCCATTTCAAAGGCGCCTTGTTTTCGAGATGGCAAATTGGCGAGCGGATTTGGATAGAGAGCAGTTGCGTGGGAAATAACTCGAAATTCATTAAATGAGAATGACTTCCTGACTTTTACGAGACAGCTTGTTAACACTGGCAAACGAAGTGGATGGGTGGATGTGGTAGTAGCGCTTAATTAATGGGATCACGACTCGGAATCGAATCGACGCCGACAAACTTGTCCAAAAAGAAAACAATGGCGGAGCGATAATACAACCAAACGCTCATTCTTAAAAATACACAGCGCAGTGACAGAGATGGATGCTACATCGCACATGTAACACACCCTACGGGCAAGGGGTGTAATTATGTAGAGTTCGTTGTCAATCACTTATTGCATTGGTTACAAAATTATTATCAGACGTCAAAATGCTTTACACGTCGCTTATCATCTGAAAACCACATAAAACTTCATTAAAGACACTCTTTTAATCTTCCCTCCTGTCATTTGAGATTTATTCAAATGAGATGACATGCCAAAAATGATAGTCAGGATTTGTTTAAACTTTGGCTCCCTTGCGTTTTATATTGGAATAAGAGTGATGACTCCCGAATCGATCAGTCCTGGCGAGGCCAGCTTGTTTATGAAATTTCTTTTCCAACGGGTTACAATTTTTTTGAGTTTTACATAAATTTTTAATTAAAATTTATAGATCCAGAAGATTAAAAATTTTAATATTAAGTATATAATTAATATATTCAAAACGTATTTGCTGAACCCTATAATCATTTTCTTAATTTTGTCGTTTCTGATTAGCCTTGATAAATCTACGTGCAATAACAGCGTGGTTAATTTTCTCGGATATAATCAACCGAGTAGTTGGGGTACTTTTATATCGATATAAGCCGTAGCTGGAAAATAAACTGACAAAAAATAAAATTTCATTGTTGAACAACAATAGCATGTGGCCATATGCACGTACGCTAACTATGTAGCGTGCACCTCGCACTAAGTTTTTTCCATGAAAAGCAGAAAAATGGCGCTATAAAAATGAACTCTTCGCAAAAAAAAAAAGGGGGGGGGGGGTTTCCAAAATTCTAAAGACCGCTGCAACGGGCATAAAAAGAAAGCTATCAAACACTTTTGAAGATGGCAGAACGCGACAGCTAATTTGGCCAATAATGAGGAGAGGTGAAGATTCAGGAAGGAAAACCATTACAAGCAACTAACTGGTCGGTCCCCCGTAAAATCGTCAGAGAAACAAGTCGCCAAAGTTGCAAATGGTTTTGGCAAGAACCAGAGTCTTCGTTGTGTAATCTCACAACTTGGTATGAAGAAATCGCTGATAGTGATATCAACGTCCATAAGTTGAGCATTCCAGTCGTCCTTAAGCACACGGGATCCCAAGAACAACGTTCGAAAATAGCTCTTTCCAATCTCTAAGAAGAAAAAAGTTTTGGTCATCCATGATGATCCAGCAGAGGTACCAAGAAAGCATTTTGACTATATTATGGATTCTTTCCAACTTACTTATGATCAAAGGTCGATTCCCATACTAAATTTCCAACGAGGCACTAATCTGGCAAGCCATGGACAAGGATGGAAATGTCTCGGTGCTATTTTATGGAGAAGGGACCATGAACGCCGAAATATGTTTCTGAAGGAATGCGTAAGCTTATAGAAAAGATGGATTCATTTCCACCTTCGTTATCATCAGCTTGATTAAATTTTGTTCTAGCCCGAGTTAGCAAGCGCCCATGACGCCCGAAACATGGTTGACTATCTGGACTCTATGTGCTCCTGGATTATTCCATAGGAAGAACAATGCTCCATTGTCCCACTAACTAAGAAAATTGAAAATTCTGATAAAGGCTATGTAAACCTGAGTACTTTGCTAAGACAATGGAGCCGCCGACACTAAAAGCTTTCCGAAATAACTGGACCAGGATCAGCAAAACGGTTGCGAAAACCCCTGGAAAATCAACTATGAGAGGGAGTCAAATCTGCTTTGTCAAGCACAAAGAATAGATAAAATTTCATTGAATTCCATTAAAAACGGTTCCTTAAACACTAGAGTTCTTTTTTGTCGATTTACTTTCCGAAACGGGCCTTACTCCACAGTAGAGTTTTAGCAAGGAAACTCATCAACTTTTGTGTAGTAACTTATTTTTCTTATTAAATAATAGATTTTTTGCTTATTTCATGTAATTCGTTTGTTTTTAGCCTGACTCACCCAATGTAGCCTCTCAGTGGTTGCGTGATGCCCAAGTACGCGGGTTCGACCCCGGCCGAGGACGACGAGGATTTTTTCAGGGGGAAAATCCTGAGATCACGCACTTCCTTCGCAAGGGAAGTAAAGCCGTTGGTCCCGTGTAGTCGTTTGCCGGCTGCACGTTAAAGAACCCTTGCGAGGCAAAATTTGCGGCCCCTATAACGCCGTCCTGAAATGACCATGGCCGTTGAATAGGACGTTAATACCAAACAAACCAAACCAAACCAATGTAGCCTAACGTGGCTTTTCCTTGACCCCTTATGTACGAAAGCATGTATGTATGTGATCAATTTTGTTAATGAATTTTTGCCTATGATGAGCCAATTTTGAGTTTTAAAGTTTTTTAACCCGTCCCCTGGCAATTTTTTTTTATTTTTACTTTTTTTCTTTTGATGATAAAGTGAATGGCTGTGCGAATGTAACATTCCAACATTTCAATTTATTTCGTATTGATTCCATTTGTGCTGTTTTCTGTTACAAGAGCTATCGTTAAAATTATAGCGTACAAGGGAAAATTTGAATAAGTGGACAGGGTCTGGATATGTAATTACTTTTAAGTTTCAAATAAAGCTATCACCATGCTTGTTGAGGCATTGATCCCATCGTTGACACATCAGGTCAATTCCCTCGGCGTACAAGGTTGTGTTTTGTTAGTCTTTCACTGCATCTTTCATGTTTTCGTCCGAAATGCAATGTCTTCTTGAGCGGCCCAAAGATGTAGCTACAAGTCTGAGCTGTAAGTAGGATGTTCCAAGACTTCCCACAGGAATTTTTTTAATATGATGGTTTCACGGTAGGGTAGATGATGGGAGCGCGCATTGTCGTTCAGGAGGATCACCTGTTGTGAGAGAAGACCTGGGCGTTTGTTTTTGATTGGCTGACGAAGTTTCGTGAGAGCATTCGTGCAGAATCGATGGTGCATTTCTTTGGCCCACGGCGGTCGAAGGAAAAGGTTAACGCATTACCTTCCCTGGACGCATCCATTTTTACACCTCCTTCTTCTAACGTTCGTTGTATACACACGAACAGGTGAAGTCACAATTTATGCACTCCGGTACAAGTGTGGAATCTACTAGTGCGCTGCTGTCGCTGCTGTAGTTAAGTCGCTATGGGGTGTGTCCACTTTTTTCATTAGGGCAACCCTCATATAGTGTTCGGATTTATGTGCACTAAAAAGTAATAAAATATGCGCATATATATGCTCTTAAAAAAGTAAACTATGCACTTAAAAATATGTCAAAAATTTACTTTCACGTGTTGCTTTCATTGTCATACTTAAGAAAATGGACGACAAATCGAAATCAAATTAAATCATAACAAAAATTAAAATTTATTGACCTGAACAATTTATATTGTTTTTTTTTTTAAATAACATACTTAATAGGTGTAAAATGAACTTTATTTTAATACGCAAAAAATACCCAAAATATGCACCAACGCTCGAAATACTCAAAAATATACGATAAAGCCTGAAATATGTATTTAGGCTATATGCATAATAAAACTTAGGCTACAAGTTGCAGACGGGGCTAACAGTGCATAAAACATCATTTAAACGAGTTACTGGAGGGAAAAATATGCATTATATGCAAAATCTGAACCCTACACGTATATAATGAATACGACCGATATATGTTTTTGTACTATTTTAATAATTATGAATATACTGTATTCTGAATCAGCAAATAGAATCATCAATAGAAATGGCGACACTAGCCACTTCAATAAATTACTCAATTTTAATCACTGGGAAAACATCTTTTGCTTCCTGAAGTTCGCTTACGGGTACAGCGACGTCTTCTAGTTAAGAAACACGCCGGCCCTGTAAACGCGCTCGCTTCGTAGACGTTGCCGCCCAAGCGCTATCACATTAAGTCCACGTACGGCGCCGAGGTCATACGAGGTTGTATATCGTATCTAAATTATGGAGATAATTACGGAAATAAAATTAAAAAATAAAAATAAAACAATGCTCGAAAACTAGCATTTCAATTTATTATTGAAGTTATTATAGTACAAAAGTGGGACAAAAACCTACCCACTCTTTGCAGGGCTTTTGATAGGTCTATATATAGATCATGAATGTCGGATCCAGTAAAACGAAACGAAGACCAGAGAACAGTTAACAAAAACTATTATTACACTACTATCCATAAATTCAATCAAACCGTACAATTTCAACGCACTTCAATAACAAAATCAACATCCAACTTCCAGAAGAGGCAACAACTGCTTCCTCCCTCTCTCCCTCTTTCTCCCATCCCTACAACTGCACCGGAAAGAAAAATGCTGATGATCCGTCCTCCTATCTCCAACATGTGGCGTAACAGCGTGACAGCAATTGGCAGCGCGAGGCGTTCCTTCCTCGGCGGGCCTGTCACGAGGACCTGTCCAAATCATTGATGAAGTGGTATTATGGGTAATAGCCAAGGAAGACTCGTCGCGCCAGATGAAGCTCATCAAACCCGCTTTGGCCCCGTCACGTGACAAATATAAATGCGATTTCGCCTTTCCACCGTCTTCTTGTTCCACGCTTCCGTTCCCTAAATGCCCAGAACGAGATTCCTTTGTCCCTTTATTCAAGAAATGTTTTCTGTAAATAAAGTTTAGCAGGAATTTCCAACTTCTTTGGAAAAAGGCAGTTTAGCATTTACAAAAAAAAACCCAAAAAAAAAACAGTAACATATACAAAACAGAGTTTAAAGATCTGCATGTGACAGAATCCTCTTGAATCGCTTTAAACTAACACTTATCAACAAAGAAACGAGAAATTATGCTAGAAGTTCAAAGAAGGGGTTTAATTTCCTTCTTGATGATGATCGCAGCGCCACCAGAGGCACATCTTGCAGTGTATGGAGTCATACGATCTTCACGATACACGCAAAAGCCAGATATCTTGAAGCTTGAAATCTTGGCTTGAGGTTTGTTTAACAGAGGAAAGCAACGTCGATTCCCTACATGAGTAATTCAAAAATAACTCTACAACTTCTAAATTCAAATTTAAATTTATTCAAATACGGCACAGACTCGGATGAGGTGTCATTTTAGAGAAGCGGTACTCAACTGGTGGTACTTGAACGGAAGACTTTTAAAGAGCGCAAAGGGTCGTTGCCAATGTTTTGTTAGTTATTTTGTTTTAGTGGCATGCGGCTGAGAAACGTTTATTTTAGTGGTACGCGGCTGTCAAAAGGTTGAGAACCGCTGTTTTAGATCAAAACACATCAAGTTCGACTCACGTAGCCGCCATAGTACCAAACGTAGTGATCAGAAGCTCTATCACCATTGTAATGCAAAATGATTACTTTCGCTAGTACGTAACGCGCTCGTTGTGCGTTTTGGTTTCACGAAACGAACTCAGCGACTATAGTTCAGCTTAATTTGCGTACAACGTTTGGTAAGGATCCTCCAAGTATGCCTGCAATTTACTCTTGGCACAAACCTCTGTTGATGCATGTTCTGTACAAGATGTAAAATCAAAAAGTCGCCCACCAGTTCTGATGCTGCTGTGAAACAACTCAAGAAATAGCTTTGCCCATAGCCCTACGAAATCTATGGTTATTACGTCAATGTTGACGTCACAAACATACCAAGACACAAGCAAGTATGTACCAATGCAGATAAAATGGTCCGTCAACAGTTCTTTGAGGAAACGTTGATTCCAATAGGATGCATGATACATTCCTGGACCTCTTAACCTATAAAACTGTAGAATTTGGGTACCGAATGTCCGCGTGAAACTTTGGAGCATGTTCGTGACAGCCCGTTCTTTTTCTTATATCAAACTATAAATGGAATTGTGTATCTGGACATGCTAAAAAAAACTCTCTCATTCCAGTTAGAAGAAGATGACCAAGATCATCATGACGGAGTCTTTAGTATCCAAGTCCACGATTTCCTTGATAATCGATTTCCAGGTCGGTGGAATTAGTGGATTGGCCAGTTGAATGACCACCACGCTCTCGATTTTTTCTTAAGGGGTTTCATTAAAGATGAAGTGTTTGTTATACCTTTTACGGTTGATCTTGCTGCGCTGGGAAATATCCGAGTTACTGGTTCGAGTTTGGAACGAAATCTATTGAGGTTGAATGTCTGCCTTATCACGAATGGAAGTCAAACCAAAAGGACTCTTTGATGATAAACGTGATGTGTTTTGTTCTAACGATCGTGTACGTTATTTGAATATCTCCATTTAAAGCTGTAAATTTCTTTTTGAATCATCCTGTGCTTTTCTTTCCAATTAATAATTAACTCCAAAGACCATTAAGATAACAAATCCATTTCCCGGATCGATAGTTCCTTAAATGGCAAAGATCGACGTTATAATAATAAAAGCAAAATAAATTAAAAAGTAAACTTCATTAGACCTAGCGCAGCGTCATTCATTTCTAATTACATAGCCTCCATTTTTATCCTCTAGCCCCTCTTCAATGTACCCCACCCCCGCCTCAACGTCGTCGTCGAAGCTCCATATCTTGTCCTTCCATCTCGGCGGCAATTCTCCGAGGGAATCTCCGTGCGGTGGGCGTGTGGTGTTGCGAGCAGTAAACAACTCACGAGGCAAATAACGCATGCGCAATCGAGTGCAAATAAACCACCAAAGAGCACGATACAAGCGTACTCCTTCTCTCACTCACTCACTCGATATATTTTTTTTTTCCTTACCCCCAACTCGAGTCTCTTCCTCCATCTGATTATCTTTCTGCTTCACGTCTCCGTGTCCCAATTCGTCTCCATTTCTTTTGCAAGCTCCTTTCTTTGTAATTTCAGCCATTTCTTTTTAACCCCCAAAAGAAGGAGCCCCCACTCTCGTATTCGCGAACATTTATATGTCTTCATGTTTTTCATCCTCCTCCTCCTCTCTGTTCCGCTCCACTACCCATTCTTATCCGTACTTTATCTCAGTCGGCCCTCTTTTTTATTTTTATTTCCACGCAGACCCCCGACTCACCCACCCAGCTCTGTTTTCTTTTTCTCTCCTGCGTCCACTTTTATCTCCAGACGATTCATTATCGTCGATGGGTTAATCGAGCGGAGCGGACGTATGCAATGGAAATGTCGAGAACTTTGTCTTTGTCGAGATAAAAATAAAATAAATAAACAAAAGAAAAGAAGAGGAACCTCCAAGCAACCGACGAGATACAAACTGTTAACAAAGCTGGCTGAGGGGAAAGTCAAAAGTCTTTTCGTATCGACTTCGAGACGTAACCACGTTTGTTTTACGACATACTTCATTCCAAAAACTGTTTCCAATAGGGAAAATATGAAACAATTTCAGCCATTCTTGGACCCTTATCGCCTTTGCCCTTCAGAATTTTGCTTTAAAGATACTAAACGTCATGTGATTCAAGGATAAGGAAAAAGAAGAACCTGACTGATTTCCAGAAAGGGATACTCATTAGTGCTCGTCTAGCTGGACCCACGAATGAAACAACGCATCAGCTACCAGGACTCTCGATATATCCAGAGAGTTCAACCGTTGGACAAAATATCCACAGTCTTGATATTCTAAAAAGGATAAATGTGGCTTAAAGACAATTATTAATGAAGAGCGAGACCACCATCGTTTAAAACTGGATATCCACTGTGCAACATTTGACAAATGATTTTAACCAACGCTATTCACGACCCATATTTGGCAGAACCATGCGCCGAGAATTGAAGGGGATTCAAATCGACAAAAATATTGGAACAACCTGACTGGACACGTGAAGACGGGAGAAAGGCTACATAATATGACTAATCACGATACGAGATGTTTTGTATCAAGATAGATGATGTGGTGCCCTTTATCGTAGTCTTTGTATACCTTTGCCCGTGATGATGGTGGAATATAGAAACGTGTCGGCTTTAATAAAAAAATATACCGTATTGCTGTATCCAGTCTCAAACATAAATTTAAAAAAAATGTTTATATAGTCTGTGGAAATGGAACGAGCCGACCTTCCATAAATTGGATCTGCTTTAATTCCCGGCTAGATATAGATCAGGAACAGCCTTGGTTAAAATCATTCGTCAATTGTTGCACAGTTAATGTCCTCTATCTCGGTATAAGTCGTTTTAAACTAAGGCGTGGATTCCACATGCGTAAAAACACAAGGCAGAAAATGTTCTGACGTCAGTTCCTGCTCTCTTCTTTCTGTCTGACAAAAAATTCTCTTATCTTTGCAGCCTATGACTCAATCGAACTCGAAAAAAACAGGAGTTTTCTGTCGGACAGCAAGACGAAAGCAGGAACTGACGTCAGAACATTTTCTGCCTTGTGGTTTCTGCCTTTGTTTTTACGCATGTGGAATCTACGCCTAATACGGCCTCGCTCATGATTGATTGTCTTTGACCCACAATTAAGCCGGATTCACACCACGGCGGATTCCGAGACGGCAGAGCTTCGGCGGCAAGAAATGACGTCACGGGAGCGCAGAAACAGAACCGAGCCAACGCCTCGTAGAGATAAGGCCTGAACGCGAAAACGTCAGACATTGTTACATCATCATCCGAAGATCCACCTTTTGCAAGTCTGATGTTGTCATCTGAATCCGCCAGATGTCTCACTGTGCGTCCGCCATTATAACATGCCCACAGCCATGGATGAATGAAGACCATGCCATAGCTCAGTGCCTTGGCTTGGTTCTTCTTTTGTATTTGCTTTACAATTTGATTTTAATTCAGCATAGGTTCGTACTATGCAATTGTTGTCTATTCAAACTCAAAAATTCTTTAGAAAATTGAGCATCGAAGCAATACGTTGGTAGTAAGTGCGTGATCTTAACATTTCCCCCTGAAAAATCCTCGTCGTCCTCGGCCGGGATCGAACCCGCGTACTCGGGTATCAGAGGCGCTCACGTAACCACTGAGCCACCGAGGCCGATAACACTTTTGATTCAATAAAATAATTGTAAATGTCGAAATATGAAACAGGTGGCCACTTCACATCGCACTTTCTGAAGAATTAATTTATGTTCATAATCTGAAATAAAATTATAAACAGGTAGATTTTAAAGTAAGCAAATAAAGACATTTTTACAAATGTTGTCTAATTTTTTTTGCCGTCATGCTGCGTTGAAAATAGACTAAAAAATGCAATCGCAACTCCACATAAACATGTAACTCATGTTCCTCACTTGCCGACAAATATTAAAAGTAGAGCAGGAATGTTGTAGACAATATCCGATTTTTAGGCATCTTTAATTAGCGATACGACATTATAAGCAGTAATGCTAAAATTTAAGAGTGGATGAGAGGAATCAGAAGACCTGAGAGCTCAGAACATAGCCACCGTATGGCTACGCTCGAGGCATGTTGTAATGGCGGACGCATTCGTAACTTAAAGATGGCCGCGCCCGTGAAATCGAAAGTAAAAAGGTGAACAGCGGCAGCCAATCACGGCGAACTTAGCATCTACGTCACCTCTACGTCAGGTCCAACACCGAAAGTTTCTTTCGCTTTTTTTTAATGGCGGCTCTTGAGTAGATGAACTGAGCGGCAATATGGCCGTACGTTTCGATAACACAGCCCCAAAAAATGTTGCTTCAGATTTAAAATACATATGCGAACAAAATATATTACGACCGTGTAATTTAAGGCAAATCGGATGAAATCGAAATCTTTACCAAACGAAACGGGCAAAAGCATTCATTTTGGCAATGTCGTTTTCCGCGACTGTGGGAATGGCCACGACGGTTTCGCGACGGAAAGTTTGCTTGCCTTCGACGCCACCGTCGCGGAATCCGCCGTAGTGTGAATCCGGCTAGACCAAGACTGTGGATCATTTAATACTCTGGATATCGTATCTTTCGAGAATGTTCTGAATAATTTTGAGAGTCGATGAACAACTGAAAGTAGACGAAAACCGATTGAAATGTCAAGATGTTAAAAACGATGTAAAAACAGAATCACCTGTAATATGCCACTGTTTCTGTGAAAACAATTACCTGGCCTATTACTGCATAAAAATGTAAGAAATGTTATAAAAAGACTTGTTAAGCACACACTTTTACTTTAAAAAGTGTTTAAATTACTTGTCATGCAGGCATTCGTTTGAACTGATCAACGACTCGAAATGAGCGCTGTCGAACTGGAAGAGGAATTCATAATTCAGTAGATTTCGAGAGAGGCGTTGAGACCCAGGATTTAGTCTACAACTATAAAAAGGGCCTATATCCAAATGAAACTTTGAGACCAACTTTCCCCGGATTATCCTCCATCGAAAACAGTTGTCAAACAACTGATTCTGAGAATTTGAAAGGGAAATATGAGAGTCTCTGAAAAACGATCTCTGGAGTCGACTGGAAAGGATTCTTTTTTCTGGTTGGTTTAAACGGATGAATCTGTGCATAGCTTCCAATGGAGAGTACTTTGAAAGAGATTCAGAAAAAGTTTCTGTAACGCAGGACTTGGAAGTCACTTGAAGTCTTAACAACTCTTAAGCCTATCTTTGCTGTACTGTTGTTGTAGATTGGCTTGCCGGGCTTAGCTACCAGTGGACTGATGGGTTAAAGTAATATCGATTAATGCAAACGAAAACTGACTTGGGATTAGTTTTTTAAGTTCATGGCTATATTGAGATCAAAGCTGTTACAGCAAAATGCTCATCATATTATTTCAGTTTATTTTGGTCAGATCTAACAGATCAATAGGCGCAAATGGATGTCAACCGATCGATCATTTCAACAACCACTCTCCTGTCGATCAACAAGAGTGAAATGTCGAACATCAACAACAAAAAAAAATGTTAAAATCAGGAAAGCGGATTATCCAATGTATATTCATCAAGCTTTCTGACATCCATTAACATAACATTCATTAGGATTACTAGCCGCAGGGGACCCACGATACACGCATTTACATCAAACTATTTCATCAGGCTGCGCGGGCCAGCCCTGTTTCACTTTCTAGTTTCCACCTCCCGAAGATCCGCAAAAAAAAAAACAACCGTATAACAACAAACAAATATCCATTACGAAGAGACTTCCGAGGTTCCTTGTGCCGTGTCGTCAGTCGCTGCAAATCGAAGGTCTGATCGTGTAAATTAAGCCAAAACGGTTGACAGGGCCAATCAATTCCAATACCAGGAGGGCCGCGCAACGCAACCTGGCCACGCAATTTTGGATCAACCACAGCCCAATCATATTCCTGTGAATTATCGATGATATAATTCCACGTGACGATCGTTAAATATTTTCACGCGATTAAATCCGGCCCAAAGAAAGCCTCCATGGCAACCAGGCCCTTTATGGGCGTCCTGAACCCCAATCATAAAATGTCAAAAATCTGTTCGTATGACTTACATATAAATCTTCCCGGCTATTTACTTTATGCCTCGTTAATGTCTCGTAAATTGTAAGGCATTTTTCATCTCAAAGACAGGCCGCAGTTCCTTTTTATGGCCTGGGTTTATTTTTTCAAAAGGAGACCCAAAACTAGATTAAGCAGCATTTAAAACGGAAAAACAAAGAAATAACTCAAAATTCGATAATGCTACACGGCGTCTTATAAATCAGTACACAAAAAAATCGGTAAATTCTGTTTTAAACCTAAGCCAGGATTTCAATCAATAAGATTTCGCTTCACGTTACAATAAAAGAGGATTTAACGAATAGTGGAAAAATTAAGTTGACATCTAATGAAATTATTAATAAATATAATTAACACATCAATTAGATTAATAATAATAATCGGATTACGACACTAATCTAATTAACGCACCTGTTCTATTAGCATTTAATACCAAAAGGAATTGGAAACATTCATCCTCAGATTCTACGGACATTGACATTTAACGCATGGTGGACAGTGAATCCACTTCTCCAGCGCCGACTGCGCTCTATCATTTTTCACTATCCATAGACAGGCCATCATCGAGTTAGGCGAGTCTACTCATAACATACGGCTTTCCCCAAGAATGGTGGGCTTTCCCAAGCGTCGTGGAGGGATGCCAGACCATTTACGGAGTTGGAAAACATGTGTCAATTTCAGTGTTCTTTAAATGATCTAGAGCAGCGACATCAGCTTATAAGGGAGATGACACCCTTACTATGCAGTGTTGCCGATTTAGCAGGGGGTTTGTCCAAATTAAAAGCCCATTGTAATATCCGACTAAATTGACAACACTGTTACTATGTACCCCTTTGTGTCGATATATTCTAGCCAGCCTTACTTTGCTTGAGATGCGATAGGCGTGTAAATTGTTGACATTGTTAAAATAAAAATTAAACAATAAGTACCAAATGACACGCCCATCAGATCTCACGCAAAAGAATGGCGAATTCGGTTGACTGCTCCCAAGGCGCAAATGGATTGCCCGTCATGTGATCAATCTGCATGAGAGCGTCAAGAAAGAGTGGAGCGGACGAACAGAAAATTTGTTCTTCAGTACTCCAAACATACACATATGTATCTGGAACATCAACAAAATTCTCAAACTTTGAAAAAACGTTTTTGCCCGTTTCAGATGTTCTTCATCGGAAGAATTGTCAGATGAAAAGCCATCCAATAATTGTAACACAATCTCATCCATTTCAGCCTCCGAGGCAGCCATTTTGATTTTGCAGACTACCAGAGCATAATGGGTTGTTCCAGTTTTAGTGGAGCGCGAAGGAGCAATAACAGTTGAACGCTGTGGGAGCAGGAGCAGCCTGTCGAACAATTTTCAGAACTACAGAGCATTCCGAAGTAGCCAGCCGTATTCGCCATGAAGCCGGATTCACACTACGATGGATTCCGCGACGGCAAGCAACAGCGACAGCCAATCACGGCGAACTTAGCATCTACGTCACCGCTACGTCATGTCTGACACCGAAAGTTTCTTTCAGTTCTTTAATGGCTGCTCTTGAGTAGATGAATTGAGCGGCGATATTCCCATGCGTTTTGATAACAAAGCCAGAGGCGGCCAAAGTGTGCAAAGTATACGGGCGCAACGAATTAGGGGCGCTAAAAAGCTAAATTGAAGGGGCGCTAAAAAGCTAAAAATGAAAAGTGAACATAGGCGTTAAAAAGCTAGCTACGCCACTGAACAAAGCTCCCCCAAAAAAGGAACGCCCAGCCCTACACGTGATTGTAGACGCCCAGCCCTACAGCTCGTTGTGCTGGATCAAGTTCTTGACAATGTGACCTTCTTGAGTTAGGCGTTTCTCAGGCAACAGTATGGAAGGTTCTACATAAATTACATATGTGAAAGCATTCATTTCGCAGCGTCGTTTTCCGCGCTCGTAGGATTGACCACGACGGTTTCGCGACGGAAAGTTTGCTTGCTTTCGACGCTGCCGTCGCGGAATCCGCCGTAGTGTGAATCCGGCTTAAGACTGGATTCACATTTCTACGGAATGCGCGACAGAAGGCATCTCCAGCAAGAGCATCGGTCAAGGGACTGCGAATATCGGGTAGAAAACAATAGAATCCAGCTTGAGTTGGATTTTCTTCTGTTTTCTGTCTCAAAAATTAAACAAAAATGCTCGAGCAACCAAAAAGGGGGAACCTCTAATCTCCTTGTGAATTAGAGGTTCCCCCTTTAGGTTATTTTCCGTCTGAATCTCGCGCTCCTTTCCGTTGACGCCTTCCGTCGCGGAATCCATCATAATGTGAATCCAGCCTAAAGCCTTGTTCCCATAGCTGCGATTTCATGTGTGATCCAACGATAATCGTATGCGACTGAGACCAGACTACGGAAACAGTCTCTACTTCTCCGATTTCTTAGCTTCCACTCGAAGATCCGATCGAAATCAAGGCGACTAATCGCACATGGCAGTAGCCTTGTACCGTTCAAACTTTTTCAAGCTTCGATTCTATCATTTCGGTCACGTGGATTGATGTATTTGATTATTTACTGAATTCGAAATATATAATTAAAATGTGTAACTGAAACGGGTGTACGGCTAAAATGTATAAATACACTATCACTCTAGTTCGTGCATGCACAATGCTAAATAGTAATTGCAAATCGCTTGCAGGAATCGGCTCCCTGCGCCGACAATCAAGTACGACTCGCGTCGATGCTTGTCAAGTGAGGTTCCCGGTCGCAGTATAAAATGTATGTACAAACACACTAGAAAATTCACAAAACACCAGAAAAGTTCTCGTAGCAGTCGCTAGTTTTTGATTATCACTGATGAGACTGCGCTACATGCTATAGTCTAGCGAGAGCCGCATGCCTCGTGCACAAGATTCTCAAAGGACACATCGCCAGTGGTGAGAGGAAGAGCCATTCAAACGAATAGTCTTTAGATATTCGCAATTACTTGAGCTTGGATTTCAGTCTCATGTCTTTGGCTGGTTATTTATTGAGCAACCCTCATGATTCACTGATCAGTGTGTGTAAACACGCATTCGATTCTAATGAGGTTGCAAACTGTACTTTTTAAGGCTGTGCAGAATTTATTAGTAATATGATATTAATTAGCTATTATTTCCATTTTGATGGCTCTCTTATTTTCTCGACCAATCGTTCTCTCTTTCCATTTTCGTTGTAATCTTGTTCTACAACGCGATCTCGTTTTTCCATCTACAAGAAAGCCCTAGAGTTGGAGGGTGGGTTGAATAGTAAACCTCTTTCCATCCTTCTTTCCAACCTCCCAGTCCGTTGCATTTTTCTTTTGTTATTCTAGCCCTACCCAGTTGCAATTACTCTGGCTTTATCTCTCCCTGTGAGAAGTGATAATGAGCGCTCTCAGCGGCAATCATTTCGCTTTTACGACTCCTTCATTTTTTCCTCCTTTTATCTCGGTCAAGTTCTCTCTCTCTCTCTCTTCTCCCAGTCCTCCTCCTCCTCCAGTCCCATTCTTCCTCCAGTATATGTCATTTCGGCAGAAGCCCCATGTTAGCGCGTTTAGTTTTTGGTCCATGTTAAATTAGAAAGAAGAAGAATTAAAACAGTTTTACTTGAACCGCAATTCATGGTGGCTACAAGTGAGGAGAAGCGACCGGAAAAACGAAGAGTGTACAGGGCCTATCTGGTTTGAAGTTTTAAGCGAAACATCACTGCTACACTATCATCATCATCAACATTGTCATTGTCGTCGTCGTCGTCATCATCATCATCTTGTGCTCGAGCGCGTCCAAATGGTTTTGCTGGAGAGATTAGCACGTAATGTTTCGAGATAGAGTTTTGCGGTTCTTTTCTCACGAGGGATTTAGCACACAGCCCTTTTTACACTTTGGAGTGTTTGGTCTGGATTTTTTTTAAGTTTTTCCATATTATCGTTCCTTGCTTTAGATTTGGAATCCCAGAGTTACTAGTGCTTCGAAATGAATATAAAAGTTGGAATACACTATACATTCAAAGACCCCAAGTCAAGGGACAGCAGTATTATGCAAACAGAACACCGACTAATCCAAAACAGCATGTGATGGTTACGCCTGTGTACACTTTTATCTACTTGTATCCCCGGTTGTGATCATGGCAAGGCAACGAGAGCAATCCGAGTTCTATTCCGATGTTCTTCTCGAAGGGCATTGCCACACACGGTAGGCAACTCAGTGGAAGAACAATGACTGCTCTTCTACCATCGTCATCTGCCAGTTTAACGACAGGCACATGAAATAGCTGCCACATTCGATGTAGGCCCTTTCCAGACCCAATCCAACAAATCAGCGGACTTGCTTTAACATCCATGGTAACAAAAGACCCACCAGATTACCATCGCAAATGCAACAACATAACGCGTCACCTCGGCTCGTGAACATGCTATGTAGAAAACTTTAAAAAACTGGAGACAGGTTTTGTAGTCACATCGAGATGATGGAAGGGAGTGGATCCCATGAAGCTATACGTAGAACCAATTTGTCAACAAGGCACACAGACTGATAGTGCCTTGGATACTTTGGTCCTCTTAGACACATTACTGTACGGCTCCAGTTACTTATGTGACCATTTATACCCCTTTTGTACCTCCACATTGATGAGATCTTCCAACAGGATAATGCTCCGTGTCATTGATCCCTAGTTGTAAGAAACTGGCTTCAGGAGCATTCAGGAGAGTTCCAAAGAATGATGTGGCCAATTCACTTCCCAGGCATGAACATTTATGGGACAGAGATGGAGAGGTCCATGCGTACCCAAAATCCGTCAACTACCAATACTAGAGATCTGTAAGTGGCAATGGCTCAACATCTCGCCAGAATTCCGATTCTAGCCTCTTATGGAGATGGTGCCACATCGAGATCTTATGGAGAGGGCCAGACACGTTATTGAGTAGCTATTCCATGTCCTTTGTATATATATCTCCAGGAGGAGTATCCAGACGTCTTTACACTTTCTTCTCCTGCAAAGAAATGAGAAATTAACGGACAACGACGTTGCTCCTTAAAATTTCCACTGGAAGCGATTTCGCCTACATTTGAAACTGAGGATGTGGGATGTACTGGGTCGACGCATATGGATACACAAGCAATGGTCCACTAATCCTCACCAGTTTCTGGATCATTTAAAGGCCGACTGGCATCGTGTCAAAAAATTATATTTTTCTTCAGCATATAAGTAAGACACAAACACACGCTGGAAACGTTTATCATCCAGTTTACAAGATGTGAGTGAATTTCGTTATGTTAATATTATCCATTAAATGCTATTGTAATATCTCTGCAATGAAATGCTGGCTAAACCTGCAATTATTAAGAAATGGAGAGAACTTAGTCTTAAGTATGACGAAAATCCAAATTGACAGCTTTAGAAAGCTATAAATCAGATGCTTACTGAAGAGTGACAGATTTAAGCAATTGATGACACTTGCTGTTCAAGGTTGTTTATTTTTCAATTTATTTTCGATGAGAATGAGTTGCTATTGGCCGATTTACACACGTGCGATATCCCCTAATTAAACTCAAGAGCGTTTAAAAGCCTGTCGGGATCGATCACGGCCAACGTCATATGATCCGCTGCATCGCTTATCGCACACGTCCTACTACTTGTTGAAGAGTGTCGTGCACGTCTTCTTTATTGAAGAGGACCACTCCCCCTCTGCCACCTTTTTTCGATTAAGAGAAGAAGTCGTTGAGCCTTCCAACGGACGCTTTTGACCCTACCAACAATGAAGCTGTCGGCGTCTCGCGATATCCTGTGTTGACAGGAGCAACAGAGTGACGCCATTTTCGACTTTTAGTGCAATCTCTCGTAAGCCTTTGGCTATAAAGGCGCTTTCTCGACTGCTGTTAAGTTTTCATTTTGGTATTTCTTTGCTTTTACTGGATGAGTTCGTTAAAAAACCAAATGCGGATATTAAACAGAAGTTAAGAAACAAAGATTTACTTGAGACTTCGTATGCCGGAAATGGATGGAAATGGGCACACCCGAATTCCGCCTAAAACTTTAAATGGCAACATGGGTCGAGTAGAGTGTCGCTAGACAGATCTTCGAAAAAAAACCCACTAACTTTTATAGGAAATTTTTTTCTCCAATTGATTTCCTTCAGAAAATAAACCATAAAAATAATGTCAGGGCAGAAGCAGGTTTTACTGCATTAAATGTTTAAATTGCCGTCCATTTTGCTGCTGGCATTTGTGCAGTCTTCTCTCCTCAAGCCTGCGTTACCCTTATGTCTCACCTCCTTATTCGGTTCTGCATATCCTCCTTCGTTTTCGGCTGTTCATGGTACACAACTTCTTTTAGCTGTCCCCAGAGGGAAAAATCTAGGTGGTATCTAGAGACCGTGAGGGCCATGCTACGCATCCAGCTCTATAAATTCAACGCAGGGGAAAGATGCGACTGACGATTTCTCGCGCCATTCGCGAGTCATGTGCAGGGCGGCCATCCTGCTGAAGCACGTGCCATCCCTGGTTGCTAAGGGCAGAACTTCAAAGAGTTCAGGCAGCACGTTTTCCACAAGGTCGACATAAAAGGAAATACGGGTCGACAATGTGGCCTCCGATAATGCCACATAACGTATTTACACTGCACACGTCGTCTAACTCGCAGAGCCTTAGGATCTCCTGCATTATGGATGTTCACTTCTCCATTGCTTTTAAACGTGATTCCGTCCGTCCAGAACACCGATAACTGGAAAATTTGTGGCTGGTTTCTAAACCACTGATAAAAATCCAGTCCCCTCTGGTAGTCACACTCTCCAAGCGTCGTGTAGAGATGAATATGGAAGGGGTGGAAGCCGATGCTGTTGAATATCGCCACGCTACCATGTGGCTTATTCCTGAGTCACGACAGAGTCGCCTTGTGGAGATGGTCAGATCCTGTTCAACGGCGGCAAGAACATATGCAGCTATCTCGCCTCGCACCCGTCTTCTGATCACAGCATCCGTGTTATACTTGACCACTGTGCACCGCAAGCCACTGAAAAACCATACAGACTGATATGTACGATTAGGGTATCGTGCAACGTACAACGATAGATTTGCTGACATTCTCTTAACACTATCAACATGTCAAACGCTTCTTCTTTGTAAAAAAGGCATATTCAGTGTTGACCTGTCACGATAGCAACAAACAACGCGCAGGATTTGTTAACAGAGATAAACACGTGACTTGAAAATGTTTTAAGGAAACATCAACGGGGAAACGTGCAGACACATGATCTGAAAGTGGTCTTATTGTTTATTTTGTCAAGGAAGATGACTTGATAAAAACTTTCCTACAAAAGCCCTATCCAACGCCATCCTACTCGGTCCATGTTCCCAATAAAGTTTTTGGGTGGACCCCAGCCATTTCCGAAATATGGCATAGCCAACATTAAATTTTTCACATATTCTATAGCAATGTAAAATTTTCCCCAAATCTCTCGGACGTCGGACTTCCGAGACAAAAGCCTGGCAGGGGTGATCTGAAGTTCGACGTCCAATCCAACATTAACGCCAAATGTACTCGTTTTCTATTTGTATTTTATTAATAGATTCGAACTCAGAAGCCTTGGCTTTTACACTTCTCCCCATTCAGAAGAGGTGCTCATACAAAATATTGTGTGGGTGTCAACAAAGAAATCGACGCAAAGAAAACAAGATAGAGAAGTGTGCATTCGGTTTCATCATTTGTTCATCCTTTAAAAGAAGTAGAGAAAATGGAGGCGTCAGAGATGGGTATCAGCCTTTTCAAAATTCTTAGGGGAGAAAAGACGACTCCCTTTGTACAAACCTTTTCAATAAAAAAGGAACTGGAAAGTGGGGGTAAAAAAAACCGTTCCAAGAAATCCACGAAACACTTTCTCCCAGTGCCATTTATGTTGAAAAAAAAAAGTATCGGAAAAGGTGGGGCGGAAGGTGATATAATTTATAGCACCTCAACTCCTAAACGTAAAGGTGAGTCTATCTGGAGGTAGAGGTGGGGGTTTAGAAAGAAAAACCATCTTTTCCCTTTACCTTGTTGTAACCCTCCGTGCAACTCTCAGTTCTGCTTCAAATCACTTGCTCGCCTGGGTCCTTTCAAGAAAAGGGAATAGGGTTAAAGGTAAAAGGAGGAGTGAGATAAAAATCGAAAACAGAGGAGAGAGAAAGAGAGAGAGAGAGAGAAAGAGACGTAGACGTACAAAGAAGAAGAAATCTAAAATTGCTGACCCAGCATTACGTATGAATTCATTCTACTCTCTTCGACAACCCCCTCCCTTCCAACATATAAACCTTTTATTCCCCCAGTCCCTTCTTCCGCATGGCTTAAGTCCACTGTTGACACTGCATTACTGTTGTTCGCTCAGCGACACCATTTCCCCCAACCTTTTATGGCTACCAAAAACAACCAAGAGAATTTTTCGCTGAGCAATACTCGTCATTCAAATAGGATTTAAAGGAACGGGCGCGCACTGTAGAAAATGGTCGCAAAACTGATCACGTTTTTGGAAGAGTACATAGTCGCTCTTTCCAACACGGATTTCAGCTATTCCCTAAGAACTAGAAAGTACTAGTAGCAAGGTCTTGCCGTAAGTAAAATTGGTACCACCAGTAAAATATTCGGAGGAACAAACAGCTTCCACCTCAGGAGAGGGGTCGTAGTAAAAAACGAACTAGAAACAGGGCCCCAGCATCTCCGAAACAGCCTACGTGAAGAGTCGTATATGGCATCTTTACAGAGATTGAGTCAAAAGTAGTGGCCGAATCGGGAGGGGGGGAGGTTAGAGTTTGACGAATTCTGGGCGAAGACCGTTTACCACAAGGGTATATCGCAGTTTATTAAGAGAAAAAAGTGGGAAGAAACGTCAGTACGAATTTGAATGCCATAGACATTGTGCCACCTGCGTTAGCCAGTGTAAAAATATGGCAGAAAAATTGGTGACACGCGGGCTCCTTCGTCACTATTGGAAAAAGGGGACCTGTGTGCGAGCAGCAGCCGCCGAAATTAGCAGAGTGGAAGGTCAGGGTGTGACCAATGAACGGACAGCAGGACGATGGTTCTCCCGCTTTTCGTCTGGAGACATGGGCCTGGAAGATGCGCCAAGGAGCGGAAGACCTAAAGAACTGGATGACGCAGCCCTATGCCAACAAGTGGAAGCCAACCCAGGAAGCACCACCCGTGGCGTGGACTAGTAGCGGACATCGGGACATCACAATCTCGTGTGGTTCGACATCTGCACGCCATTGAAAGATCAACAGGAGCTGCCGAGTTGTGCCCCACGAGCTGACGCCCGCGCAAGCAAAACAACGGGTGAAGGTGTGTCGTCAACTGCTGGAAATACTCGAGGTTGTGCCACATCCATCATACAGCTCCGACCTGGCCCTTCCGACTACCATCTCTTCTGGTCCATGGCGCACTTCCTGCGTGGACGGCGCTTCGCCAATGTCAGTGAGGTTGAAGACGCTGTGCGTGACTTTTTCGCCCAGAAACCGGGGAGGAGTGGTTTCGCGAGGATATCCACCAACTGGCTGATCGTTGGATGAATACCATCGAGCATGATGGACTCTACTTTGAAGATTAGTATTGAGCGATTCCTGCCTGGTGCCCATTTAAAAGTTTTCGCGGAGATCGGCCACTACTTTTGACTCAACCTCTGTAGAAAACCTACCTAAAATAAATGCCAGATGGCACCTAGAAGATAAAATGCCAAGTTGGACACATGTGGAGTTCTGAGAGAACGGCACATTGCCAACGCTAGAAAAAGTTTACGAAAGGTATCTTGCACATGGATGGTCACTCTAGATGTAACTTGGATATACCTCGATGATACCAATAAACCGCAAGCTAGTCATTATCAACCCATGCAAGTAGGCGTTTTCCAAAGGATTATGGTCGCAGCTGCAAATTGGTAAGCTCAGGCTGCACAAGGTATCTACTAACAATGTTAAAGTCAACTCTGGCCACTTTCAAAAGAAGATCATGGACCAAATTTGCTATCTACGCAGTACAGATACTCATCGAATACGTGGATAACACGCCGAGACGCACCTGAAGTTCTTCACTGGCCTACTAGCAACAAAAAAAATAAATATATAGAAACCGGAATCTAGGGGATGTTCCCATTTTCGTCCATCCCTTAGATTTCTGTGGCTTTGGGCGCTCTAAACAGAACTTGGAAACCGTCGACCTACAACGGTGAGAAGCCAATGGAAACTGTGCGAGCAATTGTCCATAACAGTGGACATCCATACTGAACGCAATAGATCTTGGAGGAGAATAACAATACGTACGAGAGGAAACAATCAAACATACGCAAAAGTATGCATCATGAGTAATTACCCCCCAGCAACCGGTACTCCGTAAAGTAAGAACCAATTTGCGTTATTCCAACTGGAACGCAAACCATGTCCAACGGTTAAACCTTTTAATTTTTTAAAAGCGTTGCTTTATTAAATCGTAAATCAGTTTTAATCTCTCTGATGATGACATTTACATTTTACACAACAGCGCTCGGAAATGAATAAAAAGCAAACGAATAAAATTTGCACAAGCATCACGTGGCCATTAAAGATGAATCTTCAAAGCCTCGTTTTAAACCACTCAGGGCGAAATTATGAATCTCTCGCGTTATTCACAGAGTTCTCTTTAAACAGCGACACACATTAGGCAATGAATTAAAAACTTGTGTAAACGTGCTTTAATCCGTTTTTCTAATACAAAATAGTTGGAAGTCATGCGAATATTTAGCAATAAGAGTAACTCGTACGCTCGCCATGGAACAAAATGTGTTGGGTGTCATACATAGTTATCCGAGTAGGGGACTTATCACATAATGAAGGGGGAGTCTAATCAAAGAATGACCTGATTGATTTCGAAAAGGGCTTCATTTTGGTGCTGGTCTAGTTGGAGCCACGACTGAAACAACGAAGCAGCTCACTGGATTCTCGAAATATCCAAAGTATTTTTGCAATAGATGACGTACGCTCATTATGGCAGTAATAGAGCCATTCGCATCTATGTTATTGCTATTTCATTTGACAGCTAACAGTTCTAACTTCATTCTAAGAACAGGTTGAGCTCTAAAATGCATGTTAACTATTAGATACTAACTCAATGCATGGGAGTGTATTTACTCCTCGATACACAACAGCGTTGCCTCAAACCCATGAAAGCAAGTGGCCATTCCTCTCAAACATAAAGCCAAGACTGCCAAAGATCACGGACTTAGCTTATAAACATTAACTTTCTCTCATCGTCATCTAAAATCATAACCCTTCATTCTTCAATACTGTGTAGCAATAAATCGAAATTGAAACCGAGAAGGCGATAGGCACTCTAACTGGACACAAAGGAGGGCAAACTAGAAAATCCTGCTCTGATCATCTCCAGACCTTTTCATCCTCTTGAAAACCCTTTCTTCGCTGTCCTTTTTATAATAAAAATGCGCACGTGCGCTTGTCACTGGGCACGTGAGGCGATTCCCGAGAGAGACAAAAGCGAATCGGAACCACCCCTTCCCCCAGCCTCAGGCCCCTCCAAACACTGCTTCAACGCTGAGCTTCAGCGAGAGGGCATGGTAGAAATTTGCTTCAGTTGGCTGGATCGTCTTACCTGAACAACGCTTGTTTACTCCTAGCAAACAGTCTATCGCAATTTGGAGGGGGGAAAAAGGCCTTTTTCCTTATTTTTGGCAAGAAGATTTGCGGTTACATTGCTGAAGTAGAAAGAAAGAAACATGATCCCTAACCATTTCGCGTGAACTTAGCGCTTTTTTTAAAATTTAAGCAAATCGAACGGAAACTCTCTGGAAGACTGATCGTTTACACAAAGCAATTATTTTCCTTTTTCAAAGTTACAATAAAATGGAGACCAGGTAACTCAGGCAGCAGGGCATATCCCAAAATAGCAATGGACTTCAAGCAATCATAATAAACTAACTTATCAATTTGATAAAGAAGGTCTTTTTAATTAGTCCTAATCTAACTTGCGTATTTCCTGAAAGGCTATGTAAAAGGTCTTGCCCATGTAAACGGATTTTGTATATTATATTAGTACAGCGCTACGTAGACGATGAATTCATTTTATCTAGAGCCTTTGTACACAGTGTAATTGCAGATTTAAAGACGGGGTCGCGTTCCTGGAAAAAATACCTCGAAAGAGAGATCAACCGATTATCTGCGTTCGAAAAGTTCAGTGAATAGTCCCATAGTTGAACAACCGCGTTGGTTAGGATGTTGCGCTCACGCAGACGCAGTGAGAGACATGGTAACTAATGCCCCCTAGAGTTAAGCGGAAGTGTGCGCTACGACCAATTTAAGTGCGAGAAGGCGAACCAGCGGATTAGGCCACAAGTTGTACCAGAGTCGACAGTGGAATCTGCTCCACGACAACGCCCGTCCGCACACTGCGATCCGCGTGAGGCACTTCCTCGCTACACGCCAGGTGACAGTTCCTTAAACATCCACCAAATTCTCCAGATTTGGCACCTGCAGACTTCCTCTTTTTTCCCGCCTCAAAGGAGTCCTGAAAGGTCTACGCTTTGCCGACATTGCGGAGATCAGACAATGTGTGACAACGGTGCTTCGAGGGATAGCGAAAGAAGCGTTTGCTGTCAGTTTCCAGCAGCTGTACAACCGATGTCAAAAGTGTGTTGTAGCTAATAACGATTACTTTGAATGCCAGTAAGTATTTTGTTTGTATCTCTTGTTTCCTTTATTTTATGAGACCATTACCGAACTTTTCGAACGCATCTTGTATATGTTGTGGACGAGGTTAATCCATGCGATAATGTCGGTAACAGGAAACATGATGCTGTTGAACACTCCGTATTGAGAAATTCAATGTCAACTGGACGACGGGGAAAATGGTCACGCGACGTTTTGCCCTAATATGACAATGTGCCGCCTCCCACCAGAAACATTACGATTCAAAGTTGGCTTCGCTGGGTTTCATTGCTGTGCCGCACCCACCATATTCCCCGAACCTTGCCCCGTCGGATTATGCGACGCCAACTTTGTGGTCTTAATGTTGCTGGTATGAGGCCTCTCATTGTCATATTGGAACAAAACCCCTCGTGACCACTACAACTTTAGCTATTGCTGAATCCTGAAACCATCGTTCCCCGTGATAGTCACCTTCTATCTTGTCCACTTGTTTCCTCACTCCACAATGAACAGATTCCGAGCATTGCTAGTCATTGTGGGTGCATCTAACATTTAGCAGCTACGTGGAGTACAAGTATCATTTGGTCTCCCAACAAGTGGGCATTCACACCCTTTGTTCAGAATTCGCACATTAGCCCCATTGTAAATCCCTTCCGAACGATCCTCGTCTTTACCTAAAGTACTTTTTATTTTATTTTATTCAATTTCTTTTACAAGGAGAGACTCTTTGATCACCCCCATAGATAAGCTTAACAAAATACTTTTTTATACAAAAAGTATTTACACTGAATGCAACAAGAAATCTTTACTTCAAATGCAAACACGACCCCCTTCCCAATCGACGCGCCAAAGACATTACGACCAAACAAGAAAGTACCCCGAACTTCCTAACAGGAACATTCATTTCCAGGTAGAACAAAAAAAAAACAAAAAACATAGTGGTGAGGGGGATGTTCAAGAAAAAGTAAACAGAAAAACAATCTTCAAAAGCAAAGTTTTCAATGGAATAAACTCGAGCAAATGAGTTTCGACTGGGTGGCGTTACGGGCCTGGGCGTTATTTTGAAGTTCCGCTTCACTTGATTCGTGGTTGCTGGGAGCGGGACTTGAATAAGGGGGTAGTGGAATGTGTGTGCGCTGTGGGGGGTAGGGGTTTTCGGCAGTTGCTTTGAAGAGAGCTGAGAAGGATAGAAAGAGCAGAGATAGAACAACGGACAAAGAAGTAACAAGGTTACATCTAAAAGACGCTCTAACGAAGGCCATACCCTCCCTCTTCGGTTTGCTTTCCAACAATCGTTTCCAGCCACTGTTGCAAACAAAACCTTTTACCAGTGCCATTACATCCCTGCCTCTTTAACAACAGCCTACGAAAGAGGATGATGTGCTGTCGAGCAGCTGTCATTGGTGAGGCAGATTGACGCATGTGAGCGAGCGAGTGAGCGAGAGAAATAGACAGACAGACAGACAAGACAGAAAAGCGGAAGTAGTAAAGAAAAAAAAGAAGAGTGGGGGTATAGGCACAGAAAAGACGCGCCTGGCGTGGGAATGTCTTCACCTGGTATCCCTGCTCCTTCGAAACCGAATCATTTGTTTAATTCACCGGCAAACGGATGAAACGATGGAAAAAGAGTGAGAGAGAGAGAAAGTTGAGTTCGTCTTCTTTTCATTTTAACGCCTCCGCACATCTTATTGGAATTTCTTTTACCCCTCCATCACTACCCCTCTACTCTCATACCCCCCACAACTCATTTTTCGTGGTCAAATCATCAGAAACATCGTCGAACATAGGAGTGGTGGCAAGAAAAGATAAAACTCGCGTCCTACGGGTAAAGTAAACAACAACCACCTCCCCCTCCGAGAAAGAACGTCAACCCACGTCGCGTGGGATGGAAACAAGAACCCAATCGTCCGTGTGTATGTGTGGGTCTGTTTACAGTTGCTTTCAGAAATATTATTTCCAGAAGTTCAAATTACTAGCCAATGGTCGAAAGAAGAAAAGTAAACAGAAAGGGCGCTAAAGAAAATTTAAAAGTTTTTCACTTTAAAGCTTCTTACTAATCCTCCAGTACTCTGGCCATTGTATACGACAGCTCTATCTATCAAAGCTACGTCCTGGGGAAAAATGCCCCTTTTCTAAATAAAATCAGAAAAATGGGATTAAAATTCGAATTGCCTTAAAACAGCTCGACAATATCATCGAAAGTGATATAGTTTTCTTCAACGAAAATTCGGCTTTGAAAACGTTGGCTACTGATAGCCATTTCTTTTATCTATTTGTGTAAGCAAGTAATGTAGCTATTACGGATTTTGTTATCAATGTTTAATTTCTGTTACGTCTGTTGCTGTAAGCAGCCAATTTAAGCGTATAGGCATTCGCGCATTACAAATCTTCTAAGGCAACCGGGGATGCTCGCACCCTCCTGAGCGTACGAAAACACATTCTTGGGGGGTGCGAAGAAAAGCGACTGTAATTAATAATGATTAATCCTTTCTGTTAAGATGATTCCAAATGGAATCTCTAAATTCGCATGTCTTTTGTACGTAGACTAGGGAACGCGAATATTTTTACAAGGTAAGCGAAGATTCATTAAGAAATTTTTAGGCTTGCAAAATACAAAAAAAATTGGGAAACCCTGTTCTAAGGAAATAAACTACTGAAAGAAAGTGATTAGACACCCTCTCTCATGAGCATTTGAGCTTACCCATTACTAGGAAGGGTCTCGTGGCCTTTGAAATTTAAAAATTAAAACGGGGGTAGAACATATACATACAGAAAGCAGTAATATATAAAGGACTACAAAGATTTCTTGGAATCTACAGAAATTTGCAATAAAAAATTTTACGTAATATTTTTACGGGCCAGTGCTAAACATTTTCTTGATTTGATATTCCCTTATTAGCTATCTTTATTTAGTCTTTATATAAAATAACTTTCTGTAAAAATTATCGCACTTTGTAATCCCTGATTGGCAATTTATACTGTACTAGCTCTCCGGCCACGCGTTTCTGTGGCTCAGTCTGGTTAAATGGAAAAGAAAGCAACACATGACAATTTTCATGGCGATCAGTTGAACGGTATAGAAAATGATGTGCTGGAGCGCCATCTAGAAATGTCCTTTAGTAAAATGGATAGCATAAAAACCTTCTCCTTGAAAAAACACTTACATGTGCTAACTTTCATGGTGATCGGTCAAACGATATTGGAGTTTATCAATCTCATATATACCAACATCCATTTATATATATAAAGAGTTAGTGTATGTATGTACCGGGTGAATCATAGGCTATGACCAACTTGTTGGTTGAATAACTCGTCAACAGGTGAAGCTAGTGCCGTGAAAGTATGTACACAGTTGTTTCACAGGGTATAGACCAAAGAAAAAGGCGAATAACATTTGAACGGAAAAGGATCTTTATTTCAAACTTTCAGGATCAACACTTGAGACTAAAGGAAATTAAAGGCACTAGACCACTTCCTGAGTGTTTCGAAGGGCTCTGGTCATGATAAAACGTCTTGACCAAAAAAACACGCTCTTCGACTGAATATCGAGACATTTCGGCGTATACAACTGCAGTACTGTATTCGTCGAAAATAAGACTAATCCATTTCCTTTGACTCCCTGAATGTGTACAAACTTTCACGGCACTAACTCCACCTATTGACGAGTTATTCAACTAACAAGTTGGTCATAGCCAATGAAACACCCGGTGTATATTCTTTGTAAAACAACCTGATAGAGAATTTACCCAAAGAATATCCTAAGTCACATTTTGTCAGTGGCGTAGTAGAGCTTTGGAGCCTTCCCGTCGAGTAACAAACTAACAAGAAATTAACCCCCATCCAAGGAGGGATAGAAATATAGCAAAAGCGCCGAGTTTATACCGGGTGTTCCAAATATGAGCAACGATTTGAAAAATCAATTAACGAAAAGCGGAAGGCGATAGAAATGTATGGTTTGCTGCTTAGGGAGCCAGGGAATTTATTCGCAACAAGCAGATGCTTCAAAATTAGTTATAAAGTTCGTCGATAGATGGCACTGCTGACGGGGAAAACTATAAAACACGGTCTATAGATATAAATGGTCATCGAGCTCCATTGAAAAATGAAGCTAAAATAAAGTTTCTAGCTTCCGATAGGGCGGGAACGCCATTAAAAAGTGGCGCTGCATGTACAATCGGCCCAACCATGGCCCAACTGCGCCTGCAGCGCCGCCCTATCGAGAGACAGAAACGTTTGTTTCATTTTCACTTTCAACGAAATACCTCTATCGTAGGTCACAGTCGGCCCTACTGCGATCTATGCGGCACCTGATGCGTTCCGTTTTCCTTAGCTTCTTGAAACAATGGAAAATGTCGGAAGCTCGATGGCCATTTATATCTAGAGATCGTGCTATAAAACAATGTTTACAAAATAACCATCATTTGCAGCAACAATGTGGCGGAAGACAAATTTCGCAGACGTCCGTGCAAACATTTCATTTGGAATGCTGAGCGAGGATAGAAGGCCGATCTGACGAGACGGAGTGCGTAGAGAATTTAAAAAGAGAATGACGAACTTTGTAACTAATTTTGAAACTTGGTGCGAATAAATTCCCTGGTTTCCTAAGCAGACCTCCGTACCGCCTTCCGTTTTTCGTTAAATTGATTATTCAAATCGTCGCTCATTTCAGGGACACTCGGTATATTTTTATACCCTTTTATATCCGAACTTCTTAACTCCAATTTTTTAAAATCAAAAATTGATTTTTTCGAACATAGCATTTAGAAAATAGAAAAGAACTTTACCTTCTTTCGTTTCTCATTATTTCAGATCGAATGACTTATACCGTATGTTGACTTTTGAAAACGTTAATAGCTCCAAAGACCTTTTCCACATTTCACTCTCGAGGTTCGTGACTATCTGATTTCCAAACACATGGATTGGTCATAGAGGTCCCATTAACTGGCCACCACGATCAATGCACGGACTACTTTCTGTGGGGGCCATATGAACAATATGGTGTATGAACCCCCGTGAAATCAGTGGGCGGTCTTATGGGGCGAGTCTGATTTCTGCAGGAGAAATTCAGGAGATGCCTTCGAAAGCTTGAACGGTTCGTTGTTACGCCGATGTGAGCCCTGTATTGAGACAGGTGGTCGTTATTTTGAACACATGCTGTAATAACCTCTACTGTAAGCTACATGTCACCTGTAAGCTAAAATTAATTAGATACCATGTCTCTTCAATTGTGACCTTTCAACGTGCCATTGTTAGACACAGTCATTTCCGACCATGGGTTTATCGGCAAAAAGTGTTCATATACATCCCCGTTAAGTTTGGGCAAAAAGTTCTGAGACATCCTATATTTTCAAATGAATTAGACTATGTTACAATATAACATGGTACTTTTGAGCAGCATTGTATCACAGGCGTAATTAGAAGCGTGGAGTTCCCTGGCTAGAAACTTATATTGGGGCCCCTGGCAAATGTCCAGTCTAGCCACCCTACAGTGACGCCCCTGATTGTAATGATATTTAAGTAGCTATTTACAACACAAATTTCCGAAAAGTAAGTGTTTATTTCTTATGGTGAATTAGAGCGACACGGTAAAACTAACGCATGCGCATTTCGATTTTATTCCATTCTTAGCGGGACCAGAGTGTAGGTATAGACAGAAATAAGGAGATATTCAAACCAACAAATGTAATCAACAATGTCACATCGAAGATTACCTAAAGCCTTTGCGTCTTGTTTGCTTGGTGCATTAGTTGTTTGGTCCATGTTGCTTTAGTCATTATCATTTTCAGTAGAGCAGTGGTTCTTAACCAGGGGTGCGAGGCGATATGATCAAGAAAAAAAAAATTATTTTTCTTTTTCGTCCTCCACATTAAATAAAAATTTGATATATTTGCAACGGTGTTTTTTTTCACAAAATCAATGGGTATGAGCAGTTGAATAAGGTCAAGAAGCACTGCATTAGAAAATTAATAATAAAGAAAGTTTTCCACGACAAATTAATTACAGAAAATCTTTTTTTTTCAGCCATGCGCAGTGCTAGGTTAGAAATATAAAAAAACAACTCAATTTATCTATTCTCCCTTTGCTTTTCTTAATTAAGTGCATTTACTAATTTGCATATTTGTTTATGTAATTAAATAATACAGACGATCATAAGAGAAAGGAAGAAGAAAACACTGAAATTGATCGCTGCGACGAAGGAAATTTGTTAAGAGCAATTTAATTTGTTTAAAATTTTTAATTCATGCTTTTTCTCAAAATTTAATTTCTTAGAGTAACTTAATTAATTCAATTCTCTAAAATAAATTTCTCAGTACCTTCAAGTAGCGCACGCACTATCTTTGACTGCAATTGCTTTCTCTAGCTTCACAGAAATGGCCACACTTTGACGACATAAGTTGACAGAGAAGACACTTCCATCGACACCTTTCAGAGTCTAAAGCCATCGCTGACATCCACAGCTTAGGACACCGGGGGTACAAAGACATGCCACTGTCACGTGCACGACATGAAAGGTTGTCACGCGAGGTGACGCCACTTAACTCATCTCATGGTATTAACCTGCTGGCCCACCTGTCTCTTTCTCTTTACTTAACCGACAATCGAACCAGATCGCCGCTCTTCAAAGCAAATTAAGTCTTTCGAAATCCATACTGTTCTCTGATGTTATAAATTGTTACACTTTCTAAATATTCTAAATCAACTGTGACTATAAAATTTAATTTGATCGAAATATTGGATCAATTATTAAAATACATCAATAAGTCACTGTGAAGGTTGCAATTCGGAAAAGTAATTGCGCACTTGTTCCCTCAAGAGCGTTAATGAAAGACTAGACTGACCAAAATCGAATTCTTCGTCTCGTCCAGTCACTCCCGTGACCGAATAAGGTCGAATAAGGGCGTTGAACCGAGAGCAAATCCAATCAAGGCCAGTGTGAAAATTTAATTCCGAGACCTTTTACTACAGTTTCGAAATTTTAAAAAAATATTTTTTCATCCAATAGAATTCGAGACTAATCAAAACCCGACCCCTAAAAAAACAAAAAACAAAAAAAGAAACGCTATCCTTCAAAACAATGTTTCAAATCCTAATGAACACTATGTGGAAGACAGTGATTCGATACCCCCATTTCTGTGAGATTTAAAAACGGAAATGGTAATGAGCTCAACTAAATTCTCAAGTAAAATGCCTATCAGGAAACAGTTTTCCTATTTTAAAAAGGCCATAATAAAAGATGCTTCATAGGAGATGCGACATGCATTGCTGACAACCGACGGGTTCTAAAATCAAGGTAGCCATTCACCTACAGGAAATCCTTGAGGTTTGGACTGCGCAGTCCAGACCTGGAGGAATTCCCCAAAGTGTGTTAAGGCGGCCTTGAGGTCACCTGTGGACTGTGCAGTCCTCAAAATCCCGAACAAAAAGCAATTTTTTTTTCGCCTTGATGCCAGAACTACGCAGTCAGATGCAGCGTGCATAGCGTTGACGACAGTCGGCCTCAAAGAAATCCTCTTCCGCGTGTGAACGAGGGTTCGGTAGAGGAAATCCCCAAGAAAATCCCTTATGCTTTCTCCTTGAGAATTTCTTGTAGATGAATGGCTACCTTCAGCGTCTCTTATTTCATCATATTGGTAAACGTTTCTACGTTATCACTGTTGAAGCGAGCAATTAGCTTTGACAACAATATGTAGCAAAAAAATCGTGTATTGATAACCTTAGACCGAACAGCAGTTTGCTTTTGACAGCAATGAGCTATGGATAACAATAACTATGGACGATACCAAGTGGTACCATTAGAATACGGACTACCAAAACAATTCCGAGTATCATTAATTTGTTATATTCATTCATGTCAACGCGTTACGAGATGTTTGATATATTACATGCCATATCTTAACAATGAAAGTTTCCAATGGTACCATATGGTACCACTAAACCGATGTCTATTATTACTACACATTATATTCATTCATGACGTATTGTTACGAAATGTTTCATATATTCCATGACATATTTTAGCATTGAAAGTTTTTAAGGGGTATTTTAATGGTACCATTACAGCACGTACTATTGTATCTATTCCAGCTATCTCACCTTCTAATGAACAATGCCCCGGAAAGTAGAACCAGCCACAATCATGCCGTGGCAAACGAATTCCAGATGGCCACTCAAATGCAGGTTGCAATCAAGACTCTTCGTCAAGAAGCCCGTTCACTAAACCTCTGCGACGAAGAATGCAGCTCAGCGCCTACGATGGTGTAGGGAGCACAGGAATTGGACATAGGAGCAAAGGGGGCGAATGTTATGGAGCGATGAATCACGATTTATTATTATTATTATTATTATTATTAAATGGAAGCACTCTAAGGAAGTAAAAAAGGAAAGAATAAAAAAGGACAGAGCGTAAAATAATCAAACGAGAGTGTTAAGCAAGCACTTGTCGAAAGCGGAACCGAGAATAAAACTTTAAGCACACGTGAGATGAAAAAAAAAATCAAAGGCTAACAAGCACTTAACGAATAAGATACATGAAAAAAAGATGAAAGCGAAAAACTCTTTTCATCTCCCAATCCCAGCTTTTAAAAGATTTTCAGGTCGGATAGATATGTGGGGGGTTTAACGGTTACCTGGAAAACGCCTGCTACCGAAGTGCACAGTACCCGCAGTGAAACATGGTGGTTGTGGCATTATAGGTGTTTATTTCAGGTAGTTCGGCATTCTCCGCTAATTCTATAGTTCGGAACAGGTTATCCTTGCAATGGAGGAACAAGTACAGGCAGCGAGAAGGCTGAAATATAGTTCCTAGTATTTTTTTTAAATATACAGTTTCGTAGACACCTCTTCGGAACTATATCTTTTCACGGCTACCATGCTGATTTCCATGCCGTCGCTATACAAGATACAGCCTGAAGTCAAGTGAAACAGTTTTAAATGTTTACGTGACTTTGCGTGAACAATATCCAAGTATTTCTACAGCAAGCAATTGTCCTGTCTTGAGCAAGCTTTTCTTCTTACCTACCCCTCTTTCTTATTGATCCCGCGCATTGATACAATGATCTCGCAACTGTACTTGATCCTTCAATGCAAGGTTAACTTTTCCCGAACTATACAGTAGTTCATGGAAGCATGACTTCCGAGGAGGCATAGAGAGACATTCTGGAAGCACAACTCAGTGCTCCCTAGGTTGTGGCAGTTCTAAGGGGAAACTATGAAGGTCGCTTCCAGGGCTACACTTCAATGGTATGCGAAAATTGGCCTCAACCTAACTTTCTTTATTACCAGACATCATCCTAAGCGGAATGGCGAAATATACCGATTACAGTATAATCCAAGGACTTGTAGATATTTGCCCAGACGGGATGCTGGTGTAATTGCTGCACATGGTGGTCTTACCAAGAACTAAGTTTACCTGTTTTTCCATTACCCCACAGTGTCCATTCGCTCTTTCAACTAGTGTGTCTTCCTTGAAGGTAATACGAGAGGCGTTTAAATTGACCTGGACTTTATTTTTTGTTATTTAACTGTTGTAAAAATCTAAACTTTCATTGTTGGGATGGCAACTATCGCCTGTCATGCAAATGCAGCACCACTCATTCTTTTGCCATGATTGCTTATGGAGCTTGCAAATTGTTTGTTTTAAACAAAATGGCGGACAGCGATGTGTCGACTAAAGTAGAACAACGAATAGTCATCAAGTTTCTCCACAAAAAAGGTGTGAAAGCATCTAAAATTCACCAGAGACTTCAAAGACAGTTCACCGAGTAATGTCTGTCTCGATCATCCGCCTTTGCTTGGTGCCAAAAGTTCGAAGGAGGTAGGGCGAGAATCCACCGGCAATGAACCTCAAAAGGCAAGGCCAGCAACTGCTGTCAATGATGGCATCATCGCACGAACAAATGAGCTGATAAGGGACAACAGGCGGATTCATTTCCGAGAACTGGGTTCAATACTGAACATCAGCACTGGCTGTGTGGAGACCATCATCCACGATAAGCTGAAATTCAACAAGATCTGTGCCAGATGGGTTCTTAAGCAACTCTCCGAGGATCACAAAACCACCCGGGTGGAAATCTCTTCCACTGTGCTGCAGCGATTTGACAGGGAAGGTGACTACTTCCTAAGGCATGTTGTTACCACCGACGAGACATGGATTCATCACCATACTCATGAAAGCAAGCATGCGAGTATAGAGTGGCGACACACTGACTCACCACGACCCAAGAAATTCGACATGACACTGTCGGCAACGAAAGTGATGGCGACTGTATTCTAGGACATTAAGGGTATCATTCAAGTCGATTTTCTGGAAGAACGTCGAACCATAAATGCACTTTACTACAGTGACATTTTGAGGACGTCCCTGAAACCCGGCACTAAGAAAAGAGCGACCAGGACTCTTACCAGTGGCGCTTGTTTTCTGCAAGTCATTGCCAGACCACACACAGCCAAACTGACTATGGACACACAGACGGAACTCAAATGGGACATCTTACCACATTCTCCATACAGCTCGGATCTCTCTCCTTGCGACTATCACCTTTTTTTGGGTCATTGAAAGAGTTCTTGGGAGGGCAGAGGTTCGGTTCCAATGAGAAAGTGAAAAAGGCTGTCCTGACATCAGCCTGGTTTCAACATAAGCGTGAATATTTCTACAGAACCGGTATCCAGATGCCACCAGAACGCTGGAAAAACTGTGTAGAGAAGCAAGGAGAGTTCTTTGAGAAACTTGCGTATGTGCTTTTTTTTGTAATTACCTAATTTTATAAAAAATAAAAACGCGTTATACTTACAGAGTACTTAATAATTATTAACAACGTATTCTCCGTAACCATATATTACAGCGAAAGTTTAAAGCCTGATAGTCTACCAGAAAAGCGGGACGAATGACTATCACCTTTATATTAATAAACAAAAACCTCACACCACCAACGCCTAAATCCATAGACAAGACTGCTCTCCAGGAAATTAAATAAAAGATTAACAATAAATGATTAAACGCAGCCGGTAGCCTAATGTCCGCTTCAAAAATTAACCAAAATACGTATTCCGTGGGAAACCAAACCGACAGCTAAAGAGAGGGAGCAGCGAGCTGGCTTTGATCTATTAATCATTAGACGTGTTCAGTGCCATTAACATCAAAGGCTGGGAAAAGCCTTATGGGGGCTCGTTCTGCCGATGCAAAATTAGTCAAAATTAAAAATATTTTCCTCAAAATGTTTAATCCTCAGGACTATATATTTGTATATATAACATTAGAATTCGCTAAATAAATTTCTAAATAAATGAGAATTGTCTAACCAAACTCCGATTCTTTACAGGGCCTTTTCAATCGATACTACCGGAGACGACAATCTCTCTCTGATTGCAAGCAGCCTTCATTTCCTGCCGCCGGAAGGATCAAGAGAAATGCTCAAGTTTAAAAGATACACACACTGGCCAATGAATTAGAGTTAACATGTCTTTAATATTTCATTGAGGGGGCCCCCCCCCCGTTGTCCCGAGTTACAGCCACGTATGCCGGTAATGAAACACTTGTAAGTCAATGCGTTCATCAACCATTTGTTGAAAGAGAATCTTGCTCTCGGATATATCGTTTAAATATACTCTCGAAATTGAGATTGGGTTATGGGGACTTAAAGTAAATAAGGAAGTAATCCTCGTGTTCGCTAAACCATTTATGAACCAATCGTTCGCGATTGTAACATAGTCATCCATGAAGCAGCCTTCACATTTAACATGGGCTTGATCAGACACAATGTTCAGGTAGTCTGTGGAACGTATCCAACCTTCCAAAAATATTAAGGGGACCAATTGCATATCATCAGAAAAAGCTGTCCATGCCGTGACACCTGGTTACACTGCATAATGGCTTAGTTGAAGCATTTGTAAGTCAATGAAAGGGAATATAACTAATGGACATTCCTTTAGTTCTCTTAGAAGATTTGTTAGAAGAGGATCTTTGTGTCGGATACGTAGTATCAACATGTTGTAAACATGCTCTACTCTAGGATGGCCATACAACAGTTTTCCAGTCTTCAAGTGTCCAGTCACGATTTTTCAGACGGACTTTCCATAATCATGCGACTGCCGATTTGGACCCGTTTCAATTATCAGCGCATGGTTCTGCTAGATTCGATTCGAGAATAGTCTTAGTTAAAATCACTTGTCACTTACTGCACAATCGATCTTCTGTTTTAAACGACGGCGGAGACGGCTGCCCCTTTAAGATTGTGGATCGTTTATCCAACGAATATCCAGAGAGCTGCTTCGCTGTTTCAATGGTGGCTCCAGTTAGACGAGCACCAACAATGAGTACTCTCATTTCGTAGTCAGTTATGTTCTCCTTTTCTTCCAGGTTGAGTAAGTTCTGTAATTAGATTTGAATATAAGTAGAAGCTTGAATCAAATGATTTCAAACTATTTTTCTTGAATCGTTGGTCAGTGTGAGTAGAATAATTTTTACGCATTCAGAGCTTTCGTAACCCCATTTCCCAACACCATCGATTAGTTGAGCAATTTCTCGAACTTATCTAAAATTTCTCTGAAACCAAACATAACATGAATTCAATTATATCGGCTAAGAGACGTATGCGATAATAATGAAAAATGTTAAGGGACTAACGGAAATAAAGCTTTCGGGTTTCGGACTAACGGTAATAAAGCATTTCTTTTCCTTGACTTAGAATTTAATAGGGAGGGAACTATGGGATTTGCAGGAAAACATCCTTCACCCCTTACATCAGTAACCACTCAAACCGCTGTTTTGCACACAAGATAGCGGCTTCACTGTATCTATTAGCGGGGTATCTCTAATAAATTGGTCGTCCAATGTATATATCCTTGAAGTATATAGCCTTACTTGCTATTGTATTATCCGTCATGTTGAAAAATGAACGCTTAGCGTTCGAAATGTACAGGGTCGTGACACATTAATATGACCACCTGCTAGTATCCGGAATATCCACCTTTGGCGGCAAGCACAGCAGCTTGTCGACGTGGCAGAGAGTCAATAAGTCCTCGGAAGGTGGTTGCAGGTATCTGGGACCATATCAGTGCATCCCGTAATTCCATCACCGTGCGTCGTGGAAGGTCCAGCTTGCGATCGAGATGGTTCCACAAATGTTCAATAGGGTTGAGGTCCGGGGAATTTGGTGGCCATGGGAATAGCTTGAATTCATCCGTTCACTCTGTTCACCAGAAACCGCGACTCGTCAGAGAAAGCAACCCTTTGCCACTCGGCCGAGGCGTTTTCGGCGATGCACAGGCGTCAACATGGGTGCTGTTACCATACGCCTGATCCGGAGCCCCAACCTCAAGAGGGATCGTTGCACTGTCTTGGTGCTGACACGCCTAGTTGCCCCACTGTTCATTTGCTGTGTTATTTGCTCAACAATGGCACGCCGATTGGTCTTGGCCAGGCGTCGTAACCGACGCTCGCCTCTAGGATCGATAGCTCGTGGGGCCTCACAGTTACCTTTTCGGTTGCTCGAAACTGTCTGGTTCGTCCAGTCGCGGTACACCTTCACAACGGCAGCCCTAGAGCAGTTCACAAAGGTGTCAGTTTCTGAAATGCTGCCCCCCCTTGGCCCGATCGCCAATAATCATCCCCTTTTGGAGGTCCAACAGGTCACTTGTTCTGCCCATGACGGCGACAATTGCTGTGTTAACGGATGCTACTACACGTCTACTGTTGTCTGCTTTTAATGATATGCAATGATTTTTCATCTGCATACCATGGGACGTTCCAACATGTTCGAGGAGATGAGGTCATATTAATGCGTCCCGACCCTGTACATTCATGGTTAATAAATCTTTGTTGTGGAAAAGCCGTTGGACTGTTTTATGTATTTACTGAAGTAAGATCCACAGGAGGAGGTAATTATTTTTGTTCTTTCGGGTTTATTGTCAAATTCCACGGGGTCATGGAGAATGTTTCCGTAACACACTTTCCAAAATGTTAATATGTTGTTACCAACATTGTGTAAAGCAAAGGATTTTGTATAGAATGCTTGGGTGTTATATGGAATGTTTAACATGTTTGGCAAATTATAATGAATGCCAGGCAGGACACTTAAAGAACGAAAAGATTGAGAAATCCAAACTAATAAACAATCTACAGAAATAAAAACATGTCTCAATTTGAATTTTGTCTTACACTTGGATTTTCAAATTCGTGGACTGTTGTGCTACAGCTGAACTGAAGGACAAGAGCTTTGTTCATCCACCGCGATATCTTCCAGTCTCAAAAGCCCTTTTGCATATAGAAAATACAATAAAACAATTTTAACACCCCCTTTAGCCGTGCTTTAGCGATAGACATTCTAATCAGAGATGGAAACGCGAAATAGCAATGCTATCTGTTGGCGCTGAAACTATTCCACTCTAGTTTTTTATCACTCAAACAGATCAGGGTCCACATTACGGTCGTTCAGAGAACGTTCAAGGAACACAGAAAATCATGGGTCAATGTACATAGGAAATCAGCCTTCACAATAATAAACAAAGCCGCATGGAGCCAATTGACAAAATCTTGTAAAATTTATAATTTTTAAATTTTTTTAAATTTTTGATCATAAACCTCACATGCGGCTTTATGCCCGTAGAAGATGGTGATAACACCGAACCGCATCGGCATTAAATATTTATTATATTGGCTAATCCTAGAATGTATATTTCTTATTACAACAAAAAGAGACTCGAAATACCAAGCTTTTCTAGAAATCTGAAACGATGACCCTCGACGGCCAATGCAATCGAAAATGCGAAACGGAAAACAATCGGGCAAAGAAAGAAAGAAGAAAACAATTCAAAAGAGCGAAAAAGTGCAGTCCCTTAGAAAAAAAGGAAAAAAAAATAAAGGGTTTTAAAAATAATGCCAAACAACCACGTCCTCCTTCAGCACACCCATTTCTAACAAGGCTTGCCTCTTTTTTCCTTTAACCCCCAGTATCGATCCAGTGTCGCTTTATGAGGGCAGCTTATAAATCAAGTATGGGAAAAGAAAGAAGAAATCAAAAGCAAAAAGGAAAAAAAGAAAGTACCCAGTCTCCTGTAGAAATTTTTTTTCTTAAAAAAGGACATTTGTTTAATAAAACTAATGTTTCTTCGCTCTTTTTTCCCTTTCATATAAAAAACAATTACATAAAAAAACAACACAAAATGACAAAAGTCGTCGTTTTTTATCTTATCAAATTTAAATTTAAAAGGAAAAAATTTTGAACTAAAAACCTGTTTATTATTTATTATCCAGTTGCCCTTCATTTTCGAATCATTCGCAAATTCAACTTGCAAACAGTCTATCCTCTAGCAGAGAGACCTTCAACCATGTCTTCTTGCCTAAAACAATAGGCTAAAATACAAGGTGGCCCGAAACTTACCTACCACTATAAAGATCTGTTATACCGTGACAAATAAGCATGAACAGTTCAAAGTAGGCTGATTACAATGAATATTTGTGTACATTTTGTAGACCGTATAAAAAGAAATCTAATGGATTGAAAGGCCAGTCGACACCACATCCATAGTGCTTTGATACCTCAAACAATTACACTTAGTACTAGCTGATGAATTCACATTTAATTTTAGTAGTTAAGTTTCGGGCCACCCTATATTTGCCATGAGGGCCAGCCTAATTTGCAACAATAACTCATGTGAATTGATTTCTAGGGAAACCGGTATACAAAAAAACAAATACGTATAATAATATACACTGACCAGTGACTTAGAAATAAGGTGATGAAGCACCTGTAAGTCAATGGTAGACCGTTTACCAGTTTTCTCTTAGCATCCGCGAGCAGTTCATAAACTGCGGAGTTTCGGAAATGCTATCACTCTTATCCTGAAATCCAATGGTCATAGTTCAGGAAGAGGGTCTTGTTGTCTGACATGACATTCCAACAACTCCCAAACATCCTCTATAGTTTCGAGATCTGGCTTTGTGACGGCCAGGGTGAATGATGGAAGTCATCTTCATGCTCGCTGGACCACTGCTGAACCAACTGGGCGCGAGCGCGATGAACAGTAATATTTCATCCGAAGAAGCCGTCACATGCAAGATAAAAATGCAGCACTGCAAGATGGACTTGGTTTGGAAACAATGTGCAGGTAATCCGAGGACGCACCTAATCTTTCAGGAATGTCAGGGGCCAGTGCCATACAGTAGAAGAAGCTCCATACCATTTCACCACGTTGCTGGATCCATTGGTTCATGGAGACTCCCACCAAACTCTCTGCCTACCGTCGGTACAAAAACACGTAGCCTTCTTCCAGTCTTGACATGTCCAGTCATGATATACAGACGCCATTATACCGGGTGTCCGAAGAATCTAGCACTATGATGTAAATCACAGTCCAGAGGCGATGCATTAGATAGAACAAAAACGTCTTATAGCAAGTGGATCGTGGGACCTCAAAAGTGATCTTCAAGGTCATCTTCAAGGTCATTCAAACTGTAACTTTCAAGGTCATTCAAACCGTAACTTTTTCCCTATCAGAAACAGAAGAAAATTTCCAATTACGAACTGGTAGAGCACACCAAAATTAGTCTAATCCATGTTTACTTTAACTGATTCATAAGAAAATTGTGTGAGATAAATGAGTACCCCCCCCCCTACTTTAGATTTCTTCCTTTGAGGGTATATAAAGGAATAGGTTTATGCCACGGAATCCAGGACACAGTGTGAACTTTAAGGATGAACTGAAGTGGCCATTAGGCAAATTCCTGCCATGACAAAGACAGCTATGCCTTGCAGCCGAAGCCAACACTTTGAACATACTTTAAAATAACCTATGTTCGATTTTGGAACTCAGGACTTAAATTACATGTAGCATTCAACCCTTTTGAGTTTAGAAATAAAAATCTCACTAATTGATTTGTCATGAGGCTCTCCGTCTTCAAATCTATCTTTGTCCTCATTCTCACCTATGGTCATGAGGCTTGGGTAATGACCGAAAGAGTGCGATCGCGGGTACAAGCGGCCGAAATGAGATTTCTGAGAAGTGTGGCAGGGGTTACCCTACTAGATAGAGTGCACAGCAGCACAATAAGGGAGTCTTTAGGTGTTGAGCCGCTACTTCTCCGCATTGAGAGATCTCAGTTGCGCTGGTATGGCCACGTGATACGGATGCCGCAAACAGGTTTTCCTAGGCAGTTGTTATTTTCAAAGCCGGTGGGTAAGAGACCAAGGGGTCGACCTAGAACCAGGTGGCTAGACTACATGGAGAATCTGGGTTCGAGTCGCTTGGATATTACCAGGGAGGACATGCGCCTGATGGCGGAAGATCGCGATCGCTGGAGATCCTCCATAGGGCTGCTGCCCCCGCGACCCTAACGGATAAGCGGGTTTGAAAAGCAAGTAAGTAATTAATTAATTTGTCTGTGACTTCTCAACACGATGGTGGGAGGATAGCATACCAATCTTCATCCTCATTTATCTCATACAATTTTCCTACGAATCAGTTAAAGTAAACATGGATTTAGACTAATTTTGGGCTGCTCCACAAGTTCGTTATTGGAAATTTTCTTCTATCTCTGATAGGAAAAAAGTTATGGTTTGAATGACCTTGAAGATGACCTTGAAATGGTCGGAAATGGAAAGCCCACGATCCACTTGCTATAAGACGTTTTAGTTCTATCTAATGCATCGCCTCTGCACTGTGATATACATCGTAGTGCTAGACTTTTCGGACACCCTATATACGAACTTTCCTGTTCTTTGCAAAAATTAACGTTTTTTTTTTGATGTAGGCATAGGACTGTCAATTTGGATGCGCTTCAATTTCCGCGCATGGTTCTTCCAAATATGGGTTTGGAACAGGCTTGTTTAAAATTGTTGACCAGCCTTGGTCCTTGTTCCCTATGATGATCAAGATCTATGATTATAAAATAAATCTCCAACTCCTTCTTAAATAAGTGACGCTTGAATCACTCTTTAGCATTATAAAAACTGATTCACACGTTTCTAATTCATTGGTCTGTGCAAGACTGCGACAAATTTTTTCTGACTCAGCATATACAAAAGAAAAATCCTAACTTTTCAAAATCCTTTTCTTCATTAAAGAACTATTTCACAAAATAAACTAGACAAAGCAATCGACGCTGTTTAAGTGTTGCTCACAGCAATCAAAAGCCGACAAAACGAAGACGCCTTGACAAAAATTTTGTTTTCTTATTTACAAATATCCCAAAAAAATCATCTTGCACGACTCATTGTTGTTTGTTTCCTTCTTTTTCCACCCAACCTTCCCTTAAATATTGTCCCAACTTTTTTGTTTCTTCCTAGCACACGCAGTCTCCTATTCAGCGCCTGCTTGCCGTCTGCCTTTTCCTCCGAGGCGAACATAATCTGTCCGCGTTCGCTTCATTAACTCATTTGCCTCTGCAACCATGTTATTATCCATTAGCGACCGCCTCAACGCACTTCGCCTCGTTTATGAATCGTTTCAATGCATCTTTCGACAAACTAAGAAGATTCCGACAGTCAACCAAAAAATAAAACAGACCAAGAAGAAGACGAAGAAAAACGCGCCATTAGTACGAGTGTCGACTACGCATTCGCGCGCAAGAACTAAAGCATTTTTAACGCATTTCTAATATTAAACGCAAATCCATATACAAAAAATTTCAATTAATTTCTTTTTTTTTTCCAGGCCATGAATAAATAGTTTTCGATTCTCCTCGAAGAATATTCAGTGGAAAAAAAAGCAGCCTCGTTATTTTTGATTGTTTTGCAGCAGCAAAACGAATCAATGGGAGCGAAGAAAAGCAATGGTTCGTCAGATGTTTCGTTCTGTGTTTATCGATTTTCCAACTTTTACGATCTGATAATTTTGTAGTTTTCAAAACATTGTTACACAAAAAACTCAAATGAATTCCTAACAAACAAAATATTAAAAAGCCGCGTTCAATTAATTTAAATTGTATTAAAAGTCCAAATATTCTTTTCCTTCCTATTCATTAACAAAAGTGAGGAACACTATTCAGCCTTTTGTCATGACGATTTTGTATAAAGTTTCAAAGCGTGCAATAAAACACTAAGCAAGCCGAGGCACTGCATAAATTCATCTCATAACCCTAAGAAAACTATAGCATATTCCCTAAGTCAAAATTTGAATACAAAGGGACGGAAAATTATTATTATTATTATTATTATTATTATTATTATTATTATTATTAATACAGCACAAAAGAAAAAGGAAACGGGCTTATGCATGCTTATCGATTGCAGATGGGCTGCTCTATTCAGAATTTCTGGATTAGGCAGTTGCCCACGCAGCCAGTACTGTGACGTTCTTCCATGATTTACGAACCATGGCGACAGTCCTAGCCCTGGTTATGGTCGAGACGTCGGCTTTTCAGGCCATCTTCCGCCTGCCCACGTTTTCCTAGGCGCAGTCCATTTAATTCTCCATTTGGCGGGTCGTTGTCTCCAAAGGACAATTGTTCGTGCCCATTCTGCAAACGTGGCCAAACCATCTTAGCCTTCTCTTCTGGGTTTAATCGGGGATAGATGGTTGCTGTTAATATCTTGCATAGTGATGCGGTCGCGAAGTCAGACGCCCAAGGTCTGCCGCAAACATCGCATTTGGAATACCTCGAGTTTGTTCAAATCGAGTTTGAGGCGGGTCCATGTTTCCTATCCGTAAAGAAGAATGGGCAGAATCAGAGTCCAGGAGTGTCGAATTTTGATCTCGTAGATATTTTGGTCTTCTTTTACAAGCACTATTTGAGCGAAGCGAACTGTCCAATTCTGCTGTGGATCTCCGCAGTGGATTCCATTTTTTCCCCCAGGACCAGCGACCCAAGATATTTGAAATCATACATTTACTCGATCTGGACAGTCTCGAGATAGACAATGGCCTACGACCCATCCATTGTTCGCCGTTTGGTCTTCGCGACTTGTTCGGCAGGGACCCCAACCCAACAAGACCCATCCATTGTCAGGACCTTCTTCTTGTCCGATGCAGGCGATGTCATTAGAGAATGTCTCGTGGCCTCAGCATCATTATCTGCGAATATAGCATAATCGTCGGCGAATATCAGGTCGGTCATGTGGTGAATCTCGCCATATTAAACGCCCCGTCTGTTGCTGAAAAGTAGCGGTGAAGCCACATCACCTTGGCGAACTCCAGTTTGGATGGTAAACTCCTCAGATAAATCGTTCCGAACGCGCACCTGGCTGCTTGAACTATTGTACGAAGTTTGGAGGAGTGTGACGACCTCCAACGATTTCTATAAGGCGGGCCAGTGGCCAGTGGATACAGTGGAAAGCGAACTTGAAGTCAATGAATTCAACAACGGTTCTCTGCACACACCGGGTCCTCTCCTCCATCAGCTGACAAATGGCGAATATTTGATCACAACATCCTCTCCTGGATCTACCGTAAATTCCGCCTGTTCTTCTCGGCTGGATAATCTTCGTGAAGACCTTTCCGACTGATAAAGAGGAGACTGATGCCACGGTAGTTCTTGCAGTCTCGATTATCACCTTTCTTGTGGATTGGCACGATAATGGCTTTCCTCCATGTTAGTGGAATGTGTTCAGTTCTAGAGTCAAGCTAGAATCAGAAGCTATAAAAAATTTTTACTATTTAAAGAATATGGTGATGATACGATAATTAAAGAGAATAGCAAGGCAATCGGAGTATCGTATTCATTCCGTCGATAACTCCGTACTAGATTTGTTTTGGTTTCGTTTCAACTACGGTTTTTACAAAGTGGTGCATTTTCTAACGATGTTATTATAGAACCATTTGTCTGCCATTTGTTTGTATATGAAGGAAAAACTTATCACAAAAGAAAATCCGAGATATAGAACACCGGATACGTATTCGAAGGCTATGCCTTCATTCTCAACGGCAAGATGACCATAACCACTACGCCTTGATCACAGTTAAGCAACCAGCCTGCTTCGTTACCTAACCGCGTTTACAGCTCGGTTAAGAGTCGGTTAACTAGCCGTGTTTCAGAAACCCAGTTAGTGACGTCATATCCCAGTTAGCACCAACAAACAGGAAAATAAAACATGGCGGTCAAGCGAAGGCGCAGGAGCGAGTGGTCTTCTGCAGAAACCAAAGCTCATATATACGTTTGGGGAGAACAATTTTCAGACTTGAGAAAGGCTAAACGAACCGTTAAGTGTACGAGCACATTCTGTTTCATCCATCGTAATTTCGCTAACGGCAACTTTTGACACCCGCGGAAGCAGTTGCTACTCTCATCGCATCTACTGACACATGGGGTTTCGATTTCTTAAATAAAAAAAAATTAGTTCAAAAATTCCCGCTAGAATGACATTTGGCGCTAATGTCGCTTTAATTTGCATATTGAATACGTCATCCAATAAATGCGGACATTGAACAGAAGTTAAGGGGAAAAAAAAGCGAAAAGATTTATTTCCAATTTCATGTGATAAAAGCAGCTGCCTTAGTAAGGTTTTAGCTATCCATAAGGTACAATGTCAACATATAATGCCTGTGATATATAAAATGTTACACAACGCAGTTCGTAGAGCAAGGTTACGTAGCGTTTACAGTTAGTCCACTGCCTCTATCAGTTGCCGCACATGTCCTTGCTGCAAAGCGTACATCCAATGAGCAACATAACTGATTTGGATGCCGTCGTCGTACAAGAAGCTTAATTCGTCCTTTTAAAAGCAGCTAATTAGGGCACATCGCCCTGCTAAACAAACCCCTTTATAACCAGAAATCACAAGGTGTCAACACTGATGCTGTCGGAAATGATCGGCCAATTACTTTCACATCGCTAAGATACTGATGAGAGCCTTTGCACATTCAAACTGATATAAGGTGCTCCATCTTAAGAAGTTTGGATGATCTCTGATGACCTCTCAAATAAGCAAATTAAAATATCGTTAGCGCCAAATATTACCCTAGCGGGAGTTTTTGAGCTATTTTTTTTTTATTTAAGAAATCGAAGCTCCTTGGTCAGGGATGTATGCACACAATTTGGTTGCATTTTAACCAATGGTTTTTGGGCAAATCTATACACACCTGTTTAATAATAACCAATCTGTACTTTCGGGGGTCTCATCTGATAGGAGTGTAAAATACAGTAAAAAAACACCCGCTAATATTTTGAAGGGAAATAAGGAAATGAGATAAATAACTGCTGCTACCTCTTGGTGAGACTTTCTGACTGCAAAGCATCAAATGGATTTTCCGAAGTCTAAAAAAAAAGTTTTGACTTTTTAGCCAATAAAATAAATTTATTTCATTTTTAAACTATAGGACTGAGCAGGTAAGAGCTAAGGCTCTCATCCTTCAAGCTTTACAACAATTGTATAATTCCATTACATTGATAAAAACCATTTCCTCCTTTTGAAGGAAAACGGAGCAAAAAAAAGGAGCACTTTCCACTCCAGTTGACCAAACGGGGTTCCACGAAGTTATTAAATTTAAAAAAGTACAAAGTAAAGGAAATGGAGGAGGGTACGTGTGTTCGATAAAAAAAAGACAAAGAAATGAAAAGAAGAAGATAACCTGAAGAAGGCTAGACAAAAAAAAAAAAAAAGGGGAGATACGACAAACAGGAAAAAGAAAGGCCCGATTTCCCACACACAAACCTTTATAATGAATCTTTAAAATCCGTGGAGGGCCCTGCGCCTCAACGTGACGTCAGCGCCGAGCCCCCGATAAAAGTGCCTTAATTCAAAGTGACGAGTCGCGAGGCTTCCGGCTACGATGGCATCTCGTCCGGCGTTTTCAACCTGGCGTTTCCGCTTCTCTTCACCTGTGGAAATTATCACCGGAACACGAGGAGAATGGGGAGGCCCTCTCGCGGGAGATAAAAAGGTGGTGGGGCCAAGAACCGACTTCGAAACACCAACTTCCATGATACAACTACGCTACTATAACAACCAAGAACAAAAGACTGCGATAATGGCAACAAAGAGGAAGAGGAGCCATGAGAGCTGGTAGTTAGGATGAGGACACATCTCTCACCAGCAACTTCCTGCTCCGTTGTCAGTTTTAAAAAGAACAAAAGGGTTCGAGGTGAATTACAACATCCCAGCTTAGCCTTTAAAACCCCACTTTAAATAAGAAGCAGTGTTTATGGTCAACAACTACAAACATTGGTCAATGAATTAGTAATTTCTGTTTATATTTAATTGGACCTCATTTGGCCCGAATAACAGCATATATGCGGGTTGGCATAGAGCCAATAACGTGTTGAAGTATTTGTGAGTCATTGGAAGGCCAAGTCTTCACCAGGCAATCCCTTAGTTCTCTTAGTAGATCTTTTGCTATTGGATATGTTGTTCCAACATGTCTCAAACATTCTCTATGGTCTCAACAGTCCTGACCTGGAAATCGTGTGATTTCCTCTTTATACCCCAACCAGATGGATTTGGTTGGCAACAATGGTCAGGTTCTTTGTGGACTTGCTTAAATATAAGGGATCCAGTTCAATATGTGTAGAAGCTCCACGCCACACAAACACCACCACTGCCTAAAAATTTTGCTTCATGCGACAAAACAACGTATATCATGATTCGTCATACCACATAACCTTCTTCCAGTCTTCACGTGTCCAGTCACGACCTTCCAGACATCACTGTAGGCAAACTTTCCTGCTCTTTGTAGAAATCAGGGGGTTTTGTATAGGCATGCGACTTTCGATTTGGATTCGCTTCAGTTCCCGCAGCATGGTTCTGCCAGATACGCATCGGGAACAATCCGGATTATAATAACTTGTCAACTGTTGTATAGTGAATGTCCTTTTTTATAAATAGATCATAAGGTGATAAGTACACGCTAGAATCACATGACCTCAGTGTTTTGTGTAAAAAACTGATTACAAACAAATTTCCATATGCTTCATAGACGTTTCTAATGTATTGGTCTATGTGCTTACGTCAACAAGGTGAACAAAGTGAATACATCCTGCATATTGGCTAAACATCCACATTCCAGTGAATATTGTACGCCACGTGGGACTGTATTCAATATAGTCCCCACCAAGATCAATGCACTTTTGCCATCTTCAATTTCATAATGGCGTCGCGGAACCAGTCTTTAATGATGGTACGACTCACGAACAGAGCAAAGTCCCACGGGGCGAGATCCGGGGGAAATGGTGGGTACGACGCCAGCGATGCCAAATTTGCGGTCGTAGTTTTACTGGAGTGAGGTCGCGCATTGTCATGTTGGAGCAAATCCCGCGCAATCATTTCCGCATTTGTTGAATCTCCTTTTTAAGTCGTATAAGGGTCTCAGCACACATCGCAGAAGGCAGTTCATGATCAGTAAATGCCTGACGTGTCCCAAAATATGGTGACTGTTTTGCCTGTCCTTTCTTACTTGGCCGGATTTTTCCTGGAATTCTGCAGGTGTCCGGCCTTCCATAAAAACCACGCACTCCATCGTTGCCCGTGATGATCACCTTCTATCTTGTCCGCGTGCTTCCTCACTTCACAATGAACAGATGCCGAGCAGTCGCTATTCAATGTGGCGACATCTACCATCTAGTGTATACTTTGAATACTTGTATCAATTAACCTGCCAAAAAGCGAGCACGCACGCCCATTGTTAGTATCCTTACCCTAGCGGCATTGTAAACCATCTCGAGTGTCGGACAAGAGAATAAATAGCTCCTTCCTTAAGCTTGTCAATATTCCCGCACGTTCTTTTTTTCGAGAAAAACTTTATTTAACCTCTTTCCAGAACCCTTATTTCATTTCCCTCCATTGCTGATGAGCACAAAAAAAGACTGAGCCAGGGTCAACTCATGTTTTTATTTAAGAGTGAACTCGATTACGGAAAGAACCCAAACCCTTTATAAAAAAACACCTAACAACCCTCACAAACACCACAGAGAGTGAGAGAGAGGCTTAGGCGTGCCAAGGTGAAAAGGTCCATTTGTCAGAAACCAAGGTGACGAACCCTGAGCGAATCATGGAGAAGGGAACCCTTCCTCCATTTTTTTTGGACGTTAGTAATATGGGGAGGGTACAACGACGAGACTGCCGGAGGAGGCCGCCTTTCAAATAAAAGCGGGGTCCTGGGGGTCACCAACAGGGCCAATAAAGATAAACACCATCACATCGTGTTTTCAAAGAAGAATCATCTATCGGAGGATCCAAAGCTGATTATAGTTTTATGGGCGATAAACGCGGGCCGCTTTCATTCGCCCTCAACACCGGTGGCGGTGCCGCTCCTCTCTCTCTCTCTCTCTCTCTCTCTCTCTCTCTCTCTCTCGCCATCCAATATTAATCCTGGAGGCCTTAACAATTTACTGGAGGAAAAGGGAAAACTGGAGAGTAAAAATAATAAAGAAACGTGAAGAGGATAACATTTTTATGCAATATTTACACTGCCACTTCTACTCTACTCTCCTCTCCATCAAATACTATTTACTATTTAGTTAAAGATTCGAGATATACAGTCTTTCCAACGTTACAAAATTTTATTCCAAAGTACCTATTACAGATGCAGCTGTATGGTTGCTCGCAAGAGAAAGACAAACTTATCAAGATTTTCTTACAAATATAATCTACTTGTGCATTTTTGTGTTTCAATATTCAATTTTGCGACACGCTTTTTACAAAATTTTTACAAAACAATAGCGTCAGGCAAGGCCGAAGCAACACCTCCTGGAAAGCAATTCGTTACTTCATCATGTTTAGACTCGAGGCCAACGAGAAATACAAGGCCCTGTTGCGGAAAAGTCACCTGACCATAGCAGTCCGACCAACAATCAAACTTTCATTATTTTCAACAAACGAAAAAATACTGATTGTTAAAAACCAAGATGGAAACAATGATGTTACATTGTTACTCGGACTTTTAGGGTCACGTAACCTTTCCGCGTCCGGGCCTGTCTTTCTAGTTGGCTTTGGTTTGGACCATTGTTAAGCGTATTTATACCAATAAGAAGCCTTAAATTTGGTCTTATTATGATGATGTAACAATGTATGACGTTTCAGTTTTTCGGCTTGCTTTCTAGGAGGTGTTGGCTGAAGGGGCTGCTGCCTCCCACCACTTCGATGTGACGCCATTTTCAAGTTTTTGCGATTGCAGCGCCTCCTGTACCAATTGAGCCATTACCTTTAACGAACAGAAGAACCATCTTAATTGGGTTAGTCCCTGTCTTGCGACCAACCATAGAAAAGTTTGGTAACTGTAAGTTTGTTTTCTGTTTGTTTTTTATTTTACAAAATTTTAATGCTGGAAAGACGTTTTAGCCACCCAGTAGAATAAACAGGCTCTTTATTTAAAACAAAAAACAAAAAAAGATGGAGTTTCATAAACGACTGAAATAGCCATTTTCCGCCCTACGGGGGCACACCTCGCGTCATTAGGAAGAGTTGTCCAAAGTTTAGATAAAATATTCAAAATCCTTCAATGTTCGCACTTTTGGTCACAAGACACACACCGACGCGATAAAAATCACTCTGTAGGATTTCTGTTTCATTTTTCATCTTAATATGTGTAAGCTGTACTATTGGAAGACCAAATTACAGGTACACATATACGGATGGTAAACAAAAATATTGATTCATCTGAATATGCAACGCATTTCCAATCTCAAAAGTCCAAAGACATTGTTCCATGAGAAATAATTAATCCTCCGTTCGAGGTCACTGAAATAGACCATTTTGCTCAGAAGTGACTTCAGAAACTGAAGGAAGGTCGCAATTCCACTGCATGCACAGTACGTATACTTCAACTGCTGCCCATGTGATTTTTGTACAAGAACCCCTATTTCGAATTGGGGTTGATAAGTCAGATGTTTTGAAATTGGATCCTGTTGTGATATTTTACAGGAGGCCTAAAAACCTTACTAGCCTTTATTAAATCCAGCATTCCCTTCTGTAATATCCCACTACAAGCCTATAACGAACCCTATCCATCTCAACCCAACACCTGCTCAAGGTTAACAAACTAATAATCGCCATTATTAAAATTCAAACAACGATTGGCTGGCTATAGGCTCCAACCCGACTGCAATTTAATGGATGAAGGGACTTCCAATTCGATCTAGCAATTTTAATATCGCCAACTCTAATTCGTCACGAGCATGATTTATAACATCCATTTCGCCTTTCGAAAACTCAAAATTAATGACAATGTCATTGGAATCAAAAGCCATGTTTTAACTTCCCTCCATTTTTACGAAAAATCCCAACTGAGTGCAGTTCAGTTTCAATGGGCGAACTCCAACTAATTAACACAGCCATCTGCGAATTGAATTAGTTCATAGGTTTAGCGAATTCATTGGCCTGTTCAACAGCTTACACACAGATTCATATTAATGGGGTGAGCAAATTTAATTCATGGCGACCTGTAAAGTGTCCACCCAATCGACCTATTAAGGAACATTGGTTTAAAGAGGACAGACGTCACCTTCAAATATACTTCATGAAATATTGAGGTTTTGCAATACATTTTAATGATGAATCTTTATTTCACCAACCGCTTTCGCCATCTTTTCCCGGCTTTTTCAAGGTGATGGAATAAATAGCTGCTAAATATTTTTGAAAATGAATAACAATATCTAATAATATGATTGGTTTACAATGCACAGTGAAGTATCGAGTGTTGAAATAAACGTTAACGATAGGAGGCTGTGAAAATATTAAATGATTATGGTCTAAAGGTATTAACATTTCAATTCGTACTATTACTCCATGCAGATTCTCACTCAACCCCTAAGCCTGTATCAAATAGTTCTCCTTTTGCAAATTCTGATGTTTACCGACTAAACTGTACTAAATGCGAAATGTACTGTATTGGCCTTTTATCTCGAAATTTCCTGATACGTTATAAAAAACATATCGCATCGTTTAACAGAAAAGGTAAAATATCCATCTAAAATACAAGATACCATGATCGTTCTCTATATTGCCAAGGATCCCTTCAAAATTAGCGTCCTTCAAAGCTGTTTCAGCGAACTCCCAAAAATTTTTATGTATATTCCCAATTTTGTGCGTTTTATCTGATTTTCTATAACTTATTACTTGTTTAATTTTAAAATAATTTATAATTTATAACTTTATGTTTATTAAGTAGCGGAAGAATGGAGCTACCTATTGTTTTCACAATGTCCGTCTGTCTGTCTGTCTGTCCGTCCATCCGTCCCCTTCATAATTTCCGCATTTTTTGACGTAGAAGGTTGAACTTCGGAATGTAGCTTACTATGAGCATGTGCATTTTCAGTATTTAGTTTGGTTTTGATTGGCCTTCTGGGGTCGGAGTTTCGGGGGCGGAAATTAGAGGGGACCAATAGGTCTACGCGTATTTATGCATATAAAGGAGTGAAATTCGGTATGCAGATTCCTCTAAGCAAGATAAATATTACTGTAAAGTTTGGGCCAAATTGTCCCAATAGGGTCGGAGTTGTGGTTTGGTTTGGTTTGGTTTATTAGAATTTTGGCGTCGACTACTAAGGTCATTTTGCACCTTTTTACACAAGTTATATCTGTACGCAGCCCGGGACAAAAACAAACATCCATGCCCACGGCGGGATTCGAACCCACGACCAGGTAGACTCTAGAACTAGAAATCCTACGCCCTAGCCCTCTCGGCCACCTCGGAATTGTGGAGGTGGCATTCACTTGGTCTTTAGAAATATGACAACATATGGCATGTCATTCGTTCGGAAATGATGAGAAACGAAAGAAGATAGAGCTCTTTTTCATTTTCTAAATACTACGTTCGAGAAAATCAATTTTTCGATTTAAAAAATGGGGGGGGGGGGGTTAAAAAGTGCAAAAAAAAGGTTAAAAATAGATGATCTCAGCGCTTCAGCTACTTTCCTATACCTTCCTCGGGAGGATTAATTTCTTGTTTTTATATATCAAAATATCTGAATTGTAATTATTAATTTGTTTTTTATTTAGCCTCATTACTATAAAAAGGAAGAAAAACTGTGGATAAACAAATAACCATATCAATGCTCTCTAGTGTCGTAGTATAAGGAAAATTAACACAGGCTTCAGAACATACGACACGGGTAAACCATTTATTAATGCGACGCGTTTCGGTATTGCATCATCCTCTCCGGCGAAACAGCTGCAGTTAGATAGATGGCATTACATCGAATTTATAGTAACAGGCGAGATTGTGAAATATTAAAATAACCATAAAATTGCGAATTACCTCTTAGTCCACAAAAAAATTTATTATCTCATTACTATTTAATCATTTAATTTGTTCACAGCCTCCTATTGTTAACTTTTATCTCAACAATCGATACTTCAATCATATTATTAAGTAGCGGAAGAATGGATCTACTTATTGATTTCACAATGTCCGTCTGTCCCCTTCATAATTTCTGCATTTTTTGAGGTAGAAGTTTGAAATTCGGAATGTAGCTTACTATAGATATGAGTACCTTCACTATTCAGTTTGGTTTTGATTGGCCCGCTGGGGTCGGAATTAAGGGGGTGGGAGTTAGAGGGGACCAAATGATCTCTGTGGTATTTAGGTACGTAAAGCAGTGAAATTCGATATGCATATTCCTCTAGGCAAAATCTTCATTGCTATGAAGTTTGAGTCAAATTGTCCCAGTAGATTGGAGTTGTGGGAGTGGCGGTCACTTGGTCTTTTTAACTAAGGCAACATAAGCTATGGCGTGTGATATATCATTCGATCGAAAATGATGAGAAAGGAAAGAAGATATGGTTCTTTGTTATATTTTCTAAATACTAAGTTCGAGAAAATAAACATTTAAATAAAAAAGTTGCGGGGGGGGGGGGCCAAAAAGTGCAGATAAAAGGGTAAAAATTGATGAACTCAGAGCTTCCGCTACTTTCCTATACCTTCCTCGGGAGGCTTAATTTCTTATTAGATTTTGTTGTTAATTTTCAAAAATATTTAGCAGCTATTCATTTCATCACCTTGATAAAGCCGAGGAAAAGATGGTGACACCGGTTGGTGAAATAAAGATAAACCTAACCTATACAGTCTCTAATAGCGATATAAAGACAATAAATTAATCCTCTTGAGGAAGGTATAGGAAAGTAGCGGAAACTCTGAGATCATCTATTTTTACCTTTTTGGCCCCCCCCCCCTCCCCAATCTTTTAAATCGAAAAATTGATCTTCTCGTACATAGTATTTAGAAAGTGTAAAACAGCTCTATCTTCTTTCGTTTCTCATCATTTCCGATCGAATAGTTGCCACAGTTCTAAAGACCAAGTAACTGCCACCCCCACAACTCCGACCCAAATGGGAAATTTGGCCCAAACTTCATAGTAATGTAGATCTTGCTTACAGGAATCTGCATAGTGATTTTCACTCCTTTATACACATAAATACACGTAGACCTTTTGTTCCCTCTAATTTCCACCCCCGAAACTCCGACTCCAGTGGGCTAATCAAAACCAAAGTAAATAGTGAAAGTGTACGTACCCATAGTAAGCTACATTCCGAATTTCAACCTTCTACCTCAAAAAATGCGGAAATTATGAAGGGGACGGACCATATATATGTAACATACGTAAATCAATTTTAATCGTTTTTTATCCAAAATAGTCATACGATTCAAGCGAATACATACTTAAGAACGAAGTAGGCAAGTATAATCACAGAACCTGAGCAGCACTAGGAAAAAGAAGGACCTAACTGACTTCGAAAAGGGGGTACTCATTGATGGTGTTCTACGATGAGGTGATGACATGAAGTCTTCCATCAGAGGTTATTAAGCCTTCCAACAGATAGAACAGGTGCCTTTTTTCCATTTGTTTACTGCATCTCTTTCGTAAGTCTTAGCCGTCGGTACAACAAAACTGTGAGCTACCAGATCCAAGAGTTGAATCTTCTCTAACACGTATTCGAGAAGAGGGACAAAGAAGTACTTAAACCTGTGAACGATCGGTTGGTTGCATGTTTTTTTTCCCTTTTCCTCCCTGTACTCAGGAGTCCACAGACCCATTAGCACCGACTGAAAACTGTCCCCTAATCTTTGTTTGCTTTATTTATTTTGCGTGTTTTGCTCTCCTTCCTTAACCGATAAAACAATGGCTCTCTGGAGAGTTAAGAGCTGGGGTGTGTTTTTTTTCCCTCCTACCCCTCGCTACCGGATCCCGGAGCATGAATAAAACACGTGCTCTTTTCATCATTCGGATGCCAGCACAAGGGACTTTGGTATTTTGGTACACCCATTCCCCTCCCAGTCCCTTGAAACTTTTTATCGAAGGAAACAAAAATTCATCATCACAGAAATTTAGCAATAAAGTTGCCTCGAAAAGGCTCCTATGGGTCGTTGGTTCCTTGAAAAGGGGGTAAGTTATGAAAGCTCATAAGAACGAGGTAAATGAAAAAACAAATTTTGAGTCATGTTTTTTAGGTCCTCCTCTTTGAAAAGTATTTTCTTATTAAAAAATAGTTTTCCGAAAGGGGCTGTAAAAGGTAGGAGAATAGAAAGAAAAATAACTCCAAAACCACTATTCCACATAATAAATTTTAAAATTTATTATGTGGAATAGTGGTTTTGGAGTTATTTTTCTTTCTATAGTTGTGTCCACAGTTTTTGGCTTGATTCCATTGTATCTAAGGTAGGAGAAGTTTAGAGAATGTACGTGAGCGGCATTGGGCGTTTGTCGGCCTTAAATTCTGTGATTAGACTCACCCGACTCCTTCATCAATAGATGATTCTGTAAGAAAACTGATTAAAACTCGTCATATGTTCCACACGTGTTTCTAATTCACTGACCAGTAAATACATTTAATACCTTTTTTTGGTTCGCAAAGATCAGTTTTATAAATAGTGTAAGAAGTCCATTAATGAATGAGAAGAACGTTTACCAAAAAATTTCGTTAACGCTATTATGTATAAGGGAGTACCTCTTTAAGAACGTTACGTACAGAATAAGCATTAAATTTTATGCTCATTGACTTGGCTCGCTTGCTTTCCATTCTTTACAATTAAGAGAGAGAGAAAGAGAAAGAGGCAAACTCAACAAAATATTTCTCTTTTATGCAAACACAAGAGACAACGAACGAACAGTAAAAATGGGGGTTACCAAAAAAATAGAGAGGACGGAACGCATAATCGTGATGTGCCAGCAAAATTATTTACCGCTTCTGAAGCGAACTCCTCGAGCTTTATGATTCATTAAGAGGCTGTATTAGAGGGGCCCTCGGAGCGGTAAACAAAGATGATGTTCACGACCCCCACCCTCTCGTCTGCCAGGCGTTTAACATGTGGTTATCCTGCACAGAAACAGTCTCTGTGCTTTAAACCAAGAAGAGACGAAACAAATTACAACGGGATGGGGGCTGTGTTTTACTCCAAGATGATGGAACCTTAAGTGGGTGCAAAAGACTTTCTTCACAACTAAAAGGGCGAAAAAGGCTCAGTTATCAATGGAGAGAGACTTTCAAAAGCAGGAAGGACTGGAGCTACATTTCGTTGAAGCAGCACTTACACAATGCGAATATTGCTCAATCAGTTCCATGACCATTTTCTAGAAAAACAACTATCACTTAGTAACTATGATGTCTTACATCATATACACAATCCTGTTCGTTGTATCCTGATAGCCCTACTTTTTTGCGGTTTCAACAGATGTAAGGGCAACTAATACGGCACTGACTCCTTTAGCCAGCATGCTCAATAGCCATTCAGTTGTTCAACTTTCAGAAAGGAATTATCATAGATTGCTGCATTATTGGAAAGTCAGTTTGCGCAATCAGTATTTTGACCGGGCGTCCTCGATCTACTGCGCTGTAATAAGCGGGCAAGTACCATAACGGGCGACATACAATCATGTCGAAGAGACACCAACGTACTCTTTCGCGGGTGGTGCTGCAGAATCGCAAACAGTTTATGACATCACTACTGATTTTGCAGTGGAACCCACCTGCTCATCTATCTTAGCACATGGCTCATCAGTTCGCACAGTGCGATGTGTCCTCTGCGAGGGCGTAAGAAGAGTCACCATTGCACACAATCTGAAGGTTTGTTTGGGTCTGGAGTGAAAGACTGTTGTGGGGGTCACGTTTTGGGCAGGATGCAAGTGGTATTAAACGTGCTATTATTCCTAGATACTAAGAGGTGTTGGAAAACAGTGTGGCCAGTTGGCATTTTTTTCATGCGCTTGTCCTTTGTTGGGCATTGTTAATAAAAATTAAACAATGCACAAAACAATGAATACAAAGATAATCGCTTTAAAAAATGCCAAACTGGCCACACTGTTGGAAAATCATCCTCCTGGACCGTTTGCAGGATGTTTTGACAATACACTAGACTACTTTTTTCAGTAAGACAATGCTCCATGCCATGCTGCTCGTTCAACAAAGGCGTAATTCACTCACGCTATTATACCTGCTCAGAAACTGGATTTAAAACCAAATAAACTAATGTGGAATATACTAGAGAGCACCATATGCACATGCACAAGCCATCGGCCACTAATCGTCAGTTATTGGAACCAGAGAAGTGTAAAAAAAATTGTTGCACCAATCAGTCCATCGTATACGTGAAGAGGTGTGTCCAAAAAAACTTTGAGTAAATTGCTACACGTGAATATGGTCCTGATTGTGATCTCGCTTAGATTCGTCCTATTATTAGTTACTTGGGGAAATTTTTCTGTTCATAACTCGATTTTCTCGAAGCGTATGAGAGATTTTCGATATCTTTTTTCGCCAATAGATAAACAGGGAGAATCGCAAAGACCAGTTCGAAGATGGTCGAGATCGGTATCATGCTACGTGCTCTAACAGTAACAATATGAAAACCCCCTATAAATTTCCATTGCTAAACTATTGTAAGCAATATACCAAACAAAACTAATGACGAGCCATAAACAAATATAATGTTATTAAATACTGTTTTCGCCAATCGATAAATAAGGATCATAGCGCAAGCAAGTTCGAAGATCGTCGCTATTGCTTCAATGACAGGTGTTCTAAAATCACCATTACGATAACCCCCTTAGAAATTTCCAATGCTAAGATATAGCATGTAATATATCAAAAAAGTTATGAACGAATATATGAGTAATTAATAAGCTCGAAGATGGTCGAATTTGATTCAGTGGTACCGGTTCAAATAGTGCCATTATGGTACTACTGGAAATCTTCAATGTCATGGCATGTAATACGAGGTGTTACCCAAAATTTCCGAGAAATTGAATATTCCGCCCAAACCAAAAACAATATAACTAGATGCCTCTTGATGCATCTTTCAGCTGTTCTTCTCCAAATTTCGTCATCGAGCCTCATTTCTTTGCTGTTTGTGTTGCAACGTGTTCTTGTGTTTCTACGAATTTCCAATCTGGTCAGATTGTCAACAGGAAGTTGTAGTGCGAGGTTTGGAAGAACAAAAACTGGTTGCTCCGTCTTCTATCTCTTCCCTAAAATGAAAGGGCGATGTTTTGACTCCATTAAAGATATCTAAGTGGAATCGGAACTGAATCGCAATCCAGCCTTCGGACTTCCAGGAGTGCTTCCAAAAAGGACAAAATCGCTGGGATCGTTCCATACGTACCGGAAGTGACTATTTTGAAGGTGACAGCGGAAACTGGGATGGAGGTATGTTTTCTACTTTTTACAAGAAAAGTCTTAGAAATTTTGACTAGCACCTCGTATTATGTTTCAAATGGTTTATGTGACGGCGACTAGTTTAGCTTTTCGGCATACTTGGTTATGTCGTTCCTTAATGGTTTATTATTCCTGCACTCAAATGCTACTTATTATGAATGTAATTCTGCTGATTCTCTCATAAAACGGAATCCCTTGAAAATTGATTACAACTATAGGCTTAGTTTGTATTTATATAGTTCAAAACACCCCGCCGGGACTAGACTGATGCCTGGAACTTCTTCCGAACAAACTAAATATTCATTTATTCTCACCAATTTCGCGGACATCTCTACAGGGAACTGGAAAAGAACACAAAAGCATCTACGCAGTCTTCCTTCTGTTTTAGATCGAGAGCATCAATGCATTTCCACTCTTTCTCAATAGTCTGCTAACTCCATTATCTCCAGTTAGTGCTCATTTTTTAAGATTTTCATGAAAATGATAAGTTCTAAGAACTATCAATTCTATGAAAATCCCGAACAACAGGAATTCTATGCATTGTTCCCCACAGCTATTCCAACAACCTCCAGAAGATTCAACACCATCCTCGAAGAACGGTAAAGCTCCAGCCTTAACCACTAAAAGTCAATGGAAAAGTAAAAAAGGTCACCTCGAGGGCGTCAGAAAAGCCAACCCAATAAGAAAGCGTTCGCGAATAAAGCTAACAGCGCTTTCAGTCCAATACTCACCAAACACAAGCCTCCCACCATATTATTAAGAGTTTGAATAAGTTAATTTGGTAGTTTACATATACACCTCTACCCCCACGGCAATGTAGTCATTACAGAACTTGATAAGCTTTGGAGAAAAATGACCTAACTGACTTCGAAAAAAGACTCGCTGTTTGTGCTCGTCCAGGATTGAAACAAAGAAGCAGTTCACTGGATTCTCGAAAGGTACCAGATCCAGAGGATTCCATCTTTGGATAAAATGATTCACACTCCTTAAAGGGGTAACTGTGGCTTAATCATGAGCAAGACCGCCGTCGTTTCATTCAGTACATTCTCTATGGAACAATTGACAAATGATATTATTCAAGGCTGTTCCAGACCCAAATGTTGCAGAATCATGCATTGGGAATTGAAGCGGATCCAATTTGGCAATCACATGCCTATAAAAAACTCCCGATTTCTGCAAAAACAGGAAAGTCCGTTTAGTGTCTGGAACGTTTTGAAGAATGTAAAATCGTCTTGAAGACTGTAAGAAGGTTAGAACCACCATATACAAACTATTGTTTTGTTTCAGCATGAAATTCTATACGCAGATAGTCATTGAAAACCACTTCTCGTGTCCATAAAGTTTCTCCTGTTCACCCTTGTAAAGGCTATCGGACAAATCGATCCTGGCTACAATCGATCGTTCCATTAAAATGGAGTTAAGGAAACAATGCATAAAGCAATGGAGACAGCATGTCTTATCAAGATTCTGGAATTACTGTCAAGGTATGACGCTTCTTCTGTGATATGGGACTAGTCTACTGATATTCATGCAAGGTCGGGTGCGTTCCATGAATATTGTTGCCGACCAAATCCACACTCTTTATCTAAAAGGAGGAGCTGTGGCTCAACCATTCTACGCAAAAATAGGACATTCACTGTTTTCAACCCACATTTGACAGAACTATGCGCCTGGAATTGAAGCAGGTCAAAATCGGCAGTCACACTCCTATAACAAACCCCATCATTCTTGCAAAGAACAGTAAAGTTCGTCTACATTGGTATCTGGAACGCCCTGAACTGCACACGTTATTGGTCTGAGGAATCATGATACACGTTGTATTGTACCAATGACAGACAGAAGGTTTGGCGGAAGCCCCATGCAGCAGCGGAACCAGCAAGCCTTATCAAGACAATTCCAGGTTCTGATGGTCTTCTCATGGTATGAACCACCTTCTGGTATGGAACTGATCCCATGGAAGGCAACAGTGCTGCCGACCATGTTCGTCCTGCATGTAACGGCTTTTTCATGGACGACAGTATTGCAGTTCATTAATTGGTTCAGCAAGCAGGAAGATGATTCCATCATATACCATGGCTAACAGGACTGAAAATACTGAAAAATGATTAACTTAGACTGTTGCGGATCCATATCTGGCTAGAATGGTATATAAAGGACCAAGCGCTAGAATGGTATATAAAGGCATCGTGACTGGACAAGTGAATACCAAGTGAAGGTCTGACGATGTTTGGCGGAACCCCATAAAATAATGATCCAGTATGCTTTTTCAGACACCTGAAGGTCTCAGTACTGATGACATGGGATGGAGCTTCTTTTGCTTCACAGAAAATTGGGTGCCTTCCACGGGCTACATGAACACTGTTGATCACTAAGTCAATTCTGCAATGAATAAGAGATTTAACGGAATGAACCAATAGCCAAGCAGCAAACCCGCAACTCTAATTCAGGCCAAAAGGGTCCAATAAGACATTAAATACATGTTCCTAATTCAACAGCCAATGCAGCTTCTTTAACATGCCACCAGCTTTAACACGAGCAGGAAGGAGATAACAAAAGGAAAGCGCCCCCCCCCCCCAAAACAGCCTCCTGCCCTTTTTAACCCTTAACCCAGTTGCACTCGCGACCCCATGTCGACTCGGAAGAACTTCATTAAAAGGATTGCCCACCAGCTTGACATCTCTTCTTACATCAACTTATTATCCTTTGGAATTCGCACGAGAAAACAAAAACAAAAACAGGTTCCGCGAAGAACTTAAAACTCAATAGGACTCTCAATTATTTAATTTTTAATGTCGGGAGGAGGTATCCATTAAAACATCATAAAATCAATTTTCTAGCTAAACGACAATAACTCCATTTTAATGGGCTGATCGATTGTAGCCTGGATCGATTTACCCGATAGTCAATGGGGAGCCATTAACAAGGGTCTACAGGAGAACACCTTCTGGTCCGTGAAGTGCATTCTCAATGACAATCCTAAATCAAACATCTCTATATATAATTCCATACTCAAGTGCATAACAATACTCAAAGTACATAACAACAACACACCTTCCAAAATTTCCATTTTAGTTTACATTCGATATCCTGTTAGACAATGTTTGGTTAACTTCAGGGAGAACCAGGCTTAATGGAATATAGTGTTTTGGGGGTATTGCGTTGGGAGTAAGAGAGAGACTGGAGGCCATTGATATTCCAGGCTCTTTTGTCAATAGAAGAAGTCGGTGATTACCGTTGGGAAATCATACGAAGTCAACCAGGCCGACAGAGATGGAGACAGGGACAGGACAGAATACAAAAGCGGAAAGGTAAAAAGAAATTATCAAAAAGGTTGATGGGAAAAAAGGCTTAAAACACCCCCCCCCCTTACAGACAGAGAACCTAACTAGTGCTTAAGTGAAAATGCAACAGGCTGCAAAAAAAAAAGCCTCAAACATAGCACACAAACAAAAAAATCCACGTTCTGAAAAAAGAATCTTTTAAACAATCACGCATGCGCAGTAGTTGAATACACAAGAGGTTTAGTAAGCAGCAGACCCATCATGTTGATCGACCTAGTCGTTTACGCGGCGTGATACTTGAATAGTCTTTTGGGATATTGTGGTCCATACAAGTCGCCAGATACCGGTGGAGCGAAGCCAGTCTTGCATCATTACCTTGATTTCTGCGCCAGATAGAAGCAACCCCCTTTAAGATCTTGGGCTAAAAGACGAAAATCAGCCCAATGGGGAGAACTCAAGACTAATGTGAATGTTCTAAGACCTCCAGTTGAAGTGTGCCATGGTTTTCTTGGCGATTTGTAGTCATGCGTTGTCCTGAAGCAGAATGCCCCCGCGAGACAGAAACCCCGGCCGTTTGTTCTTGAACCACCATCGCAGGGTGTCACTGGCTGTGTTTATGATGTGGTCTCGGGGATAGAAGATAGTCAGCAAGACATTGCTTGCACTAGGCTGCGCAGTGCTACCAGTGCATACTGGGGGCTTCCATCTTTGGAGCACTGACTGGTGCCCAGATCGACAACAAGGTTCACTACTAACCTATCATCCGACTTTCAATTCCAGACCACCAAAATGGCTCTATGGATTCTCAACAGAAGAGAGGTCTGAAGATTGTGATGGCCAAGGAATAGCCTGGACAGTCTTGTCCGATATGTCTTGCTGAAAAATTGCATTGCTCTACCCTGAATGTAGGATGAATCAACGTCCTGCAGCATCTCATCAACAACTCGCTTTGCTATCAACATTTCATTAAGCATACTAAAGACGAATGGCCAAAGTAGCTAATATTGTCCAAAACCTAGATCTAACACTACGGTGTTTCGGTACCTGTGGCAATGCTCCCAAGGCAATTTCAGCCAAATATCATGAACTGTCTTCGTTGATATTGGAACGTTCAATGTATATTGCACACACTCCGTTGACATTGCCAGCTAAAGCTTATGACGTTTGTTTTCGTGCTCCAATGCTACAACGAATTTCCGTCCAGTCCAGCTTCTGCTGCAGTATGGTGCAAGATATAATCATCGAGTTAACTATCTGTTTGACGAAACTGTCATAGACAGCTTCATGTAAGCTTTCACAGCTGACGAAGAAGACAGACCTGATCAATCAAAAGTCACTTATCCATAATAGACTGACCAACAATCCAACCTTGTCTCCATTTTGGATTTTAAGAGCCCGTGTTTTCACATCTTTCTCGTCGGCTGCGATTCTTACACCAATGACGATACGGTCTAGCATATTAGCATATGTTCTTTCTGTGACCTATGTATGGTACTTCCGACAGAATTTCATGGCGGCACATTTTTTTTACAGAACCCTATACTTTTAATACTGCGATACTGCATTTACTTAAAGGTTCCTCCATTTCACTTGCACCGTGTACATCTATTTCGTTTTTAAGTCTTAAAAGGGGATTCGCGGGGATTATATCGATCGGCTCTCGCCAGGCCACTCCTCCGGACATTTGGGGCGCAGCAGCGGCGGCGGCAGCCGATTTAGCACAGCGATGAAAAGATCGTGACCTGTGCTGAAAAGGTAAATTATGAATGAAACGCGTTCTGCCATTGCTCACGAGAAGCAAAGGACACTTTCCGGCAATGTTAACAGTGTCTGTCGCGGTAAAAATCTGCAAAATACGCAGGTCTCGACAAGAGAAGAAATGGAAGACCTCTAAAAATTTCCTTAATTAATCATCGTAGTACCTCTACTGATTCCTAATTAACTACAGACAGGACACCCCTAAAAGTGTACCATTCCTAAGCGTAAAATAGAGAGGGTGTAGCAGAGCCTGCCGAACTACAGTGAATATTACCGAAAGTGGAAAGCTCTTTGCTTAGGAACGCAATGTCCTGACGGTGGTAGAGCCCACAATCTAACCAGAGCCCAAGGTTTCTTAAACAGATTTGTCCATCATATTACCAGCAGTGAAACTACAAGATCCACTATTAGCAACATGACTGTTCGTCAGGAGCTCCATAATATGCTAAATATCACCACCATCAAAGTTTATTGCCTGATACAACCTGTACCAGTCAGATGGTCGAAAACAGGTATGGCATAAAGTAGGAGGACTCGTTGAAGATGTGCCCGGAAGTTGGAAGCGTGTCATGTGATCGGAGACTGTTGATTTTGTCATATGACCAATTATTTCGTCATAAATATAAGAGCATCACAAAAAGTAACGTCTTACGTAGAACTAGCCTGAATGATAATCATCATAGCGGACTAATCTTGATTTGAGGAGCATAAAGACGAGAATTAGGAAAATATCTTCCCCGGCCAGCACAATCATCAGACTTCATCATCATCATCGATCTGTTTTGGGAAGAAGACTTAGGAGCCCGTACCCCCTCCTGCATCTCTCAAGGAACGTAAACAGCTTCTACTTGACGAATGATATAAAATTCCATTAACCACCATCCAAGACTCAAATGCTTCCATTCCCAAGCGAATTTGCCTTATTTCATGTGCCAATGGTGGTCCTACATTATGTTAATAACATTGAGGGTTCATTCTGGGGGAGGGGGTTCTTAAAAATAATGTCAATTAAATTAAGTCTGCATTAGGAGGTTATGAACTCTTTGTGCTTTTACTGTCGGGATTAGTATCTGGGTTCCTCCCCTCCCCACCTCTTTTGCCTTATAAGTGTAAGGCTTTGTTCTCCTTTGCATTTAAGTGGGGGGCTTTCTATATAGGAGTTTGTATCTGGGGGATTGTCCTCCTTTATACGTTAAGTGGGGAGGGGGGCTTGTCCTTTGGACTTTAAGTGTGAGGACTTTCTACCTGGGGGCTTTGTCTTTCTTTGAATTTTAAGTGTGTGGGGATTTTTTCCTGGTTTGCAGTTTAAGTGTAGGGATTTTGTCATCCTTTGCACTCTAAGTATGAGGGGGAGTTTTAAACAAAGGGGTGGGGCTGGTTTGCACTTTAAGTGTAAGGGATTTCTACTTAGGGGTTTTGTGCTAGGGGATTTATCCTCCTATACATTCTAAGTGTGGGGGTTTTGTACTCCTTTGTATTTTAAATGTGGGGATTTTAGCCAGATCCCTGTGAAGTCTTCTTTACTTTACAACACGTTTCCGTTATTTTATGCCCAGTGCTGTTAAGTAAATTTTTCAACCAATTAACAGTCACTTACGAATAAACTTAAAATTCTCGATGGCCTGCATTCTCTCAAAAGGCGTCGCCTCTCTTAATGAACTCTTTTTTTTTCCACCGAAAGTGCTGAAACAGAAGAACGCGACAAACATGCTCCTCGACACTCCCAGTGGCTATTTCAGACAACGAAGAAGCCAGATCCTGCCATGTCACAAACCCAGGATGACAGCTAGCTAAAGGCCGAGGGACCGAGCGCCCGCCATCTGTCGAGACAGTGAGCCGGACGTTGCCACCACGGCTAACAGATTAAAAATTAAGCGACACGCCAAGGTTCAAGTGCTTGCGACTCAAATTAAACTTAACCAGGGCGAGAAGACAAAGAAAGATGAGGGGATAAGGAAAACTTGGGGTTTGTGTTACGTTGGAAAGTGACGTAAAAAAAGGGCTACTTTTTTTGCTCTCATAAATAATTAATATCCAGTCAAATCAAAAAATAATTTCAGGAAGGTCAGTGCGCCCTTTACAGGTAAACACGAAACTGAAAATCATCAAACTTTATACACACACAGCCTCGTGAATTAGAAAGAATGCTCGAGGCATATGTTCATGTGGTTGAAGTCATGTGATTCAAAGATGCTTTATGCTTTCAGTGTGGTGAAACGTGTCTGTCTGTCTATCCGTAACTAACTCCTCGAAGGCTATGAAAAATTTTCAAATTCTGTTTTCGTCAATGAATTAATATTTTTCATGACACGAACCAATCACAAAGATGATCAAAATCGGTTCAATGGCACGTGCAAAAATGGTACCTTTATGAGCCCACCAAGCAATTTTCAATGCTGAGATATACAAGTAATAAGTAATACATCAAAAACTCATAACGACGAGCTATAAGCAATTATAACTTCATTAATTACTCTTTTCGCCAATCGATAAATATGGTTCCGCGAATGAACCATTTTGAAAATGGTCGTAATAAATACGCTAACACGTACTCTATCCTACCCTTATGACACCCTCTAAAATTTTCAATGATAAGATATAGCAAGTAGTATATCAAACAACTCGAAATGATAAAAGAAGAGCGAATAAAATTACTATGAACGTTTTCTATCCTGCATGCTTAATCGAGTTCATATTCGGAGATCTTGTTGGTCACTGCTTATGACACGCACTATAATTTTCAATAAGAGATAGCAAGTAATATATCAAACAACTCAAAATGATGAAATAAGAGAATATATGAGAATAATTACAAAGTTCGAAGATGGTTAAATTTGATTCAGTGGTACGTGTTCTAATTACACCATTATGGTCGTACCATTGAAAAATTTCAATGTTAAGATATGCCATGTAATATACAAAACAATTTGTAACGACATGCCATGAACGCATATACAGAGTGAGCCAGAAGTCTGTTACCCCGCATATTCAGTCAAATACTGCAACAAAGCCTTAAAGTGCCCTAACAACATCCATGGGTTAATCCTAAACCATGCTGTTCCACTAGTGCAGACCTATAATTGTCGTTTCTTGGAACATCCAGCATACTCTCCTGATTGAATCCGTGCGATGACTATCTCTTCTGCTAAAAAGCAAGCGATAATTAGAGGAAACCATTAGAACACTTAAAAAGTCATTATCCATGCCACTTCGGGACATAACAAATGAATGCATTGACGATAAACGACGCCTTCCACAATACAGCGATAATCTACCCTCTGTTGCCGGTACTCTATCCAACATTTGGACATATTGCTAATAACGTGGTCTTATTAAATTATTAAACGACTGCATAGATAACCAACAGCAAAAGTCTACAGCTTTTCTACTGAGTTCATCCAGGCTTCTTTAGACTTAAAAAACCTCCATGGCAGACGCCTCTCAAGCCATCAATCCACTTAATTATCTAATCAAATACTTCGTCTTCAAGATGAAGATGTCTCCACACACACAAAAAAGTCAACTGTCGAGGAGGTGACTGGCTCTCACTCTTCAGCTGGAAGGCCCCGTTTTAAATATTCATTTCACTCGCAGCAGCAAAGACAGCTAAAGAAGATGGAAAAAAAGAAAAGAAAAACTGAACTTTGAAGAGGTGGTAAGATTTTAATTAAGAAAAGGACTTTTCGTTGTAATCTTTAATAAATGAAGAAAGAGAGAAAGAGAGGGGGATCTTTCAACACGGGTAGCCTCGTATCAATTTCACAATGTTTTTTTTTTGCTTCTCCAGTTTTAATCCAGCGGATATTAAATATGCTAATTCAGGGCCACATGAAGTCTAAAGCAATCTCTTTGGTGTCAACTCTTATCAATTAACTTCCAGACAATGCAATTTCTTATAAATGAATTCATAAATGTTGTAAATTTTATTAAGCTCTAGGACAATTAACTTTCAAATGCCCATTTATTAGCTCCTTTAATTTATGAAAATGCTACAGAAGATATAATAAAATCTAAAGATCAACATCGTAACATATAAGCAAATTCAAGATTATTTTGAAAGTATTGACGATTGGTTGATTGGTTATAGATGCTTTCAGTGAGCTGTATTAATAACACCTCGTGGCCAAGTCTGTGAAGGCAAATATAGCAGGCCAGTCTTCTTACTATCAGTTGAGCATATACAGGGTTAACGCTTAAATGGTCGAAGCATTCACAAAACATATGCTGAAAAATGTGGATGATCTCAGAAATCGCGGACCTATTACAGGAGTGTCGTGATGTCATCTCTCTCAAAGAGATCTGGGTGTCAATACTTTGGCATAGTTCACTCGAAGATGCTTTCTATCTCTTCTCCTTAACTTTTCCTTTCCTGTATGGACATCCTATGGATCGCTTTCAATAGAACACGGATTGGGAAAAGCGATCATGAATGGCGAATTTGAGAGAAAGAGAAGAGGAAATGGATTGATTTCGACTTGATGGCACTTAACAACAACAACAGATGATACCACAGTCTGTATTCTATCCCTCAGGTCATTGATATCGCAGACTTCTGTTATACATGCCCCCCTTCAAAATACCACGTAACCAGAAATCATAGGACGATAATGAAATCACAAAAATCTACCGCAACCTATCCATCGACCTGGAAATGTGTGGTCGAGATAAGCATGAACAGTACGAGCAAAAAGCGGCGGTCCGCCATCCTTTCGGAAATACCCCGGTCGGATCTGCTGCTGCATCATCTGTAAGTAGACGCCTGACTTCCTGTTGGGATATCAAAAAAGTAAGGCCCAAATTAACCCGATATACTTTAGTGAGAATTCGGACTTTGAATGAGCATGACAGTAGACGCCAGACAAGAATTCGGACTTTGCATATCAGTTTCAAAGATATACCAGAAATGGTACAACATAAATATCGGCAATCCTGAGGACTCGATGATAAGGGAGGTCTGTGTAAGCAAACTGTTCATAATTAGCCAAATAACAACAGACTTCAGCATTGGCATGTTGAAACCTATTAGAACGCATTACCAGGAGCACCTTCTGAGCAACAAATTCCGACAAGCCATACGGATACTGTTGTTATCATCAGAAGAAGAAAGCACGCCTTCTGGGATATAACAGCACCAGAACTAGGCCTCCTTTGGCGTGATTTTGATGACAAGATCCGCATACGAAGGATTATGGGAGAGTGTTATGGTGAAGAATCTTTTTCAGGCACACCTTTGTTCTTTTGGTATCCCTGGATGTATGTATGATTACCATCTGATACATAACATCACTGCTGATCAAGCAAATCATGGTCATCGTGCAATCTGGGTCAGAACGTTCTATCCAACAGGATAATGCGTCGGCCCACTGAACCCGATCAATATAGGGGCTGGTTTCTGGAACAAACCTGTCTACACTTCCGTCGAATCTCTTGTAAATGCGTGAAAAACTGACATCAAGTTAGCATAATCAGCACTGTTGAATCAATGACCAGGATATTTTGCAGGCTGAAGGTGCCTTCCTACGCTATTAGGTAGGTAAACCTAATAAAGTAGCCTGGCAGTGTTTATATGATCATGTCTTCGTTAATGGTATTTCATTGGAATGTCATTCGCATAGGCCTAGTTGATTGTAAAACAACATATTAGGTTCTGATCCCCAATAAGCACTAAGGCTCCACATTAAATACGGTATCAGGATGAAAAATACTATTATAACAATACTGGAACCTATGACACCCTGAAATGACTAAATAAACCGAAAGAGGACAAGATAGAGCTTCTTGTAAACATCTTACATAAAGAGCATCTACAGTTTTTACGTAAATCCTGAGAAGGAAGAGTCTTGGGGGCTCTTGTTCAATGAGTCCAAGAGTTATCCCGAAGCATTCGAGCGGCATCTGATTCAGGGCTTCCAAGAGCAAAAGAAAGAAGAAAAAAAATAATCAGGAGGGTACGTGTAGTGGGGGGGTAAATATCACAGGCCGATTCCAGCGGAAGAGAGAGATTAGGTTCGACACAAGAGCGCCTCCTGGGGGCCGGTGGGAGTGAGCAGGAAAGATTGTCGCCTATGCGCTGACGGGGTCATTCTCGCTTTACCCCCAGACGACAAATAAAGTCCTGACACACGCCACTCTTTATCCCCCGCCAAAGCCAATCGGAACGCCTTACCCCCTCGCCTCTTTTTGACACAAAAGCAGCATTTCCAAGCGCGCACACACACACACACACACACACACACACACACACAGCATCCTCTCTCCAAAGAAACAGAATTTTTTGAGAGGCTGGGAAAGCGTGGGTGTGAATAATAACGCCGTTTCGTGCCAGCAAAAGTAAAGATCTACAAAGGGGAGCAGGGAAAAAAACCCACGAAAAAAGAAACACCATCCCCACAGGACTGAAAAGGTTATCGTATGCCTCGCTCTGTACAACGTCTTTTGTTCTTATCTTTCCATGTAAACACCTTCTTTGCACTGAGTCATCTCCTTGCTTACGTAAGCGCTATCGTTCTGGAAGGCATGTAAAAATCAAGAAACATTCTCTTTCAATACATAAGTCGTGTCTGGAAAGTATTTTGACAAAAAATAAAATTTCATTGCTGAACAATAATTAATTAGCATGAATCTCGTGTTAACAGATCTGCACCAGAATTTCTTTTCCATGAAAAACAGAAATCGAGGTCTATAAAAATGAAATCTTCGCAAAAAGGATTTTCCAATATTCTAAAACCACTGCGTTAAGAAGAAATTGTCAAACATTTCGTTGAAGAAGGCAGATTGCGACAACTTATTTGACAAATAATGAGGAGGGGAGAGGTGAAGCTTCCCGGGATAATTACACAGTAGGTAAACAGAACAATCTCAAGAAGTTAAATAAACTGATGTGTTTTTTGGAAATAAACTGTAATAGGTTATGCACTGCTAAAACGTGCCAAACACATACACACACACACAAAGAAACATATACACACTTTTCCCAATCGTCTGAACGCTTGTTAGGGAGCTGAAGGAAGACACGTATATCTCCTTTGCCTCATCGAGAGAGACTGCCCTATCTATATCGTCTATTATATCCATTTCCTGTTCATTATTACTACTTCTTGGAAACGAATGTTCTATCATTGCATCATCATTTTATGTTCATTGTTATAATTCTTTGAAAAGAATTTTCTATCATTGCATCATCATTTTGTGCTCATTGTTATTGGTGAATTGCGTGTTGATACCATTGTTGATACCTATTGGTGCACAAACTTTTCCTTGCATTGTTGGTCATGAGATATTTCTCATTAATATGCCCTGCCATAACCATGAATATCGATTTTTATCGATAATTATTATTTTTCCGAAATCTGAGGTAGACAGTGACCTTCCTCATGGTTTGAAGGTCAAGTATGCAAAATTTCATCAAGATCGGAATAAAACTGTAGATTTGCATAAGAAACAAACAAACCAACAAACAAACAAAGAAACAGACCCACAAACATCCTTCTTTATCTATATAGAAAGATGGCAATACTGCCTTCTGATTGTTTTTCCGTTCTGTAGCAAAACGGAATAGAAAGTTTTCTTCAACACTGCTCAACCAGCTTTTCTGGTTACGAAAACGGAATGGAAAGGAAGTGACGTCATAAAAATATTTCGTTGGGTTTCTAGCGTGATTCCCGTAATGTGGAAACCACGCCTTAGCAAGAACCCAAGACGCCCGATACGTGGTTAACTACACCTGGATTATTGAATAGGACGAACAATGCTTCAAATGCCTCACAAACAAGGGGAATTGAATAATTTTTGTCAACGTTATGTTAAAATGAGAGAGCGGAACCTCAAACAATGAAAGATTTCCGAAATAACTGAACCACGAACAGCAAAAGGGATTGCGAAAGCCCATGGCAAGTTAGTTCTGGTGAGAACAAATCCATGTTTCGCAAAGTGATAGAGAACAAATCCAAATCTGTTCTGTTCAACACACTAATGACCAGACATTTTGATAGAGAATGTCCCTAAAAAATTTCATTGACTTCAAATGAAAACTATAAAAATTACTAAAGGGTTTTTCTTTTTTTTTTTTTACTTTACTTTTCAAACCCACTTATCCGTTAGGGTCGCAGCAGCTCTATGGAGGATCTCCAGCGATCGCGATCTTCCGCCATCAGGCGCATGTCCTCTATGGTAATGCTCAAGCGACTCGAACCCAGATTCTCCATGTAGTCTAGCCACTTGATTCTAGGCCGACCCCTTGGCTCTTACCCATCAGCCTTGAAAATAACAACTGCCTAAGAGGACCTGTTTGCGGCATCAGTATCACGTGGCCATATCAGCGAAACTGAGATCTCTTAATGCGGAAAAGTAGCGGCTCAACACTTAAGACTACCTTTTCGTGATGCTGTGCACTCTATCGAGCCACACTTGCCAGAAATCTCATTTCGGCCGTTTGCACCTGCGATCGCATTCTTTCGGTTATTCCCATAGATGTTTTCTTTTATAATTTTAAAACTTTTTTTTCCAGTCACAGCATATCCACAGATGTTCTCACAATTTTGAATAAAGTTGTATATTTCGTTCACTTGTTTTATCCCACTGATTGGTTATTATTTGAGTTTACGTATTCATTTCAAACAGGTTTCTAATCCAAACAGCAGTGGGGTATATGTGTGTGCGTGTGTTTAGAAACGCACAAATCATTTCAGACATTACTTGCTGAGGTGTAAGAGCATCATTTTTGGGTTTTCAAGAGAAAATAGAAAAAGGGCATTACAACCGCCGTATATAATAACCCATGAAATTCAGTTTAGCAATGCCGATTTACATATTTTTAGGAAACACGAAACGACGGAGCTTCATACACAACTTTGTTACCTGATACTATTTGTTCTATCAATTAGCATGTTTGCTCATATTTAATTAACACGCTGAAAAATTACCCACACAAATATGCTAATCAAATTTCATCAAACCTTTTATTTTTTACCCCCACCCTCCGCCCCATTTCTTCATCCCCGAAGTCGAAACAACGCCTAAACACAAAAGCGAGGGAACTGAATGATTTCTCCCACAGGACACTCGATCAATCTACAACAAACCAGGCTCGCGTTTCCTTCCATCTAAAGACGCCATTCTCACTTAACATTCAAAATACTGCAAAAAGGTAATAATGGCGAGATGGAGGAACGACGACGCAGATTTTGATTAGTTGTTGTCCTGAATACCTAATTCCTATTAATTTCAGACCAAAATGAAAAAATATTTCGTGCCAATAGACTAAGCCCCCCTTAATCGTTATGCTTGATAAGAAACTGCAGAGCAATATGAAGAGAGACGAAAACTGGAGTGCAAAACAATACGGCTCGCGTCGAAGCAAAACAATTAATTTCGTCGCAGGACGGCGCCTCTCGCCTCCCTGTGCGGCTGTTACTCAAACTGCAAGCGGTCTTTCTTCATTAAAATGCAGATAAAATCAGAACTGTAATCTCTCTTCTTCTTCTTCCTCTTCTGGCTTTCATCCTAATGATGAACGCCAAGAATCGCGAGCCAGGATGAGCGCGACGCAAACTTTATTGATCTGTCCTTTTTTACATTGGGTCCTTTTAATTTTCGTCACTTCCCCCCAGTTCAATTACCTTCGGTTCGTTCGGCCAATTTTCTTCCATAAGCCTCTAATTTTTAACTTAGAGAGAGAGATAGAAGGAAGTTCCGCAAGATTTTGGCAGCAATATACCAAAAGCAATTTAACAAGCAGTCCATGTTTAAAATAGTTTGAGGTCATGTGATTCAAGCATCTATTTATTTAAGAAGAAATTCGGCGAGACTAATCATGTCGAAGCCTAGGCAAAAAGAAGGAACCTCACTGACTTCATTATTGGTGATCATCTAGCTGGAGACACGATTCCAGAGTAATCAACTGCTGGACAAAATGATCCACAGTCTTTGTCGAAAAGGGGCAAATGTGGTTTCTTGTACCACCCATTTCGTCCAGTTTTAAGAACCTACCTAAATTAACCTATCCTAAGAACTGCTTGTATGGAACTAGTCCTCTGATTTCATGCAAAATCGGGTGCGACCCATGGACTACCTGAACACTTGCGAACCAAGTCCATCCTGTAGTCCTGCACTTTTATTCTGAAGGTAAAAGTCATTCACAAGATTCTGTAGCAAGCCAATTTCGTCTTAACACATTTTTCCGATTTACACATTTTACTTCAAATTAAACTTACGAAAAATACATCAAATTTATTAATAACTTCATAAAAGATCAACAGTACCGTCTGCACCCAGCTCCCATAAAGCCAGCAGCAAAGTCATTGATTTCTCCTCCTTAAGTGGACTTTAAAACTTTATTTCATTTTTATTATCCCAGTCCTCAATTTATTCCCGCCAACGAAACAGCCCTGGACAAAAACCTTTTGTGTTTTTACTAACTCCCCATACTCCCTTTGTTCTCCCATTTCATCCCATTAATAATTGAGCCTCCTTGGTTAGGGCTTATCTTGGGGGAAAGGGGGGGCGTTGTCGCCAGCTAGGTAAACGCCAACGCGGATTTTCGCACCCAATGATCCTAAATTCCCAGAGCCCTCCGGGAAGTGGACAACCTAAAAAGGAAAACAGGAGGAACGAGAGAGATAAGGAAAAGAGAGGCGACTCCAACGGGTCACCAGAGGGCGTTTTAAGAGGAAAAGGACAGTTTCCACCAACCCCCGAGGCTTGTGATGACACAGCTTACCACCAGAAGCAGGAGACATTGGAAGAAAAGAAAAGAGTAAACAAAACGATGGAATACAATAGACGGGTCTTAAAATACAAATCCCCCCCGAGGTACTCTTTATATCAAAGAATTTTGATTGCATTGAATTGATACGCGTCTGTTATCATCAAGACTACTCCACCAGATCCTCGTATCCCTTTAATTTGAACTGTCGTGAAATCGAGCATACATTAAAGAAGGACTTTCAAAAATAATCTTCTAACCTTAACCAGTTTTCAACAGGTCCTTGCGTTATATATATCAAGAGTAGCCGACGTTAAAGACAATTAAAAATATATATGGGACTAGTGACAAGTTAACTTTTAATGCCTGACGCGTTTCGATTACTACATCATCACTGGAGGCTCCAATATTACAAAACAAGCTGGGAGACAAATCCTCGAATGGAGATCTATAGTTAGGCAGCCGGACCTAAAAGTGAATTAAACCATGGGTTCGGTTCTCACTCTTCATGATTCTTCATGCCAAATCCGATAATGTAGTCAATCATGTCATCCCTCTTGAAGGATATCTGGTTATTGAGCAGGAGAATACTGTCCATACGGTGGTGCTTCCTAATTTCGACCTCCTCGTGGATCGTGATTCTGTCCCTGTCCCGATCTTTCCACAGGACGCTCATGCACTGGTCGATGTCGACCATTCTATGTTGTTCGTAATAAGGTGGTCGGCGTAAGCCAACTGGCCATCCCGGTTCACCCAGGACCTTCTATGTTCACGGAAGCGTTCATAGAAGAAGTGGCCCGTGGAACCGATGTAGATGGCCACACAGTCCGAACAGAGTAGTTTGTAAGCGCCTGCGAATTGATAGACATCACGTGTTTCGGATCGTTTTCCGGGAATTGTTGGATGTGCAGAAAGCAATTCCGAACCCTTGTTCTCGGAACAAAATAGAAATCCAGTGGCGCGCTGGATCTACGTTCCTAGCCTGGATCTTAGCTTCCGTATTAACAACGGTTCTGGGAAACAAGGATTCAAAACAATGGTATTAGCAACGAGTACAAGGGTTTGGAATTGCTTTCACGTGAACGAAGCACGTGATGTTTACCAATACGCCGGCATTTACAAACTACTCTGTCCGGACTGTGGGGGCCATCTACATCGGTTCCACGTGCCGCTCCTTTTACAAACGCTTCCGTGAGGTCGTCGGTGAACCGGGTTGGCAAGTTGGCTTACGCCGATCACCTTATTACGAACAAACACAGAGTAGTCGACATCGACCAGTGCATGAGCGTCCTGTGAAAGGACAGGACAGGAACAGAATCATGATCTTCGAGGAGGCCAAACTTAGAAAGCACCACTATATGGACAATATCCTCCTGCTCAATAACCAAATATCCTTCGAGAGGGATGACATGATTGACTACATTATCGGATTTGGCATGAAGAATCATGAAATTGAGATCCGGAGCTCCGCATTCGGTCCGCTCCGCCTTTATTATATAAGTGGATTTGTCTCCCGCTTGCTTTGTAACATTGTAGCCTCCGATGATGATGTATTAATCGAAACGCGTCAGGCATTAAAACCTTATTTACCGTATCACTTGCAGTGTTCTGGTGTTTGTTAAGCAAAAGACAAGGCTAGGCACTAGTAGCAAAACCACCTAAAGAGAGGCCTGTTCACTAATCCGTCATACGTTATTACATCATCATCAGAGGGACAGATTTAGGACTTATTATTGGTAGAAATCCTTAATTGTTGGTAGAAATTAATATGTGCAAATTAATACGTAGTAATCCTAAAGGTACTACTAGAAACAAGCTCATATCCTAAGGTACAAGTGATGTTATTCGGAGGAAGAAAACACCTACCTCAAGACAGACCCAGCCTACCCCTAACACAGGCAATGTGAAGAGACTTGAAATGGGTGGTCACCCTACATGAAGATTGGGTCTAATTCGATGGCACTGATAAGCCGCGAGCTATTCATTACCGTCTCTAATATGACTACTTTCATCAATCAATGCAAGGAGAAGTTTACCAAAGTTTTTTATTGCACAGCTGCATATTGTGCTTGTGGTTGCACAAAGTGGCTAGTAACAAAATTAAAGTCAAATCGGTACTTCCAACAGAAGATAATGGACCCAATTTATCAACTAAAAATTCCCCGTCTCTCCGATACAGACGCTCATCAAGTACATGAATGAGGCGTCAAACCACACAGACATTTTCACTGATCTGCTGTGCAGAAAGAGAAACTGCGATGTTGAGCCATTGTCTTTAATATTGAACACAACAGATGGTGGAGGAACAGCATCTCAAAGAGAAGCTGAAAGTCAAACTCGTTCGATTTTAACTGCTTCAACCCTATATATGTGTGTTTACGAATTATAAAACGTTATTAAATGGAACTGCTTAATTTCGAACTCAAGAAGTTTTAAAACCCTAAACCTGATAAAAGACTGGAGACCAAAAAAGTACCATAAAAAATTGAAGCAAATGGCTTTGCAAGCGAATTAAAAGTTTACTGGTCATCACTGATGAAGTGAAAGCCTTTACCTCTACGCCTAAACCGGTTGTGGTCAACATTACATTACGTTGCTTCTCAGAACACTTTATGACAAGAACAGAATCCCAAATGCAAACGAAAAGTCAAATTTCGCAAACAAAAACATTTTGAGCCGGTGAAAAAAAAAAGACAAAACAGAACTGAAGCAAGAAAGCTGTTGAAAAGTGTAAAAACAAACCAACTCGTTAACGAGGGGGGGCTCAAAAGTGACCAGCCAATCCGAATTTCAAATAAAAGACGACGACGCAGAGCGCTGAGCTGCCGAGGGAACGACACCTGGGCCGCCAAGATAAGCGCTCACCGCAAAAGGAAGAAGAGCCCCCACGTGAAAAATAAGCGTCTGGCACTCTTGGGTATGTGTGTGTGTTCCCGTGTCGAAAACAGGCCCTTAAAAATCCTGTGTACGTCTTCTTCAGTCTTTTCGAAAATTTTTCAAGAGAACAGATAATCGCGCCTTAAACACTCGCGGAAGAGAGTCCGTGAACTTGAAACAGTTTAATATTTCAAGAGGAGCTGCTTAGTGAGTTGTTTTTTTTCAAAGTTTAAAGAGAACGACCTTATTCAGTCGTAGTTACTAAAAATTAAACATTAACATAATGGGACCTCATTTTAACCAAGGCTGTTCCCAACCCATATCGGGAAGAAAAATACATCAAGAACTGAAGCGGATCCAAATAATCAGCCTTATGCATTTATGTTCTATACGATTTCTGTAAAGAAGAGAAAAGGTAGCCTACAGTGGTGTTAGGAACGTCATGGCTGGACACGTGAAGACAGGAAGAAGATTATGTAGTCTGACGAATCACGTAGTTTGTTTGTTTTTTTGTTTTTGTTTTTTTACTTACTTTGAGGTGCTTTGGGCATGCTGGCCATGTGAATGAGAAATGTGGGAAAGAAGGACCAAGTAAAGTGTGGCAGTATCAAGTAGAGAAATATCGCGATTGTATGGTTTTGAAAGCTTGAATAAAAGGCGAACTCGTACGAAAAAAGGAAGCAGCAATTGCATGTAGAGACGGGTATGTGTGGCGTCGTTTAATTGGAGTTTCTTTCTATGTGCTGCCTATCATCCCAGTAAGCTTAAGGCGTCATGTTGTTGTTGTTGTTGTTGTAAAAAAGAAGACTTTATTAGTAGGAAATTGAAACGAGCTTTATATTCTTCCAACTAATTCCAAATAAACACGATTTCATTTTTACTCCGATGAAGCTTTTTTAGTACACAAGAGGAAATTAATAAAATGAAAATTTCTTTAAAAAAAGAAACCATGCTTTGTCTGAAATAATAACGAAAAATAAATCCGCCGCTCATCTTAATTAAACTTGGGACTCCACCTCATGAAATTGCGAAGGAAGAAGAAGAAAAAATATTTTTCCACGTGAACAGAGAAGCGTTTTACGAAATCGATCATCAGCGATGGAGAAAATTATCTCCTCTTGATGGAAAAATCCGTTTCTTACCTACAAGAGCGCCCGATCAATCCTCTCCCTCGAATGAATCGAAAAAGAACCCCACCTTATTTGGCAACATTTAACGTTAATTAAACTCTTCAATGTGAGGATGTTTAGGTTCCTCCATCTCCCACCAAAACCAAAACGGCGAACGAGAAAACACAATTAGGATTAAACGAGAGATGTCTCAAAAGATAGGCGACAATTACCTCCATCTTTCTACCGCAAATACAAATACAAGGTGTCTCTAAAAGATTTGTACCATAATACTATTCAATAACTTTTAAAAGTAACGTTCTATATCGTCGTCAGCCAAAGTTTTTCCCTGATCTCTTCGTTTACTGCAGCTCTTCGGAGATGCTGGCATCAACAGAACAAAAGTTTATCTTTCATAATGGCGGTAAAGGTGCTGTAAAATATATTGATTTCCCAACTTAGAAAAAAATCAAATTGCATTAATCTTAGCAAAGATACCATTCCTTAGCTACATTTCCTTCATTCCGCTCTTATTCCGATTATTCTCTAACTTATTACAGGGCTTTCTACAGTTCTTTCTTTGCCCTAACCTTTCTACAGTTTTCCTTTGCTGTGTTATTGTTTTTCCCTTTCTACAATTTTTCTCCCCCCAATTCTCCCTATTTTTCTATTCCAACATTTTTACCTTTATATTTTCAGGTCTTCCCTGAAAAGTGGCTCCCTTCTTGTTCTTCCTTTTAGCCAATCACCTCCATATTCTCCCCCCCCCCCCCCCACCACTAAATAGTCAGACTTCGGACATTCGCGCTTCGTGATTCGCGAATTCACAGATCCGCGAAAATTTCTTTGGAACTGAACTTCTTTGCATCCGCGATACTTTATTCTATATTTACATCAAACATTTGTTGTTTTTTTAAGGGAATGTATTAAGCTAACTTTTAAATGAAATTACAAGTGTTTGGGAGCATGACTGGGGTCATATTTAGGCTTTCAACTATAGAAACAAGCATACATTATCGTTTTTAGTGACCACCAAATATTCGCGAACCCTATTCATTCGCGACGGGTCCTGGAACCTAACCTCGCGAATGTCCAGGTCTAACTGTATATAAGGACATCTTCCTTATTAAGTTCCGAAAGATGCTTTAGATAAGTGTCTATCTGTCTGTCTGTCCGTCTTCTGTAACTCTAACTCCGAGGCTATGAAAGATTTTCAAAATCTGTTTTCGTCAGTCGATGAATATGGTTCATGGCACGAACCAATCACGAATATTATTTAAATCGGTTCATTGGCACGTGCACAAATGGTACCTCAATTTTCCCGCCAAGCAATTTTCAATGGGAAGACATTAAGTAATATATCAAACAAATCGTAATGAGGGGATAGAAGCGGTTATTCATTATGAAGCGGGAATAAACCATTTAGAAAATGGTTGAAATCGAAACAATGGCCGTGCTCTAATGGTACACTTATGTCACCCTCAAATGTTTTCAATGATAAGTTATGGCTGTAATATATAAAACCACTTGGAATGACGTATCATGAATGAATATAACGTAAAATTAATGATAGTCGTAATTGGTTCAAAGGCACCGGGTTTAGCGGAACCATTATGGCTCATTGGAACTTTCAATGCTAAAATATGGCATGTAATATATCAAACAACTTGTAATGATGTGTCATAAATGAATATAAGGTAAAATTAATGATAATCCAAATTGGTTCAAAGGTACGTGGTTTAATTGATCATTATGGTCCATTAGAAACTTACAATATTAACATAGGGCGGTTTAAAATATGGTTCCGCGAATGCTTTATGTCATTCCTTAATCGTTTATTATTTTTTGCGATGACAAAGGCCGTTTATCCGAAACGTCAGCTGTTTTCAGGTTCTTAAGCTCTGTATCCAAATTTTCGTTTATTTCAGGATTTTTGTGGTCTTGTCCTTCATTTCTCTACATCCGTCATTAGCAAAAAATTCTAAAAAAAAATGTGTATAATGCACCATAATTTTTATTAATTCAAACGACAGAAGCAGCTAGAAAAAGATCTGTCACTACGACTTAATGTCCATAACCTTTGAAATTATGGACCCTAAATTTACGCTATCCTAAATTTTACTCTCTACTGTTATAAATACCCTACAATAGGGCAATTAACCCTAAAAACGGCAGCACTGATCTGTCGATATCAATGCCTCCTATTAGCAATTTCTGCAATAATTTTATTTATTTATTTATTTATTTATTTATTTATTTATTTATTATTTTAAATGGGTTAGATAATGTACAGTAGCACCCGACAGTATGGTCATAGCCCGACAAGGAGGCCTTGAGGGTGCAGTAATAAACAAAGGTATGGAAAGCAACAAATGGTTAGTAAAAAAAACAAACCAAAAATAGACAAACTAAAATGGTAGGTCTACATTTCTCATTAAATAAAAACTTACTTAAACCAATTAAATTTTACAAATAAGATCACGTCTCAACAACAAGATAGAAAGTCCCGAGTCGAGACAAAAATTACGAACTAACCTTAAGAGCTACATTATACTTGCTAAAATATAATGATTAAATGAAGAGAGAAAAATAATCTAAAATATTATAGATTACGAAATACACCGATTAAGAATAAAACAAAGGTTAATCAAGGGTTAAAGTTAATAAAAGGAGAAAACTTTTAAAAAAAAAGGAAAAAAGAAAGGGCAAAAAGAAAGAGAAAAGGCAGCCTAAATAAGCAAAATAGATTGTACGAAAAGTTTAGAGTCCAATTATGGAGTAAACTATTATTATTAGGGCTGAGAAAAAAAAACTACGCAAAGCTTTCCGAAATAAGGTATATGAGGTAAGTGATTGAATCTCTTCGGGTAAGATAGCCCATCTTCGAATGCCTGAGTGAGAAACATTTCGGGTGCGATAATTTGACATAGATATCGGAAGACGTATCTTATTAGCACTCCATGTATTATGAGAATGAATGTCAAGATTACGGGAGATCGCTACAGGAGTTGTTAAAAGTAAGCGAAAGATTAGGGTTTTATAAATAAACGAACATAAAGAAAAGAAGTAAATTTGATGGATTGTTAAAAGACCTAATGAAAAGAAATAGTGGGGCACAGAAGAAAAACGAGGAAGGTGCAAAAGGGTTCGAAGGAACCTCTTTTGCAATCTTAATATTCTGGCAAGATTGCCAGCAGTAGTGGAGCCCCAAAGCACGACATAGGGTGGCCAGGTGATCCCATTGAAAAAACCGGACAGATAGAGGACAATAACCGACAAACTGGGTTTATTTCATTAATGACATAGATCATCTTTAATGGGCTGGCGTTTTCAAAAGGGTTTTCATAAAAGTCTAAACATTGTCCTTCTGGATGGGTAATACACTGAATACCAACAGCCTGTTGCTGACCGCTTTCACTGAAGTAATAGCCAATAGAAATTCGATCGTATCAACATGGGTCGTGTCAACACCATTGAGAGAAAAGGCCTCATCACTGAAACGTCATACATTGTTACATCACCTAACATGGTCATAATTTAGGGCTTATTATAGGTAGAAATACGATTAACGATTGACGACGTTATGATGTAACAATGTATGACGATTCTGTGCGCAGGCTTTTTTACTCCGTGGTGTTGGTCGTTTGCCGTATGACTAGCGAGGTCATCGAGAAATACAAGGCCCTGTCGCGGAAAAGTCACCTGACCATAGCAGTCCGAACAACAATTCCGATACAGGTTACATTTTTACTCGCACTTTAATGGTCACGTGACTTTTCCGCGTTAGGGCCTGTCTATCCAGTTGGCTTTGTGTGACTAGGGTGTGACGTTCAAGATAATCAATTCCAACGTTGTCCAATCAGAGACTTCTTAACGTTGGCCTTTCATTTCGATTGCAATTTTTTTTTAGAAAAAACTGCCAAATTTGAAGTTCGACGGTCAGCGTGACCATATGTATCCTTTTTAACCTCCAAAAAATGACCGTAGCCCTCAACGTTGCCATTCTCAAAATGTAGCCCTTTCATAGCATCTTTTGTATTTTAAGGATCTTGTATTCTGGCTGCAGTTGCTAGAATCAGAATCATTGCAGAGCAGCGAAACCGAGAAAAACTAAACCAACCATCTCAATCAGTTACTCAATAACGTCACGTCACTCAGTTTCTGATTCCACCGATGGATGATAGTGGCAGCCACAGAGTGTTTTTTCTTTACTCTGTGGTGGGGGCCTTGGGCGCGGTCGCTGATCGTCGTGAAAATAATAGCTGCAGATATCGGGTCAAGGTATGTAAAGATAAAGGTAGCACCGATTAGCACATTGTCTGAATGCTGATATGGCAGATCACGTGAACTTTGACGTTGACGCGAGGACAAACGGAGCAAAACAGAAAACGTTTGCATTCATTTACTTATGAATATCTCTTGTGATTTTTAATAAAAGCCGACAGGCCGCTGATTATTCAGATAATAGAACTATTACATATAAAGGAGAAAAAAGCCCAGTAATTTTTAAAACACCTTATAGAAGTGATATAATTATACAGAGGGCATAATCAGCCTGATAACTGCTAAAGAGGGACTTAAAAAAACTGCAATTTCACACTCGATTCTAAAATACTGAGCAGATTTAATTCAAATATGTATAAAAATGTAAATTCTGTTTATGGCGATTTCAATGAATAAAGATTTGTAAAATTTCCCCAAATATGTACGAGGGGAGATCAAAAAGTAAGTTGCACTAATTCGCCGCAGGAGCGCGCTGTGTGTCGCAATCTTGGGCAAAGCGGAGAAAGGGACATTAACTGCGCAGACCTCGGATAGGACGGTTGCTGCGGTTTCCCGTCGTGTTTTGTGTGACTAGCGGGCTAAAAGCAATGGCGCGTCAACTGGATGTCCACTCCAAACTTGAGGTGCGAGCAGCAATCCGATTTCTATGGGCCAAACGGATGAATTGCACGGACATTCATCGTGAGATCACTGCTGTATATGGAAATTGAGCGTCGGTGTGATTTTGTTGCACGATAACGCAACACCTCACAAGGCCCGCCAAAACGTGCGAACTGCTGCAGCGATTCAAGTGGGAGGTTTGGCAACATCCTCCATACAGATCCGACTTAGCGCCATGCGACTTTCATCTTTTCGGTAAGCTCAAAACGGAACTCGGTGGACAACGATTTCGAAACGATGAGGAGATGAAAGCGGCTGTCACCGTGTGGTTACAAAACGCTGGAGGAGATTTCTATGCATCCGGAATCGAAAAGTTAGTTGATCGTTCGGATAAATGTTTAGGGTCTCTTGGGGACTTTGTGGAAAAGTGAACCTACATTGTATGCTGCTATAGCCGTGTTGCATTTGTATAGGTGGTGTAATAAATGGCCATACCGTGGAAGTGCAACTTACTTTTTGATCTCCCCTCGTAAGTTGTAGTTTCGATTCCTATTACTTTTCTCCAAGGTGGTTAACTTCCCGTAATGCAGATAGCCCCCGGTTGGGAGTGTCACCGTAGCCCCGCGTAGCCCTATTGGGGACGCTACTGTAGCCCCGCGTAGCCCTATTGAGAGCGCCACCGTAGCCCTCCGTGCTTTTTACATCTGGTCACTCTGATTCGACCCAAAAAACCGAACATTTAGGGGGAAAAAACGGAGAGATGACTCAAAAAAACGGATTGTCCGGTCAAAAACACGACCCCGTAACATAATGTGGGGTATCTAGGAGTTATATTTGAATAATAGAATATTGCGTATGAGGGAGATAGTGGAATCTAGAGATGATACTCTGTTTCTTGTTTAGTTTAGTCAATAAAGAGTCACTTGAGCATCTCAGGATAAATTAGATGTTAATGTCAAACCGAGGTAAGTAAAGGTCGTAGATATTGAGCTAACCGAATTACCAAAAAGAAAGATTGGGGACGAAGGAATATTTCCTTTATTGCGCTGAAAGAGAAGCATAACTTTGGTTTTATCAACGTTAACGTCGAGGAGATTGATACTATTCCAGACTCGCAATTTTTCGAGAGCTAGATTAATATCAGAAAGCAGAGAGAAAATAGACGTATGAGATTAAAGAATAGAAATATCGTCAGCATATAGGATTACTTTAGGCATCATATATACAGAAGGGAGATCGTTTATAAATAAGTTTAAGAGCAAGCCTGAAGGCCCTGCGAGAGATAATATCTACGATGGGACAGAAAACTAGAAAGCCATAGTAGGGATGGACTCAGTAATAAACTAATAGATCAGAGAAAATTTTTAACATGCTGAAAACGATTATAGTATTGCGTTCAAAAATTATTCAATATTATTATGGTACAAATCATTTATCGGCATGCTGTATATAATAATTATAGCAGCAAAAAAGGATAGAACAATAGAAAAAATATTGAAAAAACAATTAAACTTGTAAGGCCAACGGGAGAGAAATGAATGACTTTGCGGGGACATTAGCTCCTTTTACAAGATAATGGATCCCTTGCTCTCTCATCCGTTGGAATCGTTCCAACTTTTCCCTAACCAAATAGAATAAAGGACAACATATCAAGTACATTAATAATAATAATATATTTAAAGTTTTAAAAAATAGCCTGAGTTATATGAACATAAATGTCTAGTGTCTGACTTATGCCAAACTCCTTACGAAATCATTATAACCTCAAGAAACCATACATCTACAACCTCAGCTTCAATCTCGTCCATCATAGCTTTCCTTTCTCTCTCTCTGTCTCCAGTTTTCTGTTTCTTCCCTCTCACTCTTCCTTCCTTCCTCAGCTAAACATCTAATAGGATTTGTCCCTCGATAGCCATTCGTCATCCCAAGATGTACGATGGAAAGGAGCGAAAAGATCAGAAACGATTTGTCGCCTTCAAAAGAGGCTGTCCAGCTTCAATAGTGAAAACAGAAATTTTTAAGAGACCTCTGTGTATATGAGGTCTGTTCTCTGGAACTGTTTTTTTAAGGAAATTATTCAACTTACAGGTCAGTATTCTTTATCTCCTTCAAAAAATACTCTCCTCCCTATCAAATACACTTGTTTTCCCACTTTTTGAAGCAGTCCTGGAATGCTTGATTTGGAATGTTCCCTCTGAATTTTTCTTGAGCTATTACCTTTCAGCGTTGCCTTCAATTTGGAGAACAGGAAAAGCCTGATGGGGCGAGGTCAGGGGAGTATGGACGGTAAGAAAGCACAGCCATTTCATGCTTGGCTAAAAAACTCACGAACTGACTGTGCTGAGTGAGTTGTCGCATTGTCATGATGGAAACGTCAGTTCTACTTGCGTCGAAGTTTTGGTTTAGTACATGATTTGACATTGGAACGACTTGACGTGCTTTTTACACCAACCCACTGATGAGGACTGAACTTTGGTTTTGAAGCTTGACAAGAAAGTTTCATCCTCCTCAGCTCGGTTGAGGAGCTCCTAACACAATGCAACTCGATGTTCTTTCTGACATCAAATCACAAGATACGAACGTGGCACTAACTCGATGTATGTTCAACCAGGATTGCGAGGCGTGGTGATCTTCCGTAAACAAACAATACCAAGCATAAATTAAGCTAGTTACCAGAACTCCAACAATGGGAGCATATTCGATTGATTCAAGCAAAGACAATGCAGCCACCTAGATGCCTGTAAGTGCGCTATTCAAAATGTTCTGAAACTTTTTGAAAAGACCTCGTAAACTTCCTCGCCAAAAGTATTGGGACACTCAAATTGAGTGATGATCCCAATAACAGCGTTAAGTGAGCTTTATGTAACTTCTCGCAAAAAATGATCATACAGAAGAAGTGGATGCTAATCAAGTGGGAAGTCATTTCTGAAGTCCATGTCACGTATGGCTGGTAAGTACTAAATTCTCTGAGATAGACTTCGAAATGGGTTAGAAGTAAAAATATGAAAAATTATACAGGAGTGTTCCTAATATCTTGGTATTCGCATACTTTTCTTCAGCATACAAGTTCCTTGTGAAGTTACAATTGACAATGCCAAGTTACATTTCCATTGGCCGTACAACCCAACTCGTAATAGGGGGGCGTTCCATGTGAATCACGTGAATAACATTTGAAGTGAAATGATGTCTTCTCTTCATTTTCAAAAGTTACTTCACAGCAGGGCAAATTCGGTGACTTAAACATTTGCCTAACAGTGACCCTTCTGTGGTGTTCACATAAAAAGCGTCTAGGTAGAAAACTAAAACTTCTCATCAAGCTGATGACAGGAGTCACAGAAGGCTTCCTAGATCATAACAACCAATCGAAGGACCATAGTGGAGCAAGTAACAGAAAGCAAGTAGCAGAGAGAGCTATCTCAAAAACCAAAAAATCACGTCATCTTCAGTGCGCCACCAAAACTCAGTCTTTGGACTCTTGACGATTGGAAATGTGTTTCACCATCCACTGTGTGCAAGCTATTCTCGTCAAGATCCACGGCTACACTATACTCCCATCTTCAAGATCCCAATACCACTATGACAAGTACTTTTGGATGCATTTGGCTTGGAATCAACTTTCACTAGCATGTTGCCGACAACATGGAAAGTCAATGCTATAAAGCGGATCTACATCTGACTAGCAAGTTAATGTACAAGACTAACAACAGGACCGAGTGAAAAAATGAATCTGGTACCAAATCAAATGCGAACCTATGTGCCAAAATAGACTATTAACCAATTACTTCGCAGTACGCCATCTTACATAATTGTACAGGCGTGTTACATAAGCAAATAGGGTTTGCAGACAAGGCAAAGAGAAAGAAGACTAAACCCAACTTCGTTTTTTAAAAAAAATTGTAACCCAAAAAAAGTCACGTCGCCAGCATCTGGCCATATCGACGGCAACGGCCTAGGGGCCGGGGGCTAGAAGCGACGGCTGCCTTCGAGCCGATTGGTTAATCCGGAGTGATTCGCCGACAGCCATGAGAGTTCAATTGTCAACGGGGAGTGTGGCACGTGACTCGAAGGCCTCTCGTGCTGGGTCCTAAGATAAAAGGGGGTCGGCGGCTCCTTTTCATCTCGCCTTTGGACAGGAAATCCAATTTTCGCGCAATCAAAGCGTCAAAGGTTTCTTCTCAAAACACTTCGACCCTCGCCGCAGAGTTCAAACCTTCCACTTGAAAAAATCAGAAACTTCTAAAAAGAAAATTTTAAAGAAATTCTTATCTAAAACCTTACATTAATCTGTCAACAAACAGTATACAAAAGACGATATAGGTGCGTACACGCAGTCTTTACAATCCCCCCTTGCAAAATCATCTTATGCAAAAATAGTGGAAACAACGAAAAATCTGAGTAGACCTCAAAAGGTGCGATACCCAGAGTATCCAACCCTTTGAAAAAAATGGCATGCCTATAAGTAAATCAACGATCTCTACGGAAAACAGGAAAATTTTTCTACAATGATATCTGGAAAGTCGTTATCTAGCTCTTCTCTAGGAAGAAAGTTATATGGTCTGACGAATTATAATACAAGTTGTTTTATACCGAGAGCAGGTAGAGCGTTGGGTGAGAACCCTATGAAATAATAGCATGTATTGTCGAGATAACTCAAGCTTCTGATGTTGGCATTATGGTATGGAGCTTCTGCTGATACCAAGTCAAGCCATGAAAAACGCCAACACAACAACATCAAAAGTACCGGATTGGCCATACACAAACACACAAACTCCCCAAAATTGACATTTCCACTCTTCGACAGAAATGCGTCGACATTCCAAACTCCACTGGAGTCTGTCTGGCAGCCTTGGTGTATGTGGCTGCACATCCTGCACACCTATCACAAAGCGTTGCCATGCACTGATTCCTTGTTGGTGACCTAAAGTACTTTTTTTAACTTCAACACCGCGTCAAGTAAGTTTTTGGGGATCGTCCAGTAGTTGAGTGTTTCTATGCCTGTAGCGTTCCATTTCTCTGTTTGATAGTTGAATGTGGATGTGATAAATTTCCCGAAATTTCACGAATAGACATACTCCAATGTGCCTCCCGGTTATCACTCAAAGCCATTCCCTTCGTTTAACCATTCTCCACCTATAACTATGTTACGAACAAAAATACCACCCCATACCACAATGTTGATATGCCAGCATGAGTTCCAACGCACAACTCAGATTTCATGTAAAGTCCGAGGTGTCCATGTACAACAAAGTATTTGATTGGGTCAGCAGTGATTTAGCGCTCCAGAGCCCGGATCACGACATACAGAATGATTGGGACATGTTGGAACGAATTCTGCTAATAGAACTAAGGGAATAGCTGGTGCACGACTAATCTTCTGTTGGCTTACGAATGCTTAAACACCTTATTGGCTCTTTGCCGACCTGTATATCATGCTGTAATACAGACCAATAAAATATTACACCAAACTCAATAAATGGGAAGAACTCGAAATTTCGACGTTCTTGAGCTTTGGGGGAAAAATTTACACGACTAAAGATACAGTTCTACAATAATGCCACACTACGAATTCATACTCCACACATGTCAGTCGTCTAATTCACGGAGACATTGAGGATTTTCCTGAGCCCGATAATGTGCATTATTTACTCCATTCATGTCCGTCCACAACACCGATAAATGGAAATTTGGTAGCTGGTATCTAAACCACTGAGCAAAAATCCAGCCTCTTCTTGTAGTTACATCTTCTAAGCGCCTGGTAGAGATGCATGTTGCAGAGATGCAAGCCGTTGCTGCTGTTGAGTATCCACCATACAGTTTTGTGGTTTATTCCTGAGTCACGAGAAGGCCGTCTCTTGGAGACGGTTGGATCCTGTCGAACGGCGGCCGGAACATCAGCAGCTCTTTCACCTCGCACCCGTCTTTTGATTACAGAATCCGTGCTGTCGTTCTGCTGCATCTGACTTGTGGGCTTCACACCAACCGCAAGCCTCTGAGAAATCATTCTGGACGACCTGAAAGTGTTTTTATTGTTTATTGTTGAAGAAAGCCCATTGAAAAAAAAAAACGTTTCTTACAAAAGTTATTTCTTTTTCCAAGACCTATCCAACAACACCCTACTCGGCCCATATTCCCATTTAAAGATTTTGGATGGACCCCAGGTGCGCTCATTTCCGAGAATGGGATAGCCACTATTAAATTCTTCACATAGTCTTTAGTCATGTAAATTTTTTAACTAAAAGCTCTAGGACGTCGAATTTCCGAGAAAACAGCCAGGCACGGGTGGTCTGATACGCCTTGTATAGAAGAGGGGGGGGGGGAAGAGTTGCTTGTAGACCCCACACAGTCATTTCATTAGAAGTAGAAACAGGAAATTAGTGCCGAAAAGTTTATTTATCTCAAAATGAAACTTCCTTCTATGAAGGCAGATAGGAGAAAAGGAGGCTGGAGGAAGAAAGTTCCTCCTGAGTCATCAATATTTTGCAGCGATAAGGATGACGGTCGAAGCCGACTATTTGCTGTGGCGGATAATTTGGTCTGGTGGAAAGAAAAGAGCATAAAACACTTTCGCGGAGCAACCATTTTTTAAAACTAATATTATTATTATTAATTTTTAATTTATCTTTACCGCAAATAACGACCGGGGGAAAGGAGGAGGGGGTAATGAGTTTGGTAGCGACCTGACATCGATTTATGATGAGCTGAACGCAAACGACTTCCAATGATTCCGGACGCAAAAAAGGCGGGCAGACGAGCAGTTGATTAAGCTTCGTGGAAAAGGGTTTAACACAAACGACGGAAGGGTTAATTACCCACTGATAGATGTCACCAGCAGAGTAATACACTCCCTCCCCTCACCGTATTCTGATTTTCTTTTTACCCTATCGCCGCGGAACCAGGCTGCTTGTTAACGAAAACGAGAGCCGATCATTAAACACGTCAATGATTGTGTAATGTTCAATTTGAACACGGGCTATGCGTAAAAAGCGTTCCAAAAATAGCACTCGTTTGCAAAACACGCTCAGTTTTAAGCTCGGCTAAAGGGCCCTAGGCTTTAAGGACAATTCGTTCATAACCACTTATCGATTTCATCTTCTACTGAACAACAGCATCGCAAAACATAAAGAGGAAGTACTAAAGCCAGGTATGTTCATAAAAGGTTCATTTTGATCTTGAAGACAATATTTTTCGCTCATTTATGGTGTACGCTCTTTATCTGTTAGCATAATTTATATACGAGTACATTAGTATCTGTGGGCATCGTGCTGTTGAAGTTTTGAGATCCAACCTCGCCGACCTTAAAAATCCTGTCGATTACAGTTTGGCCAGCACATGTACAGAATTGTGACCTAACTGCAGAAAAGGCATGGTAGAAGTTTCCTTGTGAAATGAGCAATCACAATTGATTTCCTATAAGAGCCGCTGAAAACGACTAAGAACAAATTTTCCTGCAGGGGATGGGCATTTCCAAGGAGATGAAGATGGTTAAATATTTTCCATGCATAATTGCAAGACTTACAGCCACTCTAGTCTACTTTGGAAAGCAAACTTAAACGTCGTTATTTCATTTCCAGAGTCTTTAAGCCCTTCTACAAAGAATCATTTCAGTTGAACTGACCGACTTTCTCACCATTCCCGCCAGCAATCTAATGCAAAATCAGCCACCTGTGCGAAAACGTTTGAAGTTTCAGACAAAATGACCAAACCAAATGAGGTTTCTGAAAAGGCGTTACAAAACGCTTTCCTATAACAAGATCTACTGCTCTACAACGTCGAGGCTGCGAAAACGCAGAATCGCAATTTAAAGAAAAACGTGGAGCCTGTTAAGTTTCCTCCGGAAGAAATACAGGATGTTCCAAAATGATCTTTACAACTTGATCAAGTATATTTCAGGAATGGGGATAGATAAAAAGGTGCGGTTTGCAGCATAACGTTCAGACACACCTGAAGTTTTAGTAGCCGTTTAACATAGTTCAATGTGTGCGCCATCTGTAGCACGTAGGATATCTAAGCGATATTCCAGTTCCTCCCATGTCCGGCCTAGTATGTCCTCATTAGAGTTTGCAATTGCTGCCGTGATGCGAGCTCGCAGTTCCTGCAAGTCCTGCACCGTGTATGGTAGACAGTATCCTTCACAAAGCCTCAAAGAAAAAATCTAATGGGGTTATATCCGGAGATTGGCCCTCGTCTGCCAATCCAGCGAGCTGAAGGTCCAAAGCTTTCCTAACGATCAAGGCCCAGTGAGGAGGGGCACCATACAAGATTTCAGGTTACTCTTCTTCGACCTCTGGAAATGCAAACTGTTCCAGCATAATAAATAATGAATAGAAACTGGAGCTGTCACCCCTAACACCAGAAAATGATATTACTTGAAAAATGGAAAGAAAAATTCTGGGACCTAGATCCGAACTAGGAACCTCGAGTATCATATCTCGACGCCTCTACCAATTGGGCTATCGCAGACACACGTACAGCCAAGCTGTCACTATGTATCTTAAAGACAACAAAGTTGTCAAGATGGAAAGCCCAATGGGAGGCGTTCACCTGGCTCACAGAACGAGAATTTCTCCAATCCGATCATCAGAAAGTATGATGAACGCGCATAATAAATAATGAATAGAAACTGGAGCTGTTACTCCAAACATCAGGAAATGATATTACTTGAAAGAAAAATTCTGCGACCTGGATTCGAAACAGGAACCTCGAGTGTCATATGCTCGACGCCTCTACCAATGGGGCTATCGCATGAACATGTCAGATAAACAGTCGAGGTTATCGATGCCTCTGCAAAAAGAAACGGTCCCACCACACAGTCATGAAGCAGATCACACCATACGTTTACCTTTGGACTGTCGCGCACAATTTAAAAAAAAAAACTAGAAAACTTTAGCTGTCTGTGAACATTATGCCGCAAACCGCACCTTTCTACCTATCCCCATTTGTGAAATGTAGGTGATCAAAGATGTAAAGATCATTTTGGAACACCCTGTACTTCCAGCCGACCACCTATAGTGGTTCATCAAATGGTAACAGAAAATCCATCTACGCAGAAGGCTATACATGATCAAAAACCTAGGAATTTGTAGAAACTGTCGATCAAATCATTCATCGTGACTTAAATCTCCGCAAGTTCAATAAACTATGCATATCTTAACACTTTATCGGCGTGAAGGTCCGAACTGTATAATTCCGAACTTTGGCGTAAATTTTCCCAAAGGATTTGTATGAAAATCCAACTCTTTAAAAAAGAGCAAGAACGTCTACCTTCACCAAGATGAATCAATGAGTTCCATCGTCAAATATTTCGACGAATGGAAGAAGAGTCCAGAATTCCTGCCATTGCTGCTTCGGTCTTTAAAAAGAACCACAAACCCAGAACCTATTGGATTCAGGAAAGTGTGCTAGAAGGTAGAGGACGTATATCCACTGAAACGAAGTCTATACCGTAGGAAATAAGGATGAAAACAATCGCGAAAACCCAATAGTAGGTTAATAGCCCTAATTAGGAGTGATGTGCGCAACAATTGGTAGCAGAGCCCTTATTGTCGAATTGTGCGAAATGGAAGCGTCCGAGCAGGAACAATGAGCAGTTGGTAGGCGAAATTCCCTCCTAAATCGTGATATTTAAGGGCAAATCTATCTGAGTAAGTCAAAAGTTTCCTGACAAAGCCAAGTGCATGCCAAACAAGAACGTAGCGGAAGCCCCGAGTTCAAATACCACATTGATCACTGGGTCCCTTCTAACTCCCACCCCGTAACTCCGACCCCGGTGGATCAATCAAAGCCAAATTAAATAGTGAAATAGGACATGCCTAAGGTAAGTTGCCTTCCGAGTTTCAAACTTCTACGTCAGAAAATGTAAAAATAAAATATGAAGGTGACAGACAGACAAATATATACAGGGCAGTACTGCTGGCTATCCTATCCGGACCTAACCCCCATGTGATTTCTTTTTGGGGGGATATCTTACAGTTGATGTCGCCGACCTACAGAACAACATCCGCCAGGCGGTCTTCAACAAAGTTTTCTCTCACTTTGTGAAGAGGATAGCTCTCTGTGCTGAGCAAGGTGGAAATTTCTTTGAACATTTATTGTAATAAACTTGTCATAAAGGTGTGACACGCCTATTTTTCACTATTCTTCCCCATTCCCTCCAATTTAACAAGTAAAATTTCCCAATTATTTTTTTATGTCGAGCCGGCGCCTGCAGTCGAGCAGATAGGCTACCCAGCAGTACTGCCCTGTATGTATTTGCAACACGCTGTACATTTCGAGAGGCAAGCCCTCCTTTTCAGCGTGTACAGACGGGAACCGATGTACAAGTCAGTACACGCTGAAGAGGAGGGCTTGGCTCTCGAAATGTACATACGTGTTTGTATTATTATTGTTCTGTTATTTTGCTATTGTTTATGTTATTAAACTATTTTTTGTGGAACAGTGGTTTCGTTCGTCTTTGTTAGTATAGCTAACCACCTTCTTGAATTACAAGGGCCCAGTTCTAAACGAGTTCGCCTCCCTCCCCAAGGCTACACTTTTAATTCTAAAGTTACAAGATGAACGAATCTGGACACCCAGCGACGGCAGATCAAGACCACGGAATCATCCTGCTCTATGACAACGCATGACTATACGTCGCGAATAAAACCATGGATATCCTTGGTACGCTTCAATTAGGAAGTCTTAGAACACCCATCTTACAGCCCCGACCTCTCTCCATGATCTGACGTAGAAGTCAAGGTAGCGGTGAAAGATTGTTTTCGCTCCTAGCCAACGGACTTCTGCGATACAAGTATCCGGGGGTTTGTGACACCATGCGAGATGGATCGCCAGGTATATATCTGCTTCGAAATGAATTGCCCCTTGTATCAAATCTTGTTTCAGTGTTCAATTCTTGCTTAATAATCACGGTGATGATACATGCTGTAACTTGTAGTTTCCCACGATATGCATAGCAGTATAAGAACAAGCAAATCCCTAGCACAACATTTTACTCGACTTCCAATGAATAATTCTCAAAACTCTACATCAACTTCAAATGATGGCCTTTTAAATTCCACTTAATCTAAATCACGTAATTCCTCATCAAAATTTATTTCCAATTTCCTAACACGCTTTGAAAAAGCGGCGACGTACTGGCGCATGTCGCTTTTGAAATAAGCCAGCTCACTTAGCAGCACAGCGCGTCGGCCTTTCATAGTCCTCCCGCCGAACAGAACAACAACCGGGGAAGCGAAATGATAAATAATGCAAAGACAGCCAATAAAATAAACAAAAGCTCGTTGGCTATTAACGGGATCAATCAGATACAACCCTAGATCTTGCTTTATTAAATTAACCCCTTCACCGCCCCTCCCCCGCCTATTCTATTTTCAACTTTCATTCAACTATCGATCGCCTGATTTAGGAGAACCACCCAATCTCCATGTTATGGACTGGGAAAAACATATTAATCACTACAACAAGCATCTGATTATCCGTGTTAGTCCAGAAAAGGGATTTCGAATTAATCGAATTCGACAGAAACAGACCCATCTCCGATCAATCAGGACGAGAACGCGCTTCAAACTCAATAGATTTCTGGTAAGTTGTCTGCGCCAATCTATGAATCATTCGGTAAGAAGCCAAATGGCAACGTGTCACTGAAGTACGATTACGCCTAACCCTACTACCTTTCCTTCCAGACCCCCCTATCACACAGCACCCCGTCCTTTTCCCGCGTTCGTCACGTTCGATTCAGCTCTCCAGGGCTTGCTCCAAAGCAAAAGCGGTGAAACCCCCTTGGCATCGAATTGATGAGCCAATTCCAAAATGAAAGACAAGAAAATCCAAAAAAAGAGGAGCAGGTCTGGGGTGGGTTCAGGAAACGAAAAAGATTTAGAAAAAGGGCGCGAAGGAAGGAAGAAATATATTTTCGTGAAACAAAATGGAGTGACAGTAGAACAGATGAATCGGATAGACAGAACTAAAAGAGAAACACAACAAGACAAAAACCGGTGGAAAAAAATAATGGATGGACGGCATCAGGAAAGGAGAATGAATTGTGTGGTGAGTAGGAAAAAGAAAAGGAAACAAGGTAATGCATCGACGAACAAGAAGCAGGAGAAATCGAACCAGTGATTTATCAACAAGAAAATATCGACAAATTTCCAAATGAAAAAAAAACGATGTAGAGAAATTACTACAATTCAAGAAAGTTGCGTCTTTAAACGCCTTCAACTTTAAGAAAAGGAAAGTAAAACTCAACATAAAAGCAAAGAACGAGAAAATTCCCAACATCACACTAAATCTTTTTTATAGTGAATCTTCACGCTTTACATCCAATACTTAAAATTTTATTAGTTTCACAATCTTGTTAGCTTATATCTCTCGGTACATATATCTCTCGGTTTACGGAAGCTGATTCCGACGGATCGGTCCAAATTCGATATAACTTACTCTTGTTGGAAATGAAATTGTCGATTTTTTGTTATAGGAAGAAAAACAAAAAGGAAAAGAAACCAACATGCCAATTTGAAGACCTCGGTTGTAAAACCTGGTAAGCGCCATTACAATCGGTTTTGAGTTAATGCTAACGCTAGATCGTATTCATCAATAATAATACTTCAAAAAAGTTACCAACAGAGGCGGGGGATCACCAGTTTTGCATGGTAACATCCCGAACATGTGTAAAACCAGGTAAGCGATAACACACTTTTGGCACTTACCAGGTTTTACAACCGAGGCCTTCACTTTATCTCGAAGTAATCTGCAGCAGTAGTGGCCAGGCTCTTATTGGTACATACAAATATTCAACATCTCTGCATGTGATCAAATGTTCCACTGGTTCATACACTGGCAGACAGCATTTCTTCAACAACAATTTGTTCAAATGCATGAAAAGGTAATCATCAAAGGAACAGGAGACTAATCGTAGCGCAAGTGATGGATTTGCAGTCGGGCGTTATATTGAAGCAACACAACAGCACGTCAACGCGTTTAATGCACAGCTTTTCTTGCCTCTGTCAAAGGTCTACGTATCTTCTATGCATTCCAGGTGGCTTCGGAGTTTTTCCTGAAGGTCTCTTAACATTGCGCCAAATCTTTAAGTATTCGCTCTTATCATTCCATCACCCCGTGTTACCTTATCCAAGATATCAAAACTTTTGCATATCCACAGCTTGCGCTCTTCCTCCCACCAAGACGATAGGTTATTTCATTTGAAATACCCTGTGCATCTAATAACGTTTACACACAGTGCCAATTTATTTCGACCACCTCAAGTCCTTCGTTGAGCCATCGTCTTCTTGGCATAGGCTCCATGAGATGTTGATAGGTGGTTTTTGCATAATTTGCTGCACTGTAGCCCTTTAGTTGTCTTTTACAATTCTAGACACTTTATTTTGCATGAGCATTCACTACTCGATGATGACCACAAGTTACAATTGAAACCCATTTTTTGGCTGACAGTCCAGTCTTTAATACTTTTTTAACAACAGCTGCTCTTGAACATTTCACAAATGTGTCGGTTTCCCTGATACTCGCATCATGCCTCCAAGCTTCTACAATCATCCCAGTTCAAAGTCTCTGAAATCGTACTGTTTACCCTATCTTCGGCGTAAGCACTAGGTTTTCCTTTGTTATATCAGTCTGGCCCTCTAGTGACAAAGGCGTGCCGGCATAGCTAATTTGCTTTAAACTGTCAGGTGGCCATAATAAATTGGCCACTCAGTGTATAGCATATGGAGTGCAAAAATGTTTTCCTGATAAAGAGATAGCAGTATTTCGTGATTAATTTTATTATTACAATGATAACAGTGTCCTAATGATACTCTACCTTTAGTAAAATCAACAGCTCGTGCCCACTGAAACAGAAAATTGCGACGGAATCTTTGTCTGCCTCAGTACAACAACGAATAATAATTAAATGTCTCAGCAAAGAAGTTTTGAATGATACCTAAATCCACCGTAGACCTGAAACACAGCTTTCGAAGTCCTCTCTATTCCGTTCACTTGTGTTTATTGACGTTCTACAAGACAACCCTAAAGTGACCAACAGACACAATAATAAAACTAGAATAGAACGATATATCTCCAGATGATTATTACCTGTGCAAACCATCTGAGAGGAAAGATGTTCTGATCGAATAAGGAAGTGAAAACCGAATCTTAGAATGGTTAAAAGATGGGATGAAAAATCTTCCACAACTTTGTAAAAAATGTGCTGAAAAAGAAGAATATTACTTCGAAATTTAACTGATGAACTTTTGCTTATTTAGTGATTACAAAAAAAAACAAAAAAACATTAAAAATCCAAATCACTTATACATGATTAGTAACAACAAATCGTAAAATGAAAAAAATGAGGTGTGGTCATCACACGACTTTCTTATACGTAAATGTCCTGGTCCAAATACAGAAAAAAATTAAACAACTGTCTAAAATGGCTACTTCCGATAGAAATTTTGAAAAAGTTTGTGAATAAAAGTTACTTCAAATTAGCTTCTAAACGCTTTGGTATAAACGGTGAAAAATAGTAAAGAAAATTCCACGGCCTGGACTCGAACCAGGGACCTCCGGGTATACGCCCCGACGCTTTAACCAATAAGCTACCGCGGATATGGTTGGTTGGTTTATTAGAAATTTTGGCGTCGACTACTAAGGTCATTTTGCGCCTTTTACACAAGTTATATCTGTACGCAGCCCGGGACAAACACAAACATCCATGCCCACGGCAGGATTCGAACCCACGACTAGGCGGACTCGACAACTAGAAAGCCTACGCCCTAGCCCTTTCGGCCATCTGGCCGGTTCGCGGACATGGAAGCTGTTACTATCAAACCAGGACTATCTTGTTCGCAAACCGGCCTGGACTCGAACCAGGGACCTCCGTGTATACGCCCCGACGCTCTAACTACTAAGCAACATCGGACATACCATTCCAAATTTTCCTATACCCATCTTTCGCCTATACGAGAAACTCGTATTACCAAGAAACTGGATTTTGATAAGAGAAAAACTGGTACTTCCGGTTGGAATTTCGAAAAATTTCGTTAATAAGTTGTTTACAATTGTAAACGGAACACTTTTCAATCCCTTCAAAATTTTCATAAACGCAATGGTTAACGAGATGTTTCAAAATTTATATTTTGGCGCTGGAGTAAACTGATACTTCCGGTTCACCGATTCCACTGGAAAACTAATCAGACCTCCCAAAGAAGATTATAATCTTCAGTTTAAAGGTTGGTCTCGATAGCTTTAGCCGTTTGGACGATTGACAGACAGCACAGATTGACAGACACAGACAGACAGACATTTTCCAAAAATCACTTTTTCGTAATCTAGGTACCTGAAAACGTGAAGATCAGTGAAAATCTCGAGGTCGACATTTTTCGTGATTACAATACTTAGTATAAGGGAAGTAAAAATATAAGATGCAGGTACAGTAAACAGGTGAGCAAACAGATTTCAACTCCAAATGTGGCTGTGATAAAGTAGAGAAAGCAGGTATATATACAAGGTAACCAAAAAAGTTCTTCCCGTTTTTATAAACCATGCTACGTTCAAAATGAAAAATAAAAACATTTTGATTACCTTATTGGAGCAACGCGCATCGTTTATAGCACAATACACCTTTCAATTAGTGATAATCTATAAAATCCAAGCAAAAAAGCAAAGTCAAGTAAAACTTCACTTGCAGAGGTTTGAGACGAATTGTCACGTGATAGTTAAAAAAAAAAAGCAGGCAGACAGGAAGACGAAGAAGGATAGGAGAGGGGAGAGGAAGGAGGAGTAAGGAGGAGTAAGGAGGAAAGGATTCATTGGCGATGCCAGCCACGTTCACCTTTCCCGTCATTTCGTGCCCGTTGAACGCAATGACCGACGGTGAAACTGCCAGAGGAAGTTATGCCGTCCGTATGCCTGTGCGCACACCCCAGGGAACAGTTTCTCTCCGATGGAAAAGGACGACCCATCGAGAGATCTCGCGGGTTATGACAACGACAACGTCGACGACGTCACTAGAAAAGTGAAGAAATAAAAAAAATATTTTTCTTTTCACCTCTCTAGCGCTTTTACAAAGAATATGGATATACTGCATACTTTTCATCCGAATACTTCCATCAAAACATTCTCACCAATATCAAAAGCCGCCGACATTTTAAAACAATTTTCCTTCAAGTAATTAAAACAATTTTTCATGAAAATCCGTAGGAGAACTTTCCATTTAAATTTAAATAATCTTTTTTAATTAATTGTAAAGAATTCCTGAGAAGTTCACTTTATTGGCTTTGAGAGGAAAGGCGGCTGTTGTTGGTAATAGTGAAAATCCACTTAAGCACAAAAGAAAATTTAATTTTGAAAATGCAATTTATTAACTGCTTAATTAAAAAAAATGGCGCTGAGAAAACACGCGCAAACTTCGTCAGGAATTTATGTTCCTAATTGATATGTATAGGAGCAAATCAAACTTAAAGACGACATAGAAGTTCAAATTTAACTTTACTGGACCCTGTTTCCTCCGCTTATAAGTCACTGGAAGACAAAGCGTTCAGTAGACAAGGATTCGAACCAGGGACCACAAGACTTAACTCGTTTTCGAAGTAAGTCGTTTGCAGAATTTGTTAGGAGTTTTCTGATGGTTTGGAAAGGAGGAATTCCCGATCTGCGAGCCTGTCTTATCATTGAGCCCCCACATACTGACTACCTTGTCAGTTGGTAAAGGCGACGAACTAGATTATCGTGGTCCTTGTTTCGAATATTCAAGTCGCGGAATATTTATTTCCATTTTCTCATGTTAATACGAGGGTAGATCGAAAAGTAATGCCTGTTTGGCTACAAAATTTTTATTTGCCATTCCATTTGAAGAAATCGTGCACAGTGCGAAAGCTTCATCTTTTCTACATAAAATACAGCTGTCACTTCTTCGACAAAGTCTCAGTTTCTCTCCACGTAAACGCGCCAACGAAGCACAAGTTGCCGCATGCCGTCGATGAAGAGTGTTTAGGCTGTTCGCGGAGCCACTTTCTGTCCGCATCCCCATTGAATCTCTGCCACTTGAGATTCTCCTTCAACTTGGGAAAGAGGAAAAAGTCGCAGGGGGCGAAGTCCGGACTGTAAGATCGGTGGGGTAGGAAGTCGGTGAACCGGAGCTGCTGAAGGGCGTTCCTCTGTTTCGCGACTCGTGTGGGGCCTGGCATTGTCACGTTGTAGAATGAACTCTACCCCTGGTCAAGCACGGATCAGCCGCGCCCTCTGTTTCCGCAAAGCGTCCACATGCCCAGCCGAGTTGACTGTGTGCCCATGCTCAAATAACTTTTGGGACTGGAGCGGGATCGTGCACATAAAGACAATCAGCGAATGACTTGTTTGAAAGCAAGATCCTTTTATAACAAATTTTCAGCAATGTGGTTCCAAACATTGTCCACCTGGGTTGAGATCTACAGTAAATTCTGGAGTGGCTTTCTATGAATGAAGAACACTCCTGAATCAACTGTGTGCATTGGGTATTAGTACTGTCGTCCATGAAGAAGCCCTCATATTCAGAATAGAAATGCAACATTGTAAGAAGGACTTGGTCGACAACGAAGCTTAGTAGTCCATGAAACGCACCCGACCTTCCACGAATATCAAGAGACCAGTTCAAAAGCTTCAGAACATAACACCAAACCTTGAGTTGCCGAACAGCTTCATGGGTCTCCCGCCAAAACTTTTCCCGCATAAAACAACGTGTTTCGTTAGGACACACAACCTTTTTCTACTTCAGGTATCCTGTCACGACATCCCAGATACCATTAGAGACGAACTCTCCTTGTTCTATAGTTTTTATATAGACTATGCGACTGTCGATTTAGACCCACTTTAATTCCCTGCAAAAGGACATGTTAAAAGTTTTCACTTTAAAAAATACATTGAACTTAATCCTCATTCACTGCTTCTTACATAGAAGCTCATTTCACACATGCTCATTTCACACAAATAAGTACCTACTCGCAAAAAATTTGGATTTAAAACAAGCGCATCTTCCACCTACTCATCATCAGTACAGCGTGCGAAACTGTCATCGGCGTTCTCCCAATCATAACCTCGCTACAACGTGCTGGTATAAAAAAAATCCGTTTCTCCAGAATGGTTCTTCCTTCCTACCCCATTTCCCTTTTTTCCACGGCGCAGCCGCAAAAATCCATGAAAGGACTGAAGAACCTAACTTCAACCCCCGCGCTCTTTAATTTCCTCCACCACCACAGTGCTCTGAAACATTCACAGGTCCAACAAACGTAGGCAAAGGGAAGATCGATAGACATCAAATATTCTGGTTATTCCCAGCCGCCGTTCCAATCAGTCGTCGTCAGATACGGGAGCGAATCTGCTTAGCAATCGTCCTTCCCTACTCCCAAACTCCAGACCAAAACTCTTCCCAACAATCCGCTCTCCAGAGACCTTCAATAGCAACTTCACCTTCAACAGCCAACTCAATAATAGTAGTACCCATCTCTCCATTTCTCGTTTGTTTTTTTTTTGTTTTTTTTTTTGCATATTTCGATTTTCTTCCTCTTTCGTCTTTCCAATATTTTCGACCAAAAACCCCTTATTTCTGTGCCCTTACTTCAATAATCCTTATCCTTACTATGGTATCTCGATCATTGGCAATGGGGCTTCATCTTTACATCAATAATACTATTTCAGAAAACTACATGTGTTTAATACTTTTGGAACTACCCATCCTTTGGCCCAAATTACAGCATTCGCATAGAGTCAATAAGGTGTTAAACATTTGTAAGTCAATGGAAGACCAGATGTTCCCCAGACATTCTTTTAATTCACTTAAGAGATTTGTTAGATCTGACTATCGGATATGTTGTTCCAATATATCCAAACCTTCGCTAAACCACTACTGAACAAACCGTGCGCGATGAACAGTAGTCTGAAGCAGCCGTGACATGCAGGATAACAAATGCAGTATTGCAGGATGGATCTCGGTCCGTGGAACAACAATGTCCAGGTATATCAACCTTGCTTGAATATCAGTGGACCTGTTCGATATCAACAGAAGAGGTTGTATACTATTCCATCATCACCAGAACCCTGAATTGTTTCCAAAGGCATACTACATCCACAGCTTCATGAAGCTCCGCCAGACCATTGTCGGTTCAAAACAACGTGTTCGTCAGGCCACTTAGGCCGTCTTTACACTAGAACGGTATGATGTGAGAACGGAACGCAGATTGATACGGCACGAACAGAGTGCGATAAATTTTTCTTTACACACACAAATAAAGAGACCGTTCCCCTACATCACTTTCTGAAATTCTCACTACGCGGCTATAGCTGAGAAACAGGAAGTACGATATATTTTTTTTATAGACGAGAACATGGCGCCTTGTTGCAATTCTCTTCATTTTGGTGCAAAAATTGTTAGACGAGTTGCCATGCGGTGGTGGAGTAGCCATTTTGGTTTGAATCCCCGCGGTCGTGTTGAAGATACGAGGGGGGGGGGGGAATCACGTGACCTATTTGAGCCAATCACAAATCGTTCCGAACGGATCGGGTATCGAAGGATCTCCGTACCCGGTCCAGTACGGAAACTGGAGTATTCCGTACCGATCGGTTCGTTCTCCGTACTTGTGTGGAATGGTCGTCTTTCGGACTCCGTACTCAAAGTGTATCAGGTCCGGTCTTACTGTTCTAGTGTAAAGACGGCCTTAATCTTCTTCCCAATCTTCAAGTGTTCAATCACGACGTTCCAGAAACCACTATAGATGAACATCTTTGTAGAACTCAGAGATGGGTTTTCATAGAAGCATGAGACTGTCAATTTGGATCCGCTTCAATTCTCGGTCCATTGTTGTGCAAGATATGGATCGCATGATTGGGCTTAAATCACTTGTTGCGCAGTGGATGTCTTGTTTCTCAGTTGCCCATTGCTGCACAGAAGCTCTCCTGCTTAAATCGTCAAAGCGCACTCATTATTTCATTAAAAATGTTCCCAACCACCGGATAATCAACGTTACCAAATGGAAGAAAAATTGTACCTAAATTCTTGATGTGATTGAAAGTTGATCCCAAACGTCAGTAAGAACCTTTTCTCAAGTCTTTGATGGTGGCTCTTAACGCCAAACTTTACATCGGGAATCCCATCTATTCACAAACCCCATATTTTGGCCCGATTGAGTACGCTTTCACTACGCAGCCCAGACCAGAGCCCAGCTTGATGAATTGGATATTCATTACGTCCCTGGGAATACAACATTCCAAACATTGAGAATTCTGAGCATACCACAAACGTTTAGTGCATGAGGGTGGAAGGAATACAAAATCGCTAAAGAAAAAAAAAAGGATCGTTACAACACTTAACATCTCTGGAACCAATTGGTCGAATCTAAGTCAGTATCCATGGAAAATTTTGAGGCGACAGCAAAACGAGGAGTCAGAAGTACCATATATTAAATTATGATTATACTATTGTAATATTTTAGTGGAGTTATTCTTGATTTGTTTATGAGCTTTGTATAAAAAAAAGCGCTTGTGAAATCGATATTCAAATAGTTTTCCGATTGCCCACCTTGTTCCTGTTACTTAGCATAGAAAATTATCTAACTTCCAATCTTAGCAAAATTGGATTAGATGAAAACCAAAATCTCTCGGACTCTCATCATTTTCACATTCACAAGCAAAAACAACGAAGACCAAAATCACCAGATAAACAAAAGAGGTTGAAGAAGAAAACAGTTTTCAAGGAAAAGGTCAAAGAATCGAGGACGAAACTAAGCCGCTCATTTCCATTCGAATTTCTTTCTTGTACAGTTGGGTCGTCGTCATTGGCAACAGGGTGGACAGCACTGAGGAGGAGGAGACAGAGAGACACGACCTCAGCACTGGTTCGCAGTCCGTCGATCGGGAAACTATCAATATCGCATTACATGGCGTGTAAGTGAATCCTTGTTGTTCGTCTCTTACATTCCCATTTAAATGGCTCATTTTCATTTCCTATTATCACGCTTCGCAAGAGTATGGTGACGAAGTTTGAGGTCTAATTTATCTGAAATATTTTGTCAGCAAACTTGGTTAAAAGGGAACCCTTGCTGAACTTTTGCATTTCTCTTTGTATAAATTGCTTCATTATCTGCAAACAAGCGCTCTACGTCTCAAGAACATGGAATATATCAGACAATGAATACATCAAACGAGTTCCCATGGACCAGACACGTAATGTCGAATGATGGAAGATCTGCATTCTACTAGACAATGACCAATGACTCCATATCGCTAAAGTGACCAATGACAGAACTAGGTTGGGAAATTATACAAGACATTCTTTTGCCGATTTACACACCCAAGCTAGTGAAGTAGAAACGTGTGAAATTGATATAAACAGAATTTGATCAGCATAAGGGACTCATTGTCGGGCTCATCTAGGTGGACCCACGATCTAATTTGGGGAAAACTGATTAATTAACACCTGTCAAATCAGGAAACGGCTCCTTTCATTGAGTATGTCAATACCCAGTCGCCTCCATCACGCAATTACGTCACTTACCAATAAATATGTTCGGAGAAGAGCAGTCAAAACATTTTCTTTGTTCAATTTCCCCCTTCTTTAATTTCATTATATTATTTCGCGTCTCCTCTTCGCGAACCCACCTACCAAAAAACTCTGATTAATTAACGAGAATCGTCTCGAATAATAAATCCTCTTTTCGCGCATGCGTATAAGTTCATTAATTACTGTCACTCGTCACAACAGAACGAGAGAAAGAGAAAAGCCGGTCGACGCATGATAAACACAAAAAAGGAAAAGTGAAGGTAGGGTAGCGACTAAGGGAGGTAGTGATGACGATGATGATGATAATAAAAAAAAAGTTCCATTTCCCCCCATCTTTTCAAGAGCTTTTATCACGGTTCCATTGGCGCATGCCACCTTTTTAACCTTCCGATTTTCGTTTGCGGTAAAAATTGTTGATGGCTCCTCCATCTCCAGTTGCATTTCAACTCAAACCCCACCCCCACTTTACTCACAGCCCAACCATTTCATTCGTAAAAAAATAATAAAGAACTTCTCTCTACCTACCCCTCTCTTTTGAAACCCTTTTATCTTTTGACGACAACGCACGACTGGAGGGTAGGTAAAGCAAACAAGGATCAAAAAAAAAGTCCAAAAAGATTAGCAAACTAAATGTCAGCTTCAAACAATCCCCGCTGATTAATTTGTCTGAGTCTTCATTTCTCAACTCAGCAAACCTGTCTCTTTCACGTCCTGGAAATAAAAAAAAGAGCAAACAAAACTGTCTTCCGATTCAAAACTGAACTAGAATGAAAAGAAAACATCAAAAGAAAACCCTTTCCTTTGTTTCTGTTTGTTGATCCAAACTAATCAACATTTGGAAGGATTACTCTGGGATTTCGGCATCCAAATGAAGAGCTTAGGCAAAAAAAGGTGCGAGTATCCTGAACATTCAATCGTTGGACAAAATGATCCGCAGTCTTTCTCTAAAAGGGATAACTGTGCAACAATTAGCAAAATCCCTGATTTCTACAGAGAAGTTCAACTATAATGTTTAGAGCATCGTGAAGACTGGAAGAACATTCAGTAGCTTGACGAATTATGATACACGTTGTTTTGTACCGACTTTAGCCATTGGGTTTGGCGGAGCCCCAAGAAGCAATGGGTCCAGAATGGCTGATCAAGACAGCAACTGAAGGTTCTGAAGGTATAGAACTTTAAAAAAATCAATAAATTACAAATAAATTATTTGCAGTTTTACAAATTTGAAAAATATAATGTTTGAAACAAAATCTGCCTGGAAATAAACTTCAGAAGACCACTTGTCAGAACATAAGCGAAACCTCAAAGTTATAATTTAACTAGCTGATATGCTCAAAGTTGCTCGAGCTGTTTGTTTGATGAAATTTTGCAGTATCTGAATTTTGTGAAATGAGGTGTCGCCATCTATGAGCGAAAGATATAAAAAAAGTTATAGGTATTTATTATGATGTTTCATTGAAGTTTTATACAATAAAATATGATTGTTCACTTTTATACGGGGTGTCCCATTTAAATCGTACCAGGCAAATATCTCGGAAACTAAGCATTGTACAAAAAAAGTCCAAAATCAAAGTGAATTACTTCGCAGGGGAAATTCATTAGCCAAAACATTACCCCCCCCCCTCGTTATGTAGGGGGGGGGGGTAACTTAGAAATCTTAAATAGGAACCCCTATTTTTAATGGTATATTCAGGTTGTACATAATATTCGAGAAATGCTTTATTCTTGGTGTTTTTTCAATTGATCCAACGGTTTAGGAGATAGAGGCCCTGAAAGTGTGGAACTTTTAAAGTTTTGAACCCCAATTTTATCGATGAAGACAAAGAGATAGAGAGTGGGTCTTACAGACATTCCTATTCTACTTTTTAATGGTCTTTAAAAATCCGAAGTCAGAATTTCAAAAATCCAATATTTTTCAATATACGCGCACAGACTTTGCCTCCATAGAACTGCTGCCCCCAAGACGTTGCTTGCGCACTAAAAAATTTTGAATTTTTGAAATTCTGATTTCGGATTCTTAAAAATCATCAAAAAGTAGAATAGGAATGTCTGCAAGACTCACCCTCTATCTCTTTGTATTCATCCATAAACTTGGATTCAAAACTTTAAAGGTTCCACACTTTCAGGGTCTCTATCATCTCCTAAACGGTTAGATCAATTGAAAAAACGCCAAGAATAAAACATTTCTCGAATATTGTGTACAATCTGAATATACCATTAAATTAGGGGTTCCTATTTAGGGTTTCAAAGTTACCCCCTTCATAAATGGGGGAGGGGCTAATCTTTTGGCCTCGGTGGCTCAGTGGTTGCGTGATCGCCTCCGATGCCCGAGGACGCGGGTTCGGCCCCGGCCGAGGACGACGAGAATTTTTTCAGGGGGAAAATCCTGAGATCACGCACTTCCTTCGGAAGGGAAGTAAAAGCGTTGGTCCCGTGTAGTCGTTAAAGAACCCTTGCAAGGCAAAACTTGCGGCCCCTAAAACGCCGTCTGAAATGACCATAGCAGTTGAAAAGGACGTTAATACCAAACAAAACAAACTTAAATCTTTTCGCTAATGAATTTCCCCCGCGAAGTAATTCACTTTTGATTTTGGACATTTTTCTCGTACAATGCTGAGTTTCCGAGATATTTGTCTGGTAAGATTTAAATGTATCTTAAAGACACCCTGTATAAAGTGAAATATTATTATCTTATTCCAGGTGGTGTCATAAAAAAAAAACAATTTTTATATGAATTTAGCCAAAGTAGTAGCATTAGTTCTATGGCGCCATCTACCAGCCAAAATGTCGTTTTTCGCACTTGTGGGGGAGGGGTTAAGAGAGAAGGAGTTGGAGTAGGGGTTTTCAATATTTGTAGCAATTTTCTGCTGGTTTCAAAGAATTGTTGTACAAAATTTCGTGTGTCTATGACAAACGGTGTGGATTTGCATATTGTACAAACATATGTACAGCGGGGTCGAGTCACTGAATTATGACCACCTACCTAATAACCGAATAGCCTCCTTTTGCAGCCAAAACAGCAGCTAGATGACGGGGCATGGTCTCAATGAACGCTTGGAAGGTGGCAACAGGAATCTGTGCCCATGCGAACAGCAGAGCACCACGTAACTCATGAAGATTCCGGGGTGGATGGTCTCCTGCCTGACGTGTCGATCCAGATGTTCCCACAGATTCTCGCAAGGATTAAGATATGGGGAGTACGAGGCCAGAGTAATAACTGGAACTCATCCTCATGCTCCTCAAACATACACGGCAAATTTTGGCAACGTGGCATGTGCCATTATCTTGTTGAAAGATGCTATCACTCGAAGGATACACAGTGGCCATGTAGGATGCCAACGATGGATACTTAGTATGTACAGGGTGCTGCAAATAAACACGGGACAATACTGCTGGGTAGGCTATCCGCTACATCATATTTCGACCATTGTTAATAATATTTCTACCAATAATAAGCCCTAAATTTGATTAACAATGGTCGAAATATGATGTAACAATGTATGAGCGGATAGGCTATCCTGCAATACTGCCCTGTATTTATTTGCAGCACCCTGTACAGCTATTGCCGGTACCTTTCAAAGTAATAATGTACCCAAAACATGCCAGAAAACATGCTTGTTAGTGCATAGTAATAATGGTCAAAACATGCTAGTTTGTTTTCGGATGTCTCCCGGCAGATACGCCAGCGTCCACCAATACGATACAGTAGAAAACGCATCATTAGAAAAGACTCATTGGCAAATGCAACTTTTTTCCACTGGTCTAGAGTCCAATGTTTGTAGTGCAATGTACAGTTATCTTCAGCTTTCGAGTGTGTCGCAAGCGCCCGTAGTCCCTACAGTTTGCACGCCTAGAATGCACATCTTGTCCATTCTTCCATTCATTGTACACCTTCACTACGGTACGAAAGCTGCGGTTTCCGAAATGATGCCGCCTTTTGCACGGCACGCGATGATCATACTTTTTCAAGGTCTGTTAGGTCGCGTGCTTTACCCGTGATGGCGACTATTGCTGTACGAACTGTTCCTCTGAAACCACCTCTATGTCTTCCAACAGGAGACGTTCGCCTCCTGTGAATGGGCACAACCGTATTTACATAAACCTACGTGGCGGACATAATTCAGTGATTCGACCCTGTACATATATCCATTTTATATAGATATATTAATAAATTAATACTTGGTTTATTTACCATTAAACTTAATTATTTCAGTTAAGCGATCAGTCATTGAATTACACAACTTTTTAAGTCTATCATTTGGAATACCATTCCCTGCACAAATAAGAGCATCCTTCAGTTGTTTAGTTGAGTTATATTGGGTACCGTTTGCATAGACAGTCCTAACCAGATCTCTCCATTTCCTATGGAGTTCAGATCAGGACTGCAAGACGCCCACTCTTATACATTAATTGAATGCTGCTAAAGCCACTAGGCTGATGTTTTGACTGTTTAGTGCAATTCATCCCTTAAAAAGATAATTGCCAAATGTATCTTGGTAATCTAGAGCATAAAATTTGGGCTTAACAAATGCTACCTGATTTTCCAGCTAATAAATGCACACCAAATCATAAAAGATCTTATTCCACACATAATTCTTGGTGAAATTAATTTCTCCTCTTGTCGTACTATTGGATTCCATCTGACCGAATAGTATTGGTTTCTACCTGGCCCAAGACGGTCAAATTCTTTTCATTGATTCCATAGGTAATAACCTATGTGAGCTCTTGCAAAAACCATTCCGGCCTCCAATCAGCCTTTGTTTTGCGTTCATTTTGCGTTTGTTTCTGATTGTTCTAGAAGCGACAAGTAAATAAATCCAGGGATGCAGTACTTACAGGTAACGATGCACCTGGTGATGTTGCCATACTCAAAATGCTTCGTTTATCTCTCTAATAATTTTGATAGACATCCTGGACTCTGTTTCACATGCTTGAGAAAATTATAAACAACAGTTTTAGATTTTCCAATTAGTGGAGCAATTTCACGTTTAGATTTGCCATATTCATAGTAAGCAGTCATTTGCTCTCTTTGAGCCTGGGATGAACCTACACTTTCGCCTATTTCTAATAAATTACATTTGAAACCGTTAATCATAAAGGGTCATTTCATTTAAAAATTTCAAGAGGTTGTCTTATGTTTATTACTAGGCAAATTTAGTTTTAAATACTAAATTTTCCAATTTTGTAAAAATTGCAAATAAATAATTTGTTATTTATTATTTTTTCTCTAATAAATAAATTACAAATTATTTAGATGAAATATTTTCAGGGTGGTCTTATCATTTTTTCCAGGGCTATAATATGGAAGTGATGCCCTGATATTTAGTCTGACTTCCAAGGGAGTTTGCGTCCCAATGGACCGCACAGAAAAATATACCAGGGTTCGGGTACACTAAAGTAGGTCAATACTACGACACAGTGTACATTATAGTGAATTAAGAAATGGAATAAGACAATTTACATGACAGTCATTCAAAGTCTTGTTTCAAAGGTTTAGATCAATTGTACGCCAGAGAAAATACTAAACTGTATTAGATTTCCTAGTAAACCTTCCCAATAAACTCCTATTGGCCGCATTTTAGTGATGACTCAAAGTAAAACATTCTGACATTCAAGAGGACAGAGGACTCAGAACAGATGCGTCTTAGCCAATAGGTTAATCATAAGGCTAAGACTAATCCAGATAATTTGTCTCTTTTTGAGTAAAACATCAATGCGTCAACATATTATCCATGCAATATGCAATTTCCATTGATATCCAATAAGCAATAGAACGCACTGCCTTCAAATTTCAATTTACTATCTACCAAAATGAACATGGCATCCAACATGTTCCATTCGTCAGTCAACTGCCAACTTGATTCCTTGACATCAAAATGGCAGACCTCTCAATAAAATGCGGATTCCATCATATGATCATTTCCCGAATCTCTCAGTCACTCAAGAACCGTCAATTCGTCCTGACGTTCTGCAATTCTGGTCCAGCAGTAGCGATTCAACATCTCTGGCTCGGCATCAGCTTTTTCATATCCCCGTAAATTTTTTCCTTTCTCTCAGCCCATATCTTCTACCAGACTCCAAACGTCTTGCCCCTCTCCCTCTTTATTATTTTTTTATTCCATCCTTTTCTTCAGCTTGAAAATAACATTTCAATTTGGTAATCACTCAAATCTTCCACAGAGTTTCCAGGCATAGATTTGCTCATGTGTCACTGTATACAACTCATTACCATCAAGTACAAGAATATGGGATTCTATTTACTTATGAGTTGTTAAAGTTTCTATTTGGTATACAGATTCACGAATGATTTAAGCGTAACCAAATACTTTCCAATCCTGCCTTAAGAAACGATCCCATAACTAATCAAGAGCTAATAAAACTCCTTATTTGTACACCAATCGCAAACCTAATTCCAGAATACGCCCCAACGGTAATGCAATGCGTTTCAGAGAAAGACAGGCGCCAGTATATTAAGCACGACAATTACATTAAATTACATGACGGACGAGAATTTCGCTCTCGGAAACTCACGTGCACTTAACAAGAACAACGACAAACCATCACTTCGGTCTCATTCGCAAACACGTCACCTACCGTTCTTTCACGAACCCCCTCTCCCAATGCATCTAATCCTGTAAGCTTTTGTTTTCTTGCTTCATTTTTATGTCTCCTTGACAACCCCTTGAAAATTCTTCCAATTCTTCGTTCGGGTGAAGCAACGATACATTCGAATGTCCTCAAACAACATGCTATTGTTATGACATCAGGGGATATTTTAATACCATTTATGATGTAATAGCAAGAACAATAAACAGAGATAGATAGAGAAACACATCAAAGCCAAATGCTCCAATTGCCTTGATTCCCGCACAACAAAAAAGTGGTATCTTTTTAAAGGGTAGTATGCAAACAGTTTGAGGTCACGTGACTCAAACGTGTACTTATTTAAGAACAAAGTTAGATGAGCCTAACCACACAACTTGATTAGCGAGACCAAAAAGAAGGACCACTCATTTTTGGTGCTCATCTAGTTGGAGCCACTATTGAAACAAGAAAGCAGCTACCTGGATTCTCAAAATATCCAGATATTCAATGGTTCGCTAACTGTGGGTTAAAGAGAATCATGAGCGAGACCTCTGTCGTTTAAAAAGGCCACCCACTGTGCAACAGTTGATTTTAACCAAGGCTGTTCCCGACCCACATCTGGCAGAACCATGCACCGCAAAGAACAGGAAAGTTCATCTACGGTGGTGACTGGAACGTCATTTTGGACAAGTGAAGACTGGAAGAAGCTATATGTAGTCTCTTCGAATCACGATACAATAGTCGGTTCATCGGGCACAAAATTGGCTCCCAAGAACCCAGATCTCCTTGTTATAGACAATTCCACGCGCCCCTACTGCGGCAACAGTTTAGTGAGAACGTATTCTTGTTTCAATACTATTACGTCCCTATCCATAAAGCGCAAGTGGACAGAGCTTTACTAAACTGCTCAGTCTGGATCTCAAGTCGCATAGAACACTTATGGAATGGAACATCGGCTGCCAGCCAGGCCACTGACCTTTTGAAAGAATGGCGTGCGCTTACAACTGCAGCATTTCAAAAACAGGTGGCCAACCTTCTTGACAGAAATGTACTTGTATCTCAGCAAATGGTGGCCACACGCTATATTAAATTTTTGATCATATGGAAACTTACCAAAAAACCCAAGAAAAAGTAAATGAAATCGTACACGTACAATGTATATAAATTGTATATAAAATATATATAGAATTAAGAGCCAAATGGCCAGTAACACCTAAATTTGCTAAATAAACATTCGCATACATTCACGCTCATAGTCGTAGAACCCGCTACTTCACTTCACCCAATGTTGGTCCTCTTATCTTTGCTCTCATCCCAAACCTTCTGAAGGCCTCTTTGCGTGTCAATTAGGGATTTCCGGGCGTTAATTTGAAGCGCCGATGACGTCCTTCCGTCTTGCCGGGATGGATGAAACAATTTTCCAGCGTCAGTCACGGGGAAAAAAGGCTAATGAATGAAAAAATGGCAAAAGGAAAAAAACAGAACGCCTTCAAGAAAACAGACAGTGCGGGGAAAAATCGCGATAATCGAATAGTCTTCACAAAAAAAATTTAAAAAGAAGAAAGAAAAATCAAAAGAGGAGGAGCGCGAAAATTCCTTTTTTATTTCATCAGACCAAACCGAGAAGCAGGTCGATATCGATCCAGATCACGAAGCAACGAGGAGAAAGAGAGAGACACAAAATAGTACTCTATACAACAATATGAACAAAAGCTACACAACACTGGCCCATGAATTAGAAACGTGTATGAGGCATGTGCAAATTTGCTTAATCCGTTCTTATAATGCAAAATAGAAGTCATGTGATTCAATCGTCTACTTATTCGAGCATAACAGAAAACCTAATTACATCAGAGTCCACAATAAACTCACAAACAAACCAGAAGATATTTTTTCTCAAAAAATGGACAATTGGTTACCTCTTGAACTAACAAGTGCCAGCAAGATCAGGCGTTTGGAAGTCTCTGGTTACCAGGAATAAACAGAACCTCTACAGCATCGTAACAAAGGTTAAACAAGCCAGAAGCTTCCTGGACGGCATCCTAAGCCACCCATACATCATAAGCTGATGCTCCTTGTAGGATAGAGATGGCTGCTTTCAACAATATAATGCGTCTTGTCACAGTGCTCATATTGTACAGGATTTGTTTCAGAAAGATGAAGGAGAGTTTACTTTGATTAGGTGGCCTCCACAATATCCAGAATGAGCCTTTGTTGGATGAAGTTGAAAAAGCCATCAGACAGCTGCATCTACAGCCAGCAAATTCTGTAGTCATTAAGCATAGTCTCAGATTTCACAAACCACCTATCAACATGTCGTGGAGCCCATGCCAAAAGAATCGACGTGCAGCATTAAAGGCCCAACGAAGTACAAGCTGTGATTCGGGCCAAAGGGGGTTTCTAATTCATAGGATTGTGCACAGTAAACAACTAAAAATTAATGCAGAATCACTGAGGAAGAAGAAAGATTTTTTTATATAAAAAACATAAAAAGGCTTAAAATTAGGCCTACACTAATTAGATCCAACATCGAAATCGGAATTCGAAAAAAAAAACAATCAAAGTCTCGCAACAAATAAAATGATCATATTGCAAAAAACACTGAAAAGTAAACAACAGATTCTTCGAAGATGATTATGTAGACAACAACAACAAAGATAATAAGCAGTACGGAGTTCAGTTCCTTGATCTAACAAAATCCAATTCATTTCCAAAACAAAACGAGAACGCGCCAAAATATTGCATATTCCTTCTGATCAGACCGAGTAGGGGAAACGGGCCTAATGTCAACAACAGCAGAGAAATTAGTGTATGGATGGAGAAATGCAAAGTGCTGTCATCTCTTTCGCGAATATTCTCGAGAAAATGACAAACAAAACGTGACAAACATGCGCATGAGGCGCTTAAGCAAAACGTTATTGATGGAGGAGGACGCGAAAACCTTTGAGCGTCGATCCTCCTTGAAAACAAATAACGCCAATAGAGGACGAGGGTGGCAAAAGACTCACCGGAACAGGAAATAACGCGTTTTTGAAAATACATAAACCGTCAGAAGCAATGCAAAACACAAAAAAGTACTATAAATTGTACAAAATGGTAAAAATAGTACGAAGTGATACAAAAATGGTGCAAATGGAAGGTATGCATAGGAATATTAGAAATTATAAGATATGTAAGACAGGGAAAAATGATACAAAAACTGATACAAAGCGTACGAAATAGTATAAAATTGGTACAAATTGCAAGATATGCATAGGAAGCTATGCATGTCCATGTGGTCATATAAAACAGCTGATTATATTTGCTTGCCCTTGCAATACACAGTATAAACAATATACCACTCCAGGTATTAACATCAATACACTGTGAAACCATCACGCATGTCACAACTGAAGCCCACTCAGTGTTAGGCACATTGTAATACAGAATGCGGATAAAGTCTTGCGGTAAGGCCGACTAAAGTAGTTTAACCCGTTGGTGTAGGGCAGCAATGTCGCTTGGTTACTGTGGAAGGTATACCTGTCTGGTGATCCGGTGATCTGGCACACGAATGATGTGTGGTCAGGCATTGCCCTGTTGGAATAGTCCAGTTTGGATGGTAGCCATGGACGGAATGACAAGAGCCTAAAAATCTCACTAGAGCCTAATCATACAAATGTCAGTCCTAAAACTCTTCATCCACACGTTTACTCATCATCTGTACCAACACAGAAGCGGGTTCATCACTGAAACCTACACATGTTCCTCCAGGTTTCCAATGACCCTTCGGCTCCGAACCTGTTGGGCAGAGGTCTATGCAAAGAACTGCGCACGTTCCTCGGGATGTCCGAAAAGGTGGCATTTGCTGATCTTCCCTCGCATTCGTTACCATGAAACACCCCCGAAGAAGTTCTGCATGTTCTTGGAGCCAATTTGACACTGTGCTGATAGGACGCTCTACTTCAGTGGCTATACGATGGCCTGACACACTCTGGAAAGATATTTAAGAACCCGAGGCATCAAAGTGGTCACAATGGACTGCCAGAATACAAAAATTTGCATCCAATATCCAAATTGTATGTACAGTCCACGCAGTCGAAATGTTTGCATTATTGATCATTGCAGCTTCTTAGATATGGTCCTTATAAATACTATTCATCGGTCCCACCAATGCTTATCACCAGGGGAACATCTTAGAAAGATCCCAAGGAGGACCTACACCTTAAGAAAGTATTGCCGACTGTTTTCTGGATAGCAGTTGTAGTACTGCACTCGACGTCTTAGAACAAAACATCACAGCACATGTCTACTGTGATAAGCTCAAATGGGCTTCTGAGAAACTCCTCCAACAACCTGCATTGGCCAATGGCAAAGAGCCGCTACCGATACAAGACAATGCAAGACCGTACACAGCTTTACGGAGCCGTTAGAAGATTATGCAGTTTGGGTGAGAAGAGTTGTCTCATCCTCCGTACTCGCCTGACATCTTTCCACAGATGATCACCTGATTTCTGTGAAAACAATTTGCGTTACCTTTTGACCCCCTTTACGATTCTCAAAACAGACCCGTTCAAACAAAAAAAAAAGCACAGGATCAAAACAGAACGTAAACCTGAAACACTGGATTCAAAACAGTCCTGGGATTCGTAAAAAAACATTGTTATTCAACAAAGCCATCCATTGGATTTTTAATTAGCAGGACCAAAATAGATCCACCAACCTACGAAACCCTCAAGGATCTCAGGCATAAGAACTTCATTTCCGAGATGAAGCCTTTTGTAAATTAAAAAAAAAATTGGTGATCTGAGTAGGAGGACTGGAGAAGACGGGTTTCTAGTAATCAATAGAGATAAGGAATGGAAGAGAACAACTGATTGAAACTACAAGAAATTTCATCAAAGCAAGTTGGACTGAACGTAATGAAGAAGAAATGAATTAGCAAAAGAAAAAATATAATCCCAACTCCATTATAATAATAATTAACCAAATATAACTACATTAATAAATACTGATCAGCCAAAACATTGTGAACACCCTCCTGATGCCTTTATAGGAAACAAATGCCCAAGGAAAGAGTTTTCCGTTTCCAAAAGCCAAACGAGGGTCCAGAACAAGCAACAACCGGCCCCCCCCCCCCCCACCCCAATCTCAACAAAAGTGGCAATTCGTCGAAAACCATCGAACAAGACAAGAAGTTGAAAATGCGGTATAACATTCGCCCACTTCTAATGGATCTTCCGTGTATTTCTTTACAAAACTCCATTCAGTTCACCGTCTCAAACAAAACGATGGTTTTGAATTAGGGGTATATGTTGAGCAATATCAGATTAAAACGAAATTAAAAAAAATTTAAATCAACATTACATGCAAACAACTAGAGACTTTCAATCAACCGAGAACAGTCTTGCTTAAAGGCAAACTAGAATTCAAAAGCACTACTAATTAGATAAACACTACAGAACAGCGGTTTGTGGAACCTTTAGTTGCACTTACCAATGAATTAGAAATCTATGCGAAGCGTATGTAATGGGTTTTTATCAAAACAGTTTGAGGTCATGTGATTCAAGAGTCTACTTATCTAAGGAGTTCAGTGAGTAATCACAGAACTTCATCAGCATTAGGAAAAAACAACGAAGCAGCTGAGTGGATTCTCCAAAACCGCTGGACAAACTGCTAGACAGTTTTAGTAATACGCTAATTTTTCGAATATAACGCGCACCATTTTGCAGTCAAAAACAGTTACAATAAGCCCTGCGCGTTGTACTCGAGTGCGCGTTATACTCGGATTCATATTTTTAAAGCTGCATCGGCGATGAGAAAAAGCGTTTTTAAAAATCGATAATATCTTCGGATCCAATGATCAGATTTGAATGAAAATTTTCATGATGATTATACATACCATAAGTGTTCGAAGGATTCCAAGATTAATTTATCCCCATTATTTACGGAGGCATAGCAGAAAATTTGTGTGAATGGGTTTCGGAAAGCAAAGCTTTTGCCTCCAGAAAACGAAGCGATCGAAGAAGTAGAGTCGCCAGCATAAGAACAGCCCCGATGCAAGAGCCTCCATTTCAAGAACCACCACCGCAAGTTGCAGCGCAATCAGCTGAATGTATGGAACTATTTCATTCCGATAGTGAAGACGAAGACTTTATTGCTTTTTAATTGTTATTAGGTATTTTATTTGATTTTTTAATTAGTAATATTTAGAAAAATTTATTTTTGAAAAACCATTTCGTATCATATTTTTTTTACCATTAGGCAAATCAAAAGGGCAATTATAATAACTACCGTTAATTTATTTTATTTTCTAGTATACCTGAGTGCGCGTTATAGTCGAATTGTTTTACTATTCATGTAGGTTTAAAGGGTGCGCGTTATACGTGAGTGCGCATTATAGTCGAATTTTTTTACAATTCATGTAGGTTTATAGGGTGCGCGTTATAATTGATAGCGCATTATATTCGAAAAATTAGGGTATGTCTGATGCTTATTATGGTCAAAATACCGATTAACACGGACTCCAGTACTCTTGGTAGCTACTAACAGCTGGAGCTATACAAGTTCTTTTGTAAATTAAAATAACTCGGTCGTTTCAACAGTGGTTTAGCGAACACGAAGATGGCTTTCGTCAACTTTCCTACCCCCCCCCCCCCCTACCCAGAGACTAGATCTTAGTTTCATAGAGAGTGCTGGAATGATATGTTGGAACGATATATTCGACAGGCAAGACCTAACAAAACTGCTAAGAGAACTAAGAGATTGTCTGGTGAAAGCCTGGTCTTCCATTGACTTAAAAGTGCTTCAACACCTTATTAGCTCTACTCGCATTCGGCCAAAGGTGGGTCCAAATAAAACATATGTATCTAATTTAATGAATTGTGCGCGTATAAAAGTTTTCAGAAACATCCCACTCACGCTGTATATCCAATGAGTTGATATCCAATCACAGATAATTCGAGAATTGTACACTTTAACGCTTACCCATTAATCATAGTTGGAATCAATCACACGGTTCCAGCAGATCAGACGATAAATGTTACCTCCAGTCTAGGCATCCTTTTATCGACTCCATTTAACTCCAAACTATTCCAGATAACATTTATATGACATTCTGATTACACAAGCAGATAATCCATTCAAATGTCCTAGAATCGATATTTTAGAGCTCTTTCATAAGATATCCTCTTACCATTCCCGAAGCAAAGGCCGACTCTCTTAATTCCGTCCAATCCAATCAAGAGTCCTACAAAAAGACCCTCCGGATACAACAGGAAGTTCACAGATGAAGTTAAGAGTCGAGGTTCTTTAACGAAGTGGATGAAGAAACGAAAAAAAATCTTTTTCCTACCCCTGATTCCTGTTCCCAGTGCTTCCAATACTTCCTCAGAGCAGTAATGACATTTGCGGACAAAAGTTGAGAGGCAGAAGCCAGTCTCTTGAATTAGAGACGGACGGATAAGGAAAGAGAAAAAAAAATGTTCAGCAAATTAAAACCCAGTGACTGATGACTCCCTGCGCGTCATTTTCCACTCCAAAGAATCAACTTACCCTCGAACCAAGTGGCATGCCCTTTTACCTTGATCACAGTACTGGCAAATCTGTTCTAATCAGCAAACCATTCTTCCAAAAACGCTTAATGAAAATTATATTTCTGATACAAGATGATTTCTACCAGCAAACTGGAGACTTGCCTGAAACTGTGGACAATAATAGAACAAAGAATATATCAGCAGTTTTGGAATGTCTGGTGAGCGTCTGGTCTCCCACTGACTTACAATTGCTTCAAGACCTTATTCACTCTCTGCCATACAAGTTCCGGACAAAAGGGTCCAATACCCCTGGGTCCACAGTCTTTTCGCTTTTTGAAATTACTTTCCGTAAGCATTTGTAAAAGCATAATTGTAATTTCTTGAGAGAAAAAGTTCTCGCGAGACATAAGCATAAAAAAATGGACAGACAACAGTCATGACGGAAAGCAATCGACGAAACCAATTCCCAAGAGCTCAATAGTGACGGCGAAATGATAGATTGATTATTCATCTCATTCTGATACAAGGAAACCAGTAGCGTCGAAACATGAACCCGGAGTGGAAGAATTTTATGACGTCACTTCCTGTTTCGTCTTTCTGCCCGACAGTAATCTCCTTAAAAATATACATGGCCTTGTATCACGTGACAACTTTACAAATAACAACAACACAAAGTGATACGATAAATAAGGTTTTAATCCCTGACGCGTTTCGTTTAATACATCATCATCGGAGGCTACAATGTTACAAAACAGGCTGGGAGCCAAATCCGCTTGTATAATACAGGTGGTGACGGACCGAATGTCGAACTTTGGTTAGACATTAAACCTTGTTTACCTATCAATTTAGTGTTCTTGTTGTTTGTTAAGTAATCTCCTTCTTTCGAGTTGCATTGAGTTCAACTTTTGTGACAGAAAGCAGAGCAGACACTGGTTGCTCAGCCAATAGCAAACTATCTCTGCAATGACGTCACAGTCACTTTTTTCTCTCTCTCTCTCTAGTTGTGGTCAAAAACCCTCACCGCTGAGAGGATGATGACGTCATTTCTCACTGGACTAACCGTCTTTTTCTCGGTTAGGACGGTTAGACATAGCAGCACTAACTGGCGTTTAAAATTTTTGAACATCGGGGTGCTAGCAACAATCACTGTTGTTGTTAACATCCAAGGTGGAGACTTCTTGACGTTGTAAACAAACGTCATCTGGGTGAGAGCGGCAAAACACAAAAATCTCGAAATTAGCCTTATGTCATATCTCGTTGCATTGAAGATCTCTGGTCCTCACAATCGAATGCTGCTAACGGACGAAAAATACACTACATGATCAAAGCAGTTGGGACACCTGTTGCTCTACCGTAAAACCGAAAAAAGCTTCAATCAGTTGTGTGTAGGTCCACCCCGAGCTGCTGCTATCACTGCTTCCACCTTACATGGCATACTGTCCACAGGTATTGACCTCCATTCCTCGAGGAGTGTCGTGGTCAGTTCCTGGACAGATGTAGGGCGAACCATCCTGGATCTCACACGTCGTTTCAATTCGTCCCAAAGATGTTCGATGTGGTTGAGATCAGGACTCTGGGCGGGCCAATCCAGTTCTTCAAACCAGTCGGATATGGATTTTGCTTTGTGGCAAAGCGCACTGTCGTGCTGGAAGAGGAACGGCCCATCACCGAAGTTTTCCCACAGCGCTGGAAGTGCCCCGTTATCCAGAATGGTCCTGTAGCCATCAGCATTGAGGTTCCATCCACCTTGATGAGCGGGCCCAGTCCAGTCCAGGAGAAACACCCCAGGTGTTCACAGGGGTGTCCCAACTTCTTTGATCATGTAGTGTAGTTCAGTACTGATGCAAAGCTAAACAGCCAAAACAAATGTGTGAGCTTGTCGAAGTGCTGCTTACTATGTTTCCTAAGTATCCTAAATGTTATGTGCCAACACCACCTGCCACAGTAAGTAATGCGTCAACACCTGATGCGGCAATGCGTCCGACCATGCATCGCTCCTCTTATCTCTTTCCCGTAAGCGGTTAGTTGTTCCATGGATGAAGAAAAGATGGATGGGACACTCCTATGCGTCGAGCGTGAGTTTTTTTTCAGTGGCGCTCTCTGGGGATTTGCCTAGTACTAAACGAAAACTGTCTGGGAAATAAAAAAAAAAGTTTCAGTTTCTGCTTTGCGTAGTACTAAACCGAAACTTCATCATCATCGTTTCGATTTGCGTAGTACTAGAAATTTTTTTAAAAAGAAATTCATATATTAAGTGGCTTTTTAAGATAAAAGTGTGCTTAAAAAGTTTTTTTTATATTTTTTATTTTATTGTTTTTAGTCTATTTTTAATTTTATTAACCTAGTCTAAGCAGACGATTATATTTAGTACTACGCAAAGCTCCAGATGTCGCCCCAAAATCAAACTCACTGAGGAAGGCAATGGAGTATCCCTTCCATGTTTTCTTCATCCATGGTTGTTCCCAATGGCGCGTCATGCGCCGGAGAGAGCCCCTACGTGGCGGTCATCAGTCTCTTTCGCATTGCATTTATAATTTGTTGTGAAAGCATGGCTGTAAAATCAAAATATAAGCGCTTAACAATTTTGCATAGTTTTCTGCCTATAAAGAGTTTGGTAAAGCTATAGGAATAATCTTTTGTCGAAGCCATCGAAGTGCCGAACGTGTTTAAATTCTCCGACCCAACTTCTTAAAAGAAAGTAATATCCTCAGAATCGTTCCTATAAAATAAACGAATCCGTTTAATTAATTAAAACAGCATATAATCAGAATATTTCTCCATTTACAAAACAGTCTTTTTAATAATTATCTACATCTAGGCCAGCAGTGGCGTAGCCTAAGGCCTGAGGCAGGGCGAGGCTTCCGCTTAAAGCGTGGTTCTCACAAGCAGAAAACTTGAGAGCAGAAACTAGGGCATATTCTTTTCTGCTTTTTTTACATTCTGCCCGCGGGGATGTCCCACATGGCAAAAACTCAAAAGGATGAGACAGCAGAGGTATGCTACCCAAGCGCCATCCCTTGTTAAGTAATGGGACCCACGCTTAAGTGATAGTTTGGTGGGGACTGGTGTTCGATGGAAATTTGCTCCAAACGAGTGAAAAACGACGAATACTTCATTAATAAAGCGAAGCAGTTGAAATCATTGCTGTTCAAAATCTCTGAATTGTATTCTCAACAAGATTCTGCACGGCCCACAAAAGCCAAACGAATACAATGATGGTTCCAGGAAAACGTATCATCGTTCTTAAGCGTCGAAGAGTGGCCCGCTTCAAGCCTCGATTTAAATCCGCTCGATTATGAATGTGGACTAAGTAGAAGCTAGAGTCCTATAGTATCCCCCATAATCGTATACCAATATCAAGTCCTTGCAATGCACACTTAATAAAGTACGGTCCGAAATATTTCTGGGCACCATTCATGCCGCTATTGACAGACTTGGAGCCTGTATAAAAGAGAAGGACTGGTGCTTGGAACGATGCTTCTAAACCATTAATCTGGTCTGTGTAATAGTGTTATTAAAATAGATTGTTCGTTTCTTTCCTATAGCGTTTTCATTTATATAATGTTTTTAATGAGCGATAGGACTTTGTGGACCAGAAGGTAGAATATTAAATAGATATTGCCAATTCAGATATGTTTAAGCTCAGATTATTCTTTATTACTCTTTTTCAAGTCACCACAATCATAATCATCAAGAGAAACACGCCATCATCGCACAGGCCCACCATCGCCGCTCTTTGTATCCTTTATTATTTTTACTTCCCTTTCAGCATAATGACGCCCAATAAAACTTTTTTCCAGTGGAAACGAGGGAGAGCAACGACGACTGGAGGAATAAGAGAGCAAGGCAATGGTCGTCGCCAGGCCACTCTCGGTCGAAATCGTTTCAAATGATCCGTTGTTGACGCCGCCGTTGTGATTCTACTCCTTGGCGCAAATAAATATCATCAAGTTACACCAACTTTCAAGAAGTGTTGTTCCTACATGAACCCATATATATAAATGTCATTACGTTCTTCCATCAACAACCAACCCCCTCTTCATCATCCCTCCTATTTTCAATTTCGTCTACGTCGGCGCGCACGAGTCATCAGTTTCCGGAGTTAATGGAAGAAAATGACGGAAGCAAAGAAGGAAGACAGGACCAAAAAAAAAAAGAAAAAGAAAATGGCAATAAGAATGGAGAAAAAAATGGCAAAGCATAAATACATAAGTGAAATAAACCCATGGTAGAAGGCTCGTTAAGTGCTTCGCGAGGGCAAGCATGTTATTCCTACATGTTAGTACAACAAGTATACGTTTGTTTTACTCCATGATCGTACACAAAAAGCTCATAAGCAAAGACTAGTTCAAAGCATATGTATGGTTTTCAGACTTCTGAATTCTTTACCTGCACCTTTTAAGAATCCTAAAATTCAATAAAAGGTTATTTCTCTCTAAATGTTAGTTACGACGTCGTAAACCTTTCACTAAGAATCACCAAGAAAGGGTGCCAAAAGTTGAATATTTTAACCAAGCATGCCCTCCAGAGTGGGCCAACCTATCACCTTCGAAGAGCTCCAGGAAAGACAAGAAAAAAAATTATAAATGGCAAGTAGCCACGAGAGTGTTGCCCATTCAGCTGGCTCTCATTAACATGCAAAGCCCTGTGACCAACTCAATCTGTTTTAAGCTGTCTCTGCATTTCCAGAAGGTAATCGACTTGAATGCAATTAAAACAAACTGCTGAATAAAGAGCCGCCATTGGTTCATAATTTATGGGAGAGAAAGATGGTCACGATGGCAACCACAAGTCCTCAATTTTTTTTTACTTCCCTCTAGGCCACTAAGTCAATGTTTTATAATAAAATAGACGACTTCTTTTTAAAAACGAAATTAAGCAGTTTTATTTTATCCAGACCACTTAATCAGAATTAATTAATATTGAAAATGTCTCTGATACAGATTATAACAAAAGACCTGAAATTAATCAAAGAAAGGACTTTTCACCATAAACTGCTTTTCGCACAATTTTAAAATCCAAACGATTACACCGCAGTCTCTTAATTAAAGTGCACAGGACATAATTTCTTGTCCAGGACTTGTCCTGCATTTCGAAACTGGGATGTCACGCTTAAACAGTGAATGTGACGAAAAATTGCTTTCGATAGAGCATTAAAGAAAGCAAGTTTCAGACACTGATTGATTGCGTCATCGGCTGAAGCAATCGCAGTGCAAGGTTGAGTCACGAAAATGTTATGCGAGTCAGTATATTAATTTAATCGAGCTCGGCATTGGCTCGTTTACTGTACTGATTTACATATTTTTGCATACAACGCGTCTACTAGGTATAAAAGATGTCTGAAGTGATGTCAATGCGTTTCAGAAGGGCCAAATTGTTAGTGTGCATCAATGCAAAAAATCAACAAGGGACATTGCTAAAATTACTGGAATCGGATTAAAAACTGTCCAGCGCATTATAAAAACCTGGGAAAGACAGTGGCAATTCTTCAACTTCGCGGAGTAAATATGGCCGGAAGAAAATTTTGACTGATCGTGACCGGAGATCTCTGAAACGGCTGGTGAAGCGTAATCGCAAAAAATCAACAGCAGAACTCACGGCAATGTTTAAAAATGAAAGTAAAAACATTTCCAGTCGCGCAATGCGAAGTGAGCTGAAATGAATGGGACTAAACAGTTGCGCGGCAATAAGGAAAAAATTGTCAGTGAGATTAACCGGAAAAAAACGACTGCAGTTTGCAAGATTGGAGTGTAGAGCGGTGGGCGACTTAGGGTCAGGAGGGAACCACATGAAGATATGGACTCCTCATGCCAAGTACCCACTGTTCAAGCCTGTGGTGGAAGTATTATGATCTGAGGCTGCTTCAACTGGTCTGGTCTAGACGCTGCAACCTTATGCAGAAACAAAATGAAGTCCATTAATTACTTAAATCTTTTGAATGACCAAGTCATCCCATCAATAGATTTTTTCTTCCCTGGCGGCACAGGCATATTCCAGAATGACAATGCGAATTCACCGAGCGCGAATTGTGAAGGACTGGATCGAAGAACATGAAGAATCATTTTTTTTCCACATGGATTGGCTACCACAGAGTCCAGATCTTAACCCTATTGAAAATCTTTGGGATGTACTGGAGCAATTCTTCCGTCATCCACACGGGATCTCGGGGAGAAACTGCTGCAGTATTGGACGAAAATCGAGACTGAAACACTGCACAACCTTGTGGAAACAATGCCTCGAAGAATGCGCGCTGTAATAAAAGGTAAAGGGGGGGGGGGGCAGCGAAGTACTAGAGTAAGCGACTTTTTTTGCCAGGCAGTGTAGATTAAAAACAAAAACTCATTTTATTCTTGTTACAGATATCGAAGTTTCCACACTTCGCAAAAATTACAGAATGTTCAAATTTATGTATAAGAAACACCAGAAGAGTTATAGAAAACATCAAAGGAAAACGGATCGAAACGTGGGGAATCCAAGAAGATTTGGATGTCTGATGCTCAACGTCAACGGGCTCAGCGGGAGAATCTCAAACTTGAGGCGTCGCGCCGTCAAGGTGACCCAAGCCCCGATTCGAATGGACTATAGTCAGAGGCATGACAGTTAACCACTTCGTAGGGGAGAAAATGAGGATTACCATGCTAAAATAAGGAATCGATGGGTATTGGTCTTCTTCCCCTACTTCCACCCCAAGTTGGAAAGTGAAAAAAATTAATTTAAGTCAGTAGGGGGATTAAACCTCTTGAATAATGCTATTTTTTATTCGACAAAGTACCCCTGACTGCAATTACTTCTTCCGCTTAGTTTGGCGCAGATACCATATTTGATTACATAAACATTTCATTGTTGAGTGACAAAATTCAACCAGTGGAGGCCGATAATGCGCTATAACCATCAACATTAAGAGCAGTGCATCAAATGTGATATATGTGGAGAGCGAAACAAATGCGAGAATTTGGGACAATGCTTTGAGAATACTATTCTTGGTACTTAGTTCATTTAAGGTTTGGTGAAAAATAATGTCAATTAATATCTAAATATAGAAGAATGAAAAGTTACTAGGATATACGTGTATCAAAAATAAAGATCCAGATGCTTAAAAAAGTGGTAGTCAATTGGCGAGTAGACTAGAAAGTGTGGTGGATGAGGTAAAGTCTCATAGTACAAATTGTGTAATTTTGGAACTGTATGGTCTCGCGTTGTCATGAAGCATTAAAACTTCCTCTGTGTTGACCATCTATGACATCCTGACCTCTACCCATGTGATTTCCATCTTTTTGGCCGAAAGAGCTTAAAGGGTCAGACGACGATAGCCGTGCAAGATTGGCATCCTTTCCAGCCGATAGACCTCTATGCCATTGGTATCCGGACACTTGTCACTTCATTTGTCCTCTTTTTTGAATAAGGCAGTTTTATATAATATAACTTGTCTTTTCCAACGCTATAAGCATTGCTGTCTGAAGCATACTTTCGTACCAAATTGCTAGAGTACACAAAGTGTATAAACCACAAATTTTATAATTTTTTTGCAATTCGTGCCAGAGGCTGTGGGTTCTTATAACACCAAGTTGTGGAAATGTCCCCAGACAAAGAAGTCCAGAAGCGTCATATCAAGCCATCTTGCCAACCAAGCAACTGGATCTCCCCGTCCTATCTATCCAAAACCATATGTAGCATATTTTTGAGCACCCTTAAAAAATTACGAGGCTTTGACTTGAATATCGGTCATACATACGCTTCAGAAGAAGCTTGTCCAACCTACAGCCCGGAGGGGGCCACATCCAGAATTTTTCCCATTGAAACGAAAAATTGATTTGGCCTGGAGCCAACAACGAAGGTTGGACAAGCCTGGTTTAGCACATTCAAATGCGATAAATTCCTCCAACACAGAAGGAGCGATAAAGGAGACCTTGTTTTAGATGCTTCGCCATTACGCGCACGCGCTCCCGACTAAAACCTCCACTTCTCAATACAAAAAATAAAAATAAAAAAAAATAAAAATTCATTTTTTTAAAACTTCATTTATATTTCATTCCCCGTACCCGACATCATGAAAAGCTTATAAAAAAAAAAGGAGGCGGGTACGGTGAACCAGGGGTTGGCAGCAGGGGGGGTAGGAAAGACCTAAGACTCGACACCGTCATGCACTCAGAGCCAACCGTCGTAGTTAATTACGTGTCTCTCGAGGACCCTTCAAGCGTCTTTTACGTGACGGATGAGAAGAGGGGGAAGTCGAATAAAAAAGAAAAGGAATAAAAAGAAAAATGGAAGAAGAAGAAGAAAAAAAAATGTCTTCCACTCCTCTTAGAGATTGGTGTAGAAAGAAGGGTTTATTGAGAAAATAAAAACGAGGTGGAAAAAATTCAACATTAAAAATAAATAAGAAAATCTATGATTACAAATTCTACCGGCTAAAAATTTTTAATTCTTCTTTTTTGAAATCGGAAGTCGAACGATTTCCTTCTCTTCGGGGGTAGATATTGAATATTTCAAAGGAATTTGCCAATATCTTCTTGCTCCTGCCATGCTCGAAAAAGAGGATTAAAGTCTCAAATAAAATAAAAAATAGAAACACTCCATTTCACAATTTAATATAAATGACACTACACGTGAATATCCCATATTAAAGACGTTGTCCCCTTGCGCCTCTAGCTGTTCTTCTCTCATCTCCTTTAGCAAGCACAGCATATAAGCGAACATTGTGCTCTTGTGGTGATTCACATTATTATATCAAGTATATCGAAAGCATACACTGTCAGAGATAGCTGAATGATCGAGGCAGATTGACATCAAAGAGGACTGTGACATAAGAAGTCAACTGTTATAAAGTGACTGCAAATCTGAATCTCCATCCCAACCAATGAGTCTCATAAACAAAACCTAATATTACAAATAGGCCCATAGCAGATTTATTGGGTTGATGCGAATGAAATGGCCTGAAAATAAGCAAAGCTTTTGGATGCGAATAATTGAAAATGATGCTATCTTGCCCAGCCATCTAGACCTCCTTAAGAATCAACAGTTTCATCTGTCCGACAAGGCCATGGTCTCTGAATGAAAAATAAGTATTTCGGCAAGGTGAACACCATATCTTTTGATCAAAGCCGATTGTTTCTGCATAAATTCTGGTGCATCCGATAGAATTCAGCACAGTAACATTCTTGCCAAGAAACTCCATTAATGCATCATCTTCTAGCGTAGAGTTGGCTCAGGATGCCATACGGGAGGCTATTAATGCTTAATGTTATCCAGATCATATACCATTATCATACATGACCCATTTTTTGTCGCAGGTGACGATTCGGCGCAGTAGAGATTCCTGTTTATTTCGTGCAGACTTCCAAACGCCTGGTCTTCTTGAAAACCAGTTCATGAGGTATCCAAGGGTCCATATTTTTGACCTTACAGAATGCAACGAAACGCCGAACACAACTGTTGCTATCTCACCACACGTTTTTCGCGGGTCAGATTCAACAGCACCTTTGTCGGTGATCCATGTGCCTTTATTGCAGGTGCGTATCTCCGCTTCGAAACTTTACAAGTCATCAGAGAACGGCTCGTTCGTTGGTTGCCTTCTCCCAAATGTTTTGTTAGGATTCAGTGGCATGCCTTTATGAAAACCCCTGGTTTCAGCACAGAAAAGTATGTCTAAAGTGGTGTCAAGAACATCGTCACTGGGCACGTGAAGACTGGGACGATGTTTTGACGGTTGGCTGAGGGATTGACAGGATCCCACGAAACAGTGGATCCATCATGCGTTATCGAGACAACTCAAATTCTAAAAATGGTATGATTGTACGAAATTGACTTACAAGAAATATTCTAAGAGAACTAAAGGATATTTGGTGAACGCCTGATCTTCCATGGACTTACAAATGCTTCAACATATTACTGACTCCATGCAAACTCGCCGAACTCTTAAGAACAAGACATTGTGTAATTAAAATTAGTCCAATAAAATATTAAACACATTTGACAAGTGTGTTTGTACCTTACTGCTACGTAATCGATTTTTAAGCAATTTCCTCATCAACTGATCTGTCTCAAATTTTGATTGGTGAACGATGAACGAATAAAGCAAGCAATTCTTCAAATAATTTCACTTTCTCGTATCTATTTCCCTATTATTAATGTAAGCGAAAAAAAAGTACGAAACTTCGATAAAAGAAGAAAACAAGAGCAGGCGAGCGAAAATATAAACGTCCATCCTCCTCTCTTGATAAACACCGCACTAATAGCATGGTGAAAATGAAACTTTCCGTCAGCAATTCTCTATTTATTCACCTGGAATCCGCCTTTTATTGCTTTTAAGGAAAAATCCGAGCGCATTTTTAAGAGCCACTAGTGTCGGTAGATAAAGGGGCCCAAAATGACCGATGACTCTTCTTATGAGAGCCCGTAACAGCTCGAGTCGTAAAAACTTTCTCGATAAACTGTCTCTTTTTTTTTTAGCGCCTTTGCCAATTTTCAGGGCGAGCTCACTTCGAGGAAGGACGGAATGTCAAAAAACGGAATGTACCTTCTCAGGTGCACCTTGTTCTTAAAGAGTTCGGTGAACTTTTATGACAAAACGCTGATGAGTGCCAAACTTTCCAAAAAGAAACCTATATTAAAAGGGGGTAGAACGAAGGGATTTTGGAGACGGAGTACTGTAGAGGCTGTTCCAACTGGATTGTCAATGAACATTTCGTTTTGGACTTTCTATACTTGTTGTCGTGGAATGCAATCAAAACCTATAGGAGCAATATCTCTTAAAATGCTTAACTAAGTATCATAAGACTTACGCCAACGCACAGTTTAAGGAACCCTCTAAGAGTGTATCCATCTCATTTTGTTCTGTCGTTTGCCGTTTAGGAGGACTTAGCTGCACAAATTTGGTTGCATAAATAGGTATACGGAATGTACCAGAATCCATGTTAGAAACTTAGTAAGGGTTGTAGATGGTTCAGGATAGACCAAATTTCGCATAAAGACTCCTATGCGGAGATATACCAGTTCCCCTACTATTAAAGTGGAATCATCCTCCTTGTCGGCCAAATTCTTGTCAGAGAATCGGCTTTATGGGTCAAAGAAGGCATCAAAAGAAGGAAAAGTTCAAAGAAACCCTCCAGCAAGTTCATGTTCCAAGAATCGGAATCACAAATGTCTAGCGGGTTCTGCAGAGATTACGCATAGGATTATGCACAACAAGTCCATTTTTTACTGGGTGGTTCCTGCAGAGGTGTTTGGAACAACTGCGGTTTCCAAAAGATACCAAAGCGAAGCCAATAGCCGGAACAACCATGTCTACACTTTTAGAAAAACCACTTTTTCTCGTGGGTCCCATTAGAAACTCTCAGTAAACATGTGGGCAGGAAATCGTCAGCATTCGCTTGATTGAATTTCACCTTCTTCCACCGCGTCCTCCAGTGGCTTTTCTTCAGGCAACGCTGCCCGAATAACTTGAAGATATCCCACTGGACATTCTAACAACAAATATGGCTTCAACAGGGTGATGCACCATCAAATTTTTCGCAAGATCTCAGGTTTACCTCAATAAAGCTTTTGGCGTAGCCTCCACGATTTCCAGACTTCATACTTTTTGATTTCTTCCTGTGGGGCCCCATGAAGAGTCTTGCCCACGAAAGCCCAGTGGATTCCGAGGAAGATCTGGTGGCACGGATTCTTATTGTATCTATATCAAGGACAGCATTTTTGAAAGACTGCCCATGCTTGTAATGACGTTAGGGAACGCTAATTTGAACTATCCTTGTACTAAACATTGTAATAATACCCGAATAAAGTTCGTTTTTGATTCCAATACAATAGCAGGGAAATAGTGCATTTCAGCACAGGGAACTGCGCATTTCTTAAACAAACTGTGAGTCTACTCTGAATTACCTACAATTTTATTGCATAAACTCTGTTATACCTTGTAGCGTATATGTACACAAGTATACACACTTAAAAACACAATTTTAAGTCGATTTCAGTGAAAAAAAAATTCCAGCTGGATTGCACGCAAACATAGGCCACCATCTGAAGGTAGTGGTCGACCAAAAAAGGAAAAAAAGGAGATTTAGACTCTTTGTGGGTAGCGAGAGAGGAACGACAGTGAAGGATTGCCAAAAAAATCACTCCAAGAACCTAACCCAACTTGAAAAAAAAAAAAAGTTGAGATTTTTTTTTGCCTTCTCAATCCCGAACGTGTTTCCTTAATTAGACTCGCCCCCGTGGTCACAGTTGCTGACTGGGCACCAACCCGACCGAGCGCGTTGGCCTCTTGGTCATTCCAGTCCCGCCTCGCCTTGATCCCGTCCGCCTAATGAACGGTGTCATTTATGATTGTTCCAATCGAGGTGGATCAGCGGCTGGCGAATAGAAATGACCGCTTTTAAGCGCTGGCATACCCCCCTCCCAGACCTCTTCATCGGAAAGAGAACCCCCAGAACGCCATCTTGTGAAGAGTGGAGGTGGGATTTCCAATACGGAACTTGTAACGCCCTGCTAACACTTCGACTAATTTTTTCTACTCCTTCAGTCAAGAGTATCTGGGAACATCCTCGTCTTGTTCGCTTGGCTCCTCAGTGGAATAGGAATTAGAAGGAGACAAGACGCTAGAGACACTTCACTTAAAATTAAAAAGAAAATTAAAATAAGTAAAAAACAGAATTTCCATGATTTGCTAAATAGATGCGCTAATTTGTTACGCGCACCACCTGCCAAAAACGAAGTATCCAAGTATTGTAATCATTTAACAGACAAACATGATGGTAGCATTTAAGGTCTGTTTCAAATTAATGCGGGCACTGTAAGTCTCGAGTTTTCAAAGCTTTAGTTTTATCGGTTTTTATAATAACGTGACTTGAATGTTTATATCTTTATTCAAATGGTGAAAGAATCTTTCTTCTTCTTCTATATATATAAAGAAGGATGTTTGTGGGTGGGTCTGTCTGTACGTTTTTTATACAAACCTACAGTTTTATTCCGATCTTAATAAAATTTCGCATACATGACCTTCAAAGCATGAGGAAGGTCACTGTCTACCTCAGATTTCGGAAAAATAATAAATATCGATAAAAAATCGATATTCATGGTTATGGCAAGGCATATTAATGAGAAATATCTCATGACCAACAATACAAGGCAAAGTTTGTGCAACAATAGGTATCAACAATGGTATCAGCACGCAATTCACAAACACACTGCACGAACCAACAATATATATCTCATGACCAACAATGCAAGGAAAAGTTTGTGCAACAATAGGCCCATTGTGTTCGCATCAACAATGGTATCAATGCGCAATTCACCAATAACAATGAGCACAGAATGATGATGTAATGTTA